>JUJX01000272.1:7468-23739 GCA_000800745.1 Diaporthe longicolla | reverse complement strand
GGAATAAATACTAATAGTATTTAAAAGAGAATTATAAAATATTTTTTTAAATAAACTTTTAATCTTTTATTAATATTATTTTAACTTATAAAAATCTTATAAATATAAAGAAAATACTATATTAATCTTCGTTTTTAACTAAATTTAACTAATATTTTTAATTATATAATATTCCTTTATAAC
This sequence comes from Diaporthe longicolla, assembly GCA_000800745.1. NCBI lineage: Eukaryota > Fungi > Ascomycota > Sordariomycetes > Diaporthales > Diaporthaceae > Diaporthe > Diaporthe longicolla. The sequence goes on along the minus strand of JUJX01000272.1, from coordinate 23,556 downwards.
TATATATATACGTATATAAATATTATATATATATTTATATATATTATAACTCTATAGTATACTAAGAGTAACTTTCTAAATAACTAAATAATTAAAATAAGCTTAAATAAATAGATAAGTAATAAAATTACTATAAAATAGATTTAATATTTTAAAAAATATACTATACTATATATAAAGAGTATCTATTAGCTATTAATCCTTAATAAATATAAAAGCTACTATTCTATAGATTTTAAATAATATTATAAGTTTAAGAATATTATTACTCTTTATATACTTCTTTATTTATTTTATCTACTTTAATTACTAGATATTAAGTATTTTAGTCTATTAAAAAAGGTATATAGTATAGAAATTAACTAGTTTAATAAAGTTTAGATTACTTATATTAATAAAATAAAGTTCTTCCTTACCTTCTATACTATATATAAAAGGGTTTTTAAGCTAAAAACTATTAAAAAAGGTTTTAAAAGAGTAGACTTTATCATATTTAATTAAAAAGCTATACTTTCTAAGCTAAATATTAAAATTTAAATATTAATAACTATACTAAGCTCTTTAATACTACCTATACCTTAAATCTTTTAAATATTATATAACTTAATATAAGTAGTTTCTTAGTTAACTTTAATTAAAAACTAAATCTTTTATTATTAAAAAAGCTCCCTAATATTAATTTTAACTACTATTAGTAGGTTAATAAAAAGTATATAGTTATTAGCTTATATAGTTATACTTTTAATTTAAAAAACTAATAATCTTTAAGCTATAAATATAGTACTTTTTAAATATTAGAGAGCTAAAAAAATATATATATAGGATAGAGGAGTACTTACTATATAAGAGGCTAAAGAGTTAATTAATAAGAAGGAAAATAGGAAGTAGCTAGCTAGTAAAATAAGTAATAGTATTAAGGAGTTAATTTATAGTAGATTAATAAAAAAATAATATAGTAACTATAGTAAAACTAGGTATAATATATAAACTTATAAAAAAGATATAGAATAGTCTATAGATTTTAATTTTAATTAAATTTAATTAATTTTTTCTAATTATAGTACTATAATTTAAGTTATTATACTCTTAGTACTAAAAAGTATATTACTTATTAGTATATATTACTTATTAGTGTGTAATGTTATATTAATATTTTTTATAATTAGTATTATTTTTTTAAAATACTAGGTTTTAAGTACTTACTACTATGTAAAGGTACTATATATATATTATATATATAAGGGATTAGAAACGTAACTGTAACTACTATCTCTAACAAAGGCTACTGTAAGAGTTAAGATATAATGCACGAGATATTGCCTTAGCCTCGTAAGATGTCGATACGAAGAACTAGGAACTTAGAAACGGTGTGTTTTAACTAGCTATAATACGAATACCATGAACAGAGAGCTCACTGATATTTTATACTAAGTAGACCCCGTCTAAGAAATAAGTAAGTGGATCTAGGACAATAGCCGGATTACAAGGTCAAACGGGTGAGTTCGTGTATTTTGGCAAGGCAAACTTACTGCATCAAATCCAAAGCGACTTCCTCGTGACTTTACGTAGCTTGCCGATTTATAGTGATCGAGGTGTTGGATTTGTTGAGAAACACCCTTGATGGGCAACGGCAACTGCCACAATTTGTGACAAGAAGAAGTCGCACCGCCATCGAAAGCATACAAAGGGAAAGGGCTGGCGACTCTATTTCTATTTATGCCGGCAGACGTCAGCCATCGGGAGATCTCACGAGCATATATCTGCTCCTGCGTAGAAGTCGATCTCGTCATCTAGGCGCAGCATTTAAACTTGACTCGTGGTTACAGTGCTTTGAAATACTACTGCAGACGTTATTCGATGAATATTGAAACACTGGCCTATGAACATTGATTACTCAATAATTAATATTTCTCTCTTCTTTGGGACTCCTCATCTATCGCAGGTATGCGCGCTTGTTCTCGGATTCGGACGCTCCCGAGTCTGGCTTGGAGGGGAGAGATAGGAAACTGGTATGCATAAGTGATCCCTCCAAATCTTAGACCTCGAATTTTTCATTCATCTTCGACTAAGGCTGTGATGCTCCTGAGCAAAGCCAAAGCCGCGAGCTCGGCTCAGAGACGGACACTCGGCATGGATTCAAGGTTAGGTATCAATATGTACACTCAGACCGCTTTTAGGCAGAGATGCCCGAACGGAGGTATCTAGGATATGAATGCGTCATGATAAACCCGGTCTAGGACTCTAGACACTGAACTATCGTGATCATCACAGCTTGCCTTTGAGGGAGCTTCTGCAATCGAGTGACAACCGAGATAGAGCTAGCGAAGCCGGGCACTCGAACTCGCTGGTCAGTCGCCAAGCAGACATACACTCCATACTCGAAAGAGGGCGAATTACGGCTCACGGTCCATCTCAAAATGCAATGCTCTATTTCATTTGTTGGTACAGACCCGTGCTCGTGATACGCCGAGCACACTCAGTGTCATCGTCTCCTCCAAAAAGCCGCGCACACACTGTATGTCTATGTGTCCACGTCCATCCTCTCGCTCTCCGCAGAGACCTCATGCACGTCTACAAATTTCAAGATCTCATCCTTCTTGATAATCTTCTCGTTCAGGACCGCCGTCGTACCCTTGGGGAACTTGTACGACTTCAGCTTCTGGCTTCTCTCGTTGGGCTTCACATAGCCTCGATGAAGTGTCGTCTTGTCCGCCGTGATTACCGCAACATCGACGTTGCTTCCTGACCCTAGGTCGTTGAAGATACCAGCCTGGATAGCCTGGCTGCACAGCTCCATCGCCTCCTCCTTGGTCAAGCTGGCTTTCCAGGAACTCTCAAACACACTCATTGCAGCCAGTGAGCCGGATCCCATGGTAACGTAGGGCAGCTTGTCGGTGCTGCCGTGCGCGTGGACGGTGAACAGGTGGGTGCCGGTGGGGTCGACACCCGCCACGACGAGGTAGGCACCAATGTAGCCTTGGTATCGGAAGAGGTGCTGCTTTAGCATGGTCATGCAGGTGACGACACGCGGCTTGCGACCCGTAGAGAGGGAGTGCAGTTCGAGGTTCGACGAGATGATGGCGGTCGTGAACTCGGTGTCTGCCGCGGTACCAGCACCAGCGCACCAGATCTGAGGGGCAATGTAGTGCAGCTTCTCGCAGTTCTTGTCCGCCACGATGGGCCCGGAGGTTGCTCGAGTATCAGCTGCGATCTGTTGTTCTGCAGGTTAGTCTTGGTGCTGGCAGCTAGACTGGACATCACAGGATGATGGCTTGGTAGCGGGCTCAGCGCATGGCGGGAGCCACACGCCAGGGAATACAAGATGAGTAGGCTTGGGAGCTCTGAAGCCGAGCTGCACATACCACGACACCTCCGTCAAATATGCAACCCACGATGGTTGTTCCTGTGCTGGTGGCCTTGGGCAGCGGGACGCCTCGCGCGTGGAGCGCTGCGTTGCGGTTGTAGTTGGAGAAGTCGAACCCCGGCATGATGGCGGCAGTCTAGGTCTGCTGTGGAGCTGTGTTTTTGAAAAGGACCGCGAAAGCTGATAGGATGACTAGGACGTGTTGCTGAGGCTCAGAAGATGGAGGTTGATGGGTGGCGTGTTGCGTGGGAACGAGTTGTCTGGGGCAGATGGTGCATGTGGTCGGCGTCGTTTGTCGAGTGCAAGGCAGAGAGTGTGAGAGAGAGGGAGCTGGTAGATGGGGCCTGCCGCGGTGGATGACGAGGCTAGGAGCTGCCTTCCACCTAGCTGCCTTCAAAGCAACCACCCCCCCCCAGACCACAAATTGCCCTCGCTACAACCACCCCTGTCGCACCAGTTGGGTCTGGTTGGCCCAAGCTCGGAGGAAGCTAGGTATGGAGTAACGAGCAGGGGTTCTTTTTTGGCAGGCAGCGTCGCGATCTTCAAGTCACTATCGACCTATACCACTACGATTTCTCTTTGTCTTCTTTTGCCCTACCCGATCCCTCTCCCTACCTTCTGACCCATCTTGATTTTGCAGCTCATTGCTCTCCAAGCGTACCCCGAAAGCCTCCTTGTAGCGCTCCCGCAGAGGTATCCTCCATTGCGCGTCTGCAATTCCATGCTTCGACCCTAAGGAGGGACTCGTTTGCTTGGATCCGTCGCGACGGCCAAACGGCATTCGACAAGATGGAAGAGGGCCCGACACTTGAAGTGATTCAGACCGAGGTAATCTAACATGTGTACACCATCTAGAATGCGCACTGATCAAGGGACTGACGCGTAATAGACTCTTGGATTCCTCGCCATCGCCGGCGACGCGAAGGTCCAGTTGACTCCACCATGGTCTGCCGTGCCCGCGCCGACTGCATCCCTGCTCAGCATTGCATCCAAGAAGGGTCTCGTCGCTGCCGCCGGTCCAGATGCTGTATATCTCTCCTCGACAGAATCGGTGCGGAAAGCCTTCTCGGCTGACAAGACCGGGGACACCGAATTTAGGGCATTCGAGCCCCAAGTCAAGATCTCGATGCCCATGCGTATATCGCACCTCGCATTTACACCAGACGAGAATTTCCTGATACTCTCGGCCGAGCAGGGCGGCGGACTAGCTGTCTATGAGACGCAGGCACTGCTACAAGGATCTTCGCAGGCCGCCTTTGAGATATCCACCAGCGGGGAAAGTGTCAGGGCCCTAGTACCGAATCCCATGCCCGAGCTGGCGGAATTCTGTGCCGTTGTGACCACGAATGGCAACCTATTAATGGCGAATTTGAAGGACAAGTCGCTTGTCAGCGGTTCAAACGGCCCAGTCATTCGAAGCCAAGTTGCTTGCTGTGCATGGAGCACCAAGGGCAAACAGCTGGTCGCGGGAATGTCTAATGGCACCGTGGCCCAGATGACTCCTGACGGTGCTGAGAAGGCACAAATTTACAAACCAGACGCCTTCGGGGATGTACATGTGTCCTCGATATCTTGGCTAGAAAACCATCTCTTCCTCGTCATCTACACAGAGAACTCGGGCGAACCACCCGCCTCGGAATTCTGCATCGTTACGCGGCATGCGCCACCTGGCCAGTCACCCTCATTCGATTACCGAAAATTAGCCGACCCTGTCCTTCCCTTTGGAAACGAGAAGGCGCCGCATCACACGGTCTTGCGTTTGCGGGACTACCCACCAAACATCCAGGACATGCTCATTGTCGCATCCACAGCCCATGACGGGCTTGGGCTGCTCACAAGATCTAAGGCTCCGTTGGCCAGTGACGTGTCTGCAGAAGCAATCACTAATGTTTTCACGACGACCGAGTTCACTGATGACTCCAAGAGGGCAGAAGTGCCGTCAGATCCCATAGAATACACTCCCACCTACCCAATCGGAGTCTCGCTGGACTTGTCAAGCAAGGAGAGCGTATACAGGCCGATACCCCAGGATGAAGAGTATGAACGATCACCAGGGCCTCTCCCTGCACTCTGGGCACTCAACCACAGCGGTGTTCTTTCTGCTTGGTGGGTAGTGTATAACGACGCCATCCGAGAGGGCCAGCCATACCCTGGCATGGCTGTTGCTGAAGGACAGTCTTCTGCGCAATCTGTCGCATCTGCCGCCGTGCCATCAGCCGTTGGATCGCAAGCAGTAGGCTCCCCCTTCGGTGGATCATCTGCCTTTGCCACGGCCGCGCCTGCTCTGGCTCAGCCAACCGCGGCGTCGAATCCCTTCGGAACAGCGGCGCCAGTTTCTTCCACCCCTATATTTGGAGCACCATCGTTTGGGGCTCCAAGTGCACTGGGAGCTCAGCCAACTGCGGCGTTCGGGCAAGCTGGCGGGCTAGGAGCAAAGGTTTCGCCCTGGGCTAAGGCCTCGGCGGGCGGGGCTGCCCCGTCCTTTGGTTCCCCTGGATTCTCCAGCTCCGCAGCGCCCTCGACCGGGGCTTCCTCAGGTAATAAGGTATTTGGTAGTGCGGCATCGACGAATTCTTCTACGGGTGGTGGGTTCGCTTCATTCGCCAGCAAGGGCGGCTTTGGGTCCCTTGGAGGTGATAGCGGTGGCGGTAGCATCTTTTCCAAGCCCTCATCGTCCTCAAGCCCGTTTGGCGCAACTACGAATGGGCAGAGTGTCTTCGGTAGTGGTGGGGGCGCGTTCGGAAGTGATGCAGGCGTCTTTGGGTCGGGGGAGGCGTCGAATAATAGCACCGCATTCCCTCCCTCGACCTCAAAGCCCAAAGGCTCCGGTCTCGGCTCCGCGCCATTCGTCCTGGGAACGACTTTTAAAGCAGATCCTGCTTCGGCCAACGACAATGAGAAACCCGGTGGAAAGGGAGGCTTTGGACTGGGTGGCTTTGGTTCGTCATTGGATGACGCTGCATCAAAACCAGCTGATCCAAACAACTTGTCCAAAGACGAGGACATGGACGCTCAGACCACTCCGGTTGAGCAGGAAAAGCCCAAGCAGTCTCTGTTTGGAGATTCGCAACCAGAGAAGCTGCAAACCTTGTTTGGTGGGCAGTCTCGAGAATCCACAACACCCACGTCGACGCCCGCAACATCTAAGTTCTTCTCGACGGACCCACCGGCTTCAAGACCTAATCCGTTTTCTGGCCAGGCCAGTGCGAGCAGTCCTTTTGGATCTACGTCTACAAAATCCAGCCTTTTTGGACCCAACAACGACGCAAGCAAGCCAAAGCAACCGCCACAGCCTTTTACAGCGGTGTCTGGCAACAAAGACAACCCATTCGCATCGGCTTCCCAAACCAAACCCAACCAGAAGGCAGAAGCCACAGAGAATGCAGGAGATGCGCCTCTGCCCCCGGAATCAACCAGTAAGGCCGTATACCCATTTGGAGATTCTTCGTCTTCTTCTACAGCTTCCGCTAAATCTGCAGAAGGTCATAAGAAGGCCGATGTCAAGGCTCCCGAATCTGTCAAAGACATGCCGCTACCGCCTGATTCTCCAACTGGATTCAAGGAGACGTCAGAGGATGCCGACGGATCCTCAGCGGCCCTGTCAGATCAAGAAACCCCTGTCGTAAAGGAGCCTCCCCTGCCGCCCTTTCCCACGAAGTCGAAGCCTGAAGCCACAGCGTCCCTGTTTAGCTCAGGGGTTCCCGGTGGCTCTGATAGTGTCGAGTCCAGCTCACAGCATAATGGGGACCAGAGCGATGCTGAAGGAGCTGCCGGCGAAGATGAGGATGATGAGGACGGGTGTGAGAGCGAGGGAAGTGGTATTGACGTCGCGAAGGATCTCAGTCCTAACTCGACCGGGGCAGGCCAAGATCAGGGCACTATACCCCAGAGCTCTTTTGGCGGCATGGGCGGAAGCGCGTTCTCGATGGTCTCTACGGCCGAAGCGCCACAGCAGCCGCGCTCCTCCTTGTTTGGCGAAATCCACCGAAACGCGCCAACATTTGCGGCGAATCCTGTGCCTACGAGCCCACGTTCCCCGAGCCCCGTTAGGGAAGCAGTACCGCCGCGGATGTTCCCAGCCGACGGCTCGCGGTCAGTCAGTGCTCCCGGAATGGCTTCACACATCTTGGCAGGCTCTCGACCTAGAAGCTCCGGACACAGCGCCAAGACGATTAGCACAAGGTTACAGCCCCAGGAGGACCCCAACGTCGTGTTGCAAAGGCAGACAAAGCAGAAGCAGGCCGAGCAAGACGTACAGAGCCTGGAGGACGATGAATTCGAGCACGTGCAGAATTTGCTCGATACCGACGTTCCACCTTCCCTGGATATCGGCGAGTTCAACGCGTTCAACAGCGTCACGGCAGACGTCCATGCGTCGACTGTAGCTGCCCAGGTAGAGGCGTTGTATCGCGATATCAACGGCATGCTGGTGACCTTGGGTCTCAACGCTAGAGCTTTGAAAGGCTTCATTAAAGGGCATGAGCAGCGCCAGGACAACAAGACCAAGGATGACCTCGCTTACACTGACGGTTGGGTCCTGTGCGAGGCCGAAGATCTCGGCCACATTCTCGACGACCACCTGGCTCCTGAGTTGGAAGACGGCCGTCTCCAAGACGTCGATGACACCTGGGATATGTGTCAGGGCCTCGTCCGGGAGATGCCTAAGCTCCGCGCGAAACATCAAGATGTCAGGCGCATTCTGGGAAGTGTCCTGGACCCTGATCAAGCCGCTGCACATCGATCAATGCCTTTGAACGCCGAGCAAGCAGCGCAACAGACGGAGCTCCGACAGTCATACGCCCGGCTTATAAGGCTCATGACGGACGCCGAAGGCGCCCTGACCATGCTCAAGACGAAGCTAGCTTCAGTGGGCAGTTCCTCTGGCAAGCCGGCCGCTGTGCCAACTGTCGATGCCGTCATGCGAACCATCACAAAGATGACCTCGGCGGCGGAGAAGCGCAGCGGCGATCTTGATGTGCTGGAGAGCCAAATGCGCAAGTTGCGTTTCACCAACTCGGTTGGGCCTCCAAGTCGTGAAGGATCTCCTTTCATGACACCGCCTTCTAATAAGAGGCAGTCACTACTTATGAGCTCGTCCACCCAGTTCACGCCCTCACCGCGAAAGAGCCTGATGAGCTCGGTCGGGTCGCTCAACGGCAGTGCGCGGGCCACCCCGGCGCCGTCGCCACGAAAGAAAATGAGTGGATTTACAGATGAGGACAAGGACGTGATCAGAGGGAAAATGAAAAAGCGACAGGCCGTTTTGGATCGCCTGCGTAGTAAATTGATGGAGAATGGACCTAAGATGTCGAGGTATGAGGGTGGAAATTGAGTGCAGGCCAGCCCGGAAGTGCAAACCTTTGAACTGGACCCATTAACGATGATTTGTATCACCGTGGTAGTAAACAGTCTATGGGTGCCAGCTGGTGAGGGGATGACTGCCGACTCATTGCATGAGTTGTTGGATGATGAGCTGATCAGGACTAGGATGGCCCGGCCCCTATTTGTGCAACCCCCCCCCCCCAAAAAAAACACCAAAAAACACCAAAAACCGATGCATAATTGAAGACTACGCAGTAGACGCACAAAAGACGTACATACGTAGGCTGTGGTTGGAGCATGCGTTTGGTGTTTTGATACACTCCACGTTGCATATATATCTATTGAAGTAACTGCTTTGAAGTACCTCATTCCACCAGCACCTCAGCCGTGGCAAATGCACGGGATTGCCACTTTGAAATCATACTGCAAGGTACAGCACACTTTCTAGATTTGTCCAGTTTAAACATAGCAGGACCCAGGCACCGGAACATGATCGGATGCTGGCAGAAGTACGCAGCGACGCCCGCATCGGCCAGGTGGCAGCCCCGGGGGTGAATACTATCAAGTCGACTCCTGGGGAACCAGTACAGTACTGTCCCCGACCTCAACGTTCTTGTCTCTGTCGCCATAGAACTTGTCTAGGTCAGGCACCACCTGGCGGCCGGACCATTTCTTCACTATACCATTCGAGGTCAGCTAACAAAGGACGAAGGGAGCAGTTCCATATGAGTTAGGAGGAAAGGTGGCAAATGTGGACCTAGCCTGTTCCAAAGCTAGTAAAGCGACACATCCCTGGAGTTACAGGCCAGAGATGGGACAGGTTTCTTGAAGAGGCTGGGGTTGTATCCAAAAGCTGCTTACTAATCTTGTGCCCGTCGGCGCGCAGGCCGTATTGATACCAGTGTGGCATGGCTGCGAGGGCGGTGAGCGAGTTTGCGAAGGCAGGGCGGATGATCTGGCCGCTCTTGCCACTCAAGACCTGCCTGACAATGGCCTCGGCGACGGTCTCAGGCTCGAGTTCAGGCATCAAAAAAGGGGCGCCGTTGCTGTAGCCCTCGAACAGGGGCGTGCGCGTGTACCCTTGGTTGACGACGACGGTGCGCACCTTTCGCGCCCTGTAGCGGGTTGCGAGCTCAGCCGCGAGCCCCTCGTGAAAAGCAAGGGCTGCGTGTTTCGAGGCAGCGTAGTCAACCATGTTTGGGACTGCAGGATCCTCAGAATTTGTGTGCGCTTGGCAAGTCTGCATTAAGGATGTAGGCCGACGCCCCGAGACTCACCTGTGCACCACGCTGCGACTGATGCCACAGTCACAACCATGCCGTGGTTATTCTCGACCAGGCTGGGGAGGAACTCCTTGATAATCCAGTAATGCGCCAGCGAGTTTACGTCAAAGGTGAAGCGAATGTCCTTCTCGGATGAGTCGAGGATGCTCTTGCCTCGGACTACGCCCGCGTTGTTTATCAGGACCGTGGGGTAGCCGACCTTGGAGCGGATGTCCTTGGCCACTGCAGCGATCTCCTTTGGCGACGTGATGTCACACTTGAAATAGTGAACGTTGGACGCTGGCCAGCAATGTCAGTACGAGGGCATGCCCTCCTGGTTTCGCTGTGAGTTCACACGGGGTGGCTGGGTGGACTTGCGAGCTTCATAGGTCAGGGGCTGGATGTCCAGCACCACGACCTTGACCCCATTCTCGCTCAGGAACCTGACAACGTGGCCCCCGATGCCCCCAGACCCGCCGGTGACGAGCACGATCTCCCGCCCCCGCCAGTCATACTGGTCATCCTGCCAATTGTTGACGACGCCGGTGGAGTACCAGCTACTCAGCCAGCGGGCAAGACCCAGGTAGAAGAGGAGCTTGACACGCGAGAAGATCTTGGGGTGGAGGATAGAGTAGTTCTCGCCCTTCTTGGTGAGCTTCGCAAGCACGAGGAGAGGCAGGGTGAAGGCGGGATTGAAGGCTGTCTTGCCAAGCACGCGAATCACCGTGTCCGCCTTGAAGCCCTCGCGGGGCAAGAGGCCGTTGTGCATGGGCATTATTCGGTCGGGGGGCGTCGACGCACTTCAGAGGACTGACGCTGGAGGGGTGGAAACTTATTTGAAGGAGGCGGGGCAGGCTGCTTGTATCATGGCAGGTCACAGATGGTACGAGGTTGCACGCCAACAGGAAGAAAGAGAGACACCGGACGGAGGTGCGGAGGTGAAACGGGATGCCTGGGTGTCTCTGGGTGGTGGAGGAGCTCCATGTGGTGGTCCTAATCGACGAGGGCGTTACCGGATTCATGCACGTTGCTACAATAGCCCGGCCTGAGCCACTTCAGATGCGTCGACGTAGCTCGTCCCAAGCTGTTGGAATCTTCATGTGCTACCGCAGCCGAGGGACAAAAAGTGCGGGGTGTGGGTGTGGGTGTGGAGAAAAAGGGCGTCACTAAATATTGGAGACTACCACCTCACCAGGGGGCAGGTGTCGCTGTCATTGTCAGTTCCCCAAATCCAACCTACTAGATATTGACGGGTGACACAGACAAGGTAGACAGACGGGTGGTTCTCGACGGCGGGACGGAAGACTGACACTGCCGGTCCATTACATTATATAAATCAACCAGCACCGCTTTTGAGAAGGCCACACATGGTGGCCTTGGCGTCTATCGTTTGTCCTGCGGCGGCAACATTCAAGCTTTGTCCTGCCCGCACGCACCCAAGAGCTTCTGGCCCAGGGCTCCCAGGTCCGGGCTCACGCTCAGGTGGCTCTTGAGCGTCATGACGGCCGCGCTCTGCGCCACATCCAGCAGGTCCTCAGCCCTACCCCCGAGCGCTAGACCCGCCACCAGCGTGCCGAGGAAGGTGTCGCCCATGCCGTTGACCGAGATGGGCGTGCCGACCCTCTCCACTGCCGGGTAGAGCCTCATATAGACTGCACCAACGGTTGGGTGGCCCGGCTGTGCCCTCGTGAGGATGTACCGCTCGTGCTCCGGGTCCGAAAGGCGTGGGTCCTTGGGCCCCAGGATCGTCGTGAGCAGGGCGCCCTTGTCCCCCATCTTGGTGATGATGGTCGGTATGTACGGCAGCAGCTGGATGCTTTGCACCGGGAGCCCCGCGTCCGTGATCTCGGCCGACGTCAGCCTGACGAACCTGTCCCTCGCCCCGCCGTGCATCCCAAAGGCGTCGACGACCTCGAACCACGGTATGCTGTCCAGGTACCCATTGTCCTTGGCCGCCGTGTACATGGCTGCCAGCTCGTACTGGTTCGGCGTTGCTATGCTGACGGCCACATGCGGGAAGAGAGGCAGCGTGTGGCCCTTGGGAAACAGTCCTGCCGCCTTGACGCTGGACACAGGCTCGTACGCTACCTTGGCACCACTCTGACCCCCGGCCTGGATCCAGTTGTGGACGTCTTTGGGCGACCAGTTCCCGTCCACCACCAGCCACTTGGGCTTGGTTGCCTTGACGATGGAAGCCCAGTACGTGGGGAACGAGTGCGCGGTCAGGATTGCCATGTCCGCCAAGGCCGTGAACAGGCTCTTGTCGGCGTCGTTGACAGCGACGTACTGGGCCGTCCGTGCGGAGGCGTACTCCGGGCCCAGCTGGCGGATGTAGCTGGTGTCAAGCCCGTTCTTCTCCATGCTCGTGAGGATGGTAGCGCCGGCGCTGCGTTGTGTGCTGTCAGACGGTGTGCGTGCGTGTTCCTCCCTCCTCCCCAAGGGCGGGCTGCTGGGGAAAACTTACATGTCGCTCCCAATCATGCTGCACAGCCTGACCTTGAGGCCGCGGCACACGCTCTGCGCGGCCAGAGCAACATTGTGACCGACGCCGCCTATGGACTGGGTGATGCCCGCAGGATTTGATGTGTAGAGCACGGGTGACACGGGTTTGGGCTCAGGGTATCTGTCATTGTGGAAATTGCAATTCAGGTCGAGCGCAACCGACCCGGCGACCAGGATGTCTGCCCTGGACGGAGTGCCGTCCGCCTCCGGGAGACCCTGGCCAACCTGCTTATTATGCGCGCGCGGCACGGTTGGGCCTGGTCTGGAGTATGTACTTGAGTCCTATATCCGTTGTTGCTTATGGTTGAACACGGGGGTTCTTACTGTTGTGGTGACCCTGCAGTCCCGTCCTCAGTCTCAAGGTTGCAGAGCTCTGAGGCAACTCTTGCCGCCCGGGCCACGTTGGACCGTACAAGATGCAGGTTCGCTGGCGCGCTCTGGTCATTGCTCAACTCCCTGATCCTCTTGAGGATGAAGGGGGTGTTGGAATTCCCGCTGAAGCCCATCTCGTCCGCCTCCCGCACCGCCGTGTCAATGATCCTCTCCAGCTCCTTCCTCGGTATCTCATGCTCCGCGGGGATTGGGTTTGCCAGCAGCATGCCGCTCTCGACCCCCAGTCGCTCTTGCGCCAGTATTATGGCGGCCGCCTGCTTCTCATCGTGCACTGTGAATGGGCTCCTGATGCCGCTTTCGCGGGCCCAGAAGGCAGGAAGGTCGACGTTCCCGCTGCGGCCGTCGGCAAAGGTGGCGACGAGGACACCCTGTGTCTCGAGATACTCGAGCGTGCGCGGGATGTCCAGAAAGCCCTTAGGCCCGCTGCTGATGACGGCGACCCTGGTGCGACCAAGCTCGGTCAGGTCGGCAGAGATGTCCATGGATGACTCGGCGCCGCGGTGGACGCCGCCAAGCCCGCCGGTGCCAAAGACGCGGATCCCGGCGGCCCGGGCGAGCAGCATGGTCCCGGCGATGGTGGTGCCGCCGTGGAGCCTGCGGCCAGACATGGCGGTGCCGACGACATAGGCGAGATCCCTCCTCGAGAGCTTCATGGCGCCCTCGTGGACCATGCGGTCGACCTCGGCGGGGCTCATGCCGACCCTGGCGACGCCGTCAAGCACGCCTATGGTGGCGGGTACGGCACCATGGTCGCGGACGACAGACTCAAGGACCTCTGGGAGGTCTCTGCCGAGGGCGCCGTGGGTGTATATGGTCGTCTCAAGCGCCACGACCGGCCGTTTTGTTGCGATGGCATGGCGGACCTCTTCCGACACCTTGAGGAACCTGGCAAGGTCAGGCGACGTCGAGGCTGTGGAGCTCAGGTTTCGCCTCGCGTGTGTGTGCAACGGCGATGGGGAGGTGGCCTTGGATGATATCCTGGAACGGAGGGTGTTTGTAAGGCGGCAAAGGCATGGTCGCCGGGCTGACTCTCTGAGCAGTACCATGGTCGTGGTCTCTACTGGGGCTGTTTTTATGCTTGGCCGATAATGCTGGGTTGGTGGTGGTGGTGGTGGGGGNACTGCTGAAATCTCGGTAATGTTTGTACGTCCTTTGGCTCAGTGCTGCACCCCCGCCAGACAGCCGTAGCGCCACCAACCGGCCGGTGGTCCGGAGCCCAGTCTTGTATCTTTTCGGGTCAGACTGGTCGGCATCAGTCCAGGTGGGCCACCGTGGTGAAGCTGGCGTTCATTGTGTCGTTTGTTTGGTTGCCGTGCCGGAGCTGGCCGGTCGAGTCACCGGCCAGATGTACAGCAACGGCTGTGGGGGTCAGCACCTAGGTACCTAGGTACCTAGGTCCTTGCCAACCCACTGTGGTAGGTACTTAAGTACCTAAGCTCATCTATGAGCAGGGATGTCGAGGGATCCGCCAGCACCCACCGTCTCTGAAACCCGCGTTGCATCACCGCACTTGGCTTGACCCGACAACCCTTTCCCATCGCCTCCTGCTGTCACGTCGATCAGGAGGGCCGCTGCTTATTAGTGTAAATGCATGCATCCTACCACAGCAGGACAGGTCCGAACGTCGAGGACCTACCTATCTCTTGATAATCCGCGCCAGCGGGATTTCGCTAATATCCAAAGCGTGATATTGCTGCACCAAACCCCTGCCTGGCGAATTTAAGCTTGTAATTTGAGTGAGCAGTTGGGCAGAACGACCGACAATCCTCAAGGAGACTCCACCTCTCTCTCTCTCTCTTTTTCTTCTTTCCTTCCCGTCTTCACCACCTGCCCTCTGTCTCTCTCTCCCCTCCCGCTCTTCCCCACATCTCTTCGACAGGTAGTGGTTCCGCTTCATCCGTCGCGCATCCTGACTTTGCCTAAGTATACTTGTTGATTTTCTCCCACACCACAGTTGTGTACATATATATATACAGACATATATACAGTTCACACTCCCGCCCGGGATAGTGCGAGAGACCGTCTTCTCGTCCCACTCGTCATCTTCACCACTCTACTCATCCCTCTCCACCTTCGCGCGTGGAAACGCCTTGCGTCTGTCTGAGCCAATGTATTCGCCATACTGCACAAAGGCTCGGCTGCCACTGTTGGCGCTGCTGGCCACTCCCGTCCTGTGTCAGGATTTTACCATCTCAAATGGACAGATCTTCACGCCCGGCTTTGCGGTCCTTGATTCCCCACAGCCAGGCACGCCCATGGGCGGTGGTACGGCTCACAAACAACTGCTCACTTTCACA
Organism: Diaporthe longicolla; assembly: GCA_000800745.1. Lineage (NCBI taxonomy): Eukaryota > Fungi > Ascomycota > Sordariomycetes > Diaporthales > Diaporthaceae > Diaporthe > Diaporthe longicolla. Next base: position 8,416 of record JUJX01000272.1, on the reverse strand, counting down.
TCCATGTCACGCGCCCCGACTGACAAGGCATAGACACGATTGAGATTGCTCTAGACGTCACAGCAAACGGCATCCTCCCGCTTGATGTCGCTGCCGATAGCCCCAGCCGCATTAACAACATTACAATCCATTTATACAGCTACACAGTGGGGAGGAATCTCACTGTCTCCAACGGCACGGCGTCCTCCAACAACGCGAGCCTAGGGGACATCATGTCCCAGGAACCTGGCAGCACCGTAAAACACGTCAGGTGGACCTGGCCCGCATGCTTGGTCGGCGACGGCAAGCCGACGACATCTGACAGCGACCGCGGCAACTACAACATCTCCATCAGACAGAACTTTGTCATGAACGACACCGAATTTTACACCATCTTCGACGTCCCAATCGCCGTGACCAACAGCATCCCAAGCTCCATAAGCAGGGCACCGTGTGACGCCCTCGACAACCCGTTGCTGACGCCCGAGCAGATCAACGCCTCGGCCGCCAACGCTGTCGGTATACTCTTTGCGCCCGGTGACTCACAAGTAGTACAAGTGAAGCTGGATAAGGCCGAGGGCGGCCAGGGGCTTGGAGGTGCTGGGGCGCTGAGCTGGCGCGGCGGCGCGGAGTGGCTCTGTCTGCTCACGTTTACCATAGCCTTCGCATTTTAACGCTTAGAAAGAGAATCCATAGTAGCCTAATAAAATAAAAGTATAAATTTAATAATACCCTATTTACTTCTTTCCTTCTATATAAGCTTTACTTAAATATTTTTAATATAACTATAATATCTATTTACTTTACTCTTTTATAAAATAGTTTTTAATAAAATAATTTTTTTAAAAATAACTTTTAAAAATTATATAAAATATTATATTATATTTTAATAAATAAAAAAAAAGATTATAAGAAAATTTATATAATTTTAAAAAGAATTTTAATATTTATTTTTAATATATTTAAAAA
>JUJX01000271.1:51760-66191 GCA_000800745.1 Diaporthe longicolla | reverse complement strand
AATAATTATAATATTAAATTATATTTAATTTAATTTAATTTATATTAATATTATTAATAAATTATTAATTTTAATATAAATTATAAATAATTTAATTTAAAATTATTAAATATTATATAAAAGTATTACTATTATATAATTTAAGATTTTATATATATATATATAAATAAATAATTCTTTTTTAAATATAAAGTTAAAAAACTTATAATTATTTTTTTTAAATTAATTTTATTTAATTATTTTAAATCTATAATTTAATTTAAATTAAAAACCTTTTTTATTTTAAAAAAAAACCTTTCTTAAATATTAGTTTTTATCTTCTCCTCTTACTTTAATAATAATATATTATTCTTTTACTTAATTTTAAAGTTTATAAAGTAGTTAATAATATTAAAATCTATATTAAATTCTTTTAAATAATTTATTAAAATACTAAGGATTTTTAATATAAAAAGATTATCTTTAAAAACCTTTTTAAAAGCTTTTTCTATATAATTAAAAACTTATATATTAATTTTTATTCTATAGTTATTTATAAGCTATTAGTTTTATATATTTAAAATTATATATAGTAATAGATTATAGTTACTTTATTTAATAGTTATTTTAACTTTAATTAAAAAATTACTTTTAAATAGTTTTATATAAGAAAGTAATATTACTTAATTTAGTTAAATAAGTATATATTTAAATAAAGTTAAAGCTTTAGTTAAAATAATAATAGCTTTTATTATTACTTATTTTAACTAACTTAAAACCTTAATTTATATAGTAATAATACTTTTATATAGTATTTAATAGCGTTAAACTAGGTTATTTATAGCTTATAATAGCTTTAACTTTAATAGTATTAGTATAAATAAATTAAATATAGTTTAATACTATAGTTATTAGTATAAAATAACGACCTTTAGCTATAGATAGGTTATAAAGAATTATAAAGTTATTATATCTTCTTTTACTATATTTTTATTTATTATAAATCTTAGTTTAATAAAAGAATTAAAATAATATATCAAGTTTATATTTTATTATTATATATTATTATTTAGTTTATTATTTAATTATTTAATTATTTAATAATTAAAATATTTATTTAAATATTTCTTTAAATATTTATTTACTTTATTAATTATTTTTTATTTAATTAAATAAAATATTAAAATTAAATATATAAACTTTTTTTATTATATTTTTAATAATATAAAATAATATATTTTTTAAATTATTATAATTTAATAATTAAAATCTTTTTAATAATAATAAAAATGTAATTTTAATTTTTATTAATTTTATTAAATAAATTATATAAGATTATTTTTATTATTTTTAATTTTTTTAATTATTTAAATAAATATTTAAATAAATTATAGGAATAAAAGTAAGTAGAAAAGATTAGGTTATATAGTTATATAACTATATATAGTATATATAATAAGGTTATAGCTTATAGTTATAAGTAAGTAACTAATTAAATAAATAATAATAATAAATTAAACTAATATAACTTATTTACTTTATATTATTTATATATATATAGAAGAAGTTAACTAAAATAAATAAATAAAAATTTAATTAAATAAATAACTTTACTTTTTTTTAATTTATTTAATTAATTAATCTTTTAATTAAATTAAATAATTAAAAAAATAATTAATTATTAATTTATTAATTAATAATCTTTAATATTAATTAATACTTATAATTAAACTAATTTTAATTAATTTTAACTTTATTTATATTTAAAATATATTTTTAATTATAATTAGGTAATTAAATAAATTAAAATTATTATAAAAAGTAATAGTTATTAAAGTTAATAAAAATAATTTAATAATATAACTTTTATAGTTTAATTTATCTTTTTATTAATAGCTTTAAAACTTTATAACTATTTAAGATTTTAAACTAGCTTATAATTATACTTTTTTAATTCTTTAAAGAATTATAATCTAATTAGCCTAGCTAAGCTGTGTAGAATTCATCTACTTCCTAACCTAAACTTATTCATAGCCTAGCTAAATCGGGCTCCTAAACGTCTCCTAGAATCAGGTACATTAGCATATGTCCCTATAGTCTTGTTATATCCTCAGAGCCACAGCTCTATGCCCAAAGCATTGGGATGCGCACAGCAGTGTTGGTATGTGTCAAGTTCGTCTCTGACCGTGACACAATTGCAAATTGGACGGATGGCAGTCACCTTCCAAGATTTTCCTCAGACGAAAGCGTTTTGGCTATTTTGAAAATTCTGCTTGGATATGCTTTAGAATCTCCTCCAAGCCATCCAAACATCTAATAACTTTGCGCTGCCATAAGCCCTGGCATGCCCACAACTCTTCCAAGGACCACCTTCACATTACAGCCGACGAGAGACACAAGTGCGACGACGACACTCTGACTTGATACTTCTCTTACCAACATCGGAAGATATTCGCTATAGTTAGACCTTGTCTTACCTTTCGCCGCTGAAAGCGTTCTATCCACTCGCAAATCTTCGATCTGTCGCCCCCCCCCCGAATCTCACCGCCATAAGAAACCCGACAATGGCCCTCAACCTGACGCCTCAGGAGCTCCAGAACCTCCAAAGGCTCCAATACCTACAAAGACTCCATCGAGCCCAACAGATACAGCAATTGTCAGCAACCAACGGTCCTGCCGCACAACCACGACAACGAAGCAGATATATGGCGCCTAGAAGCGACCCCACCCGACGAATGCTCGACGAAGTTGGGCCCGCCAACCAGCAGAACCGCCGCGCCTTCAAGACCTGGTACCGCGACTACAGTCAGAACTTGCGGGCCAAGCTGGCGCGGGACTGTGCGAGGATGTCGGGCGAGGTACAGCGCTACGGGGTCTCCCGGCCGGAGTGGTTCATCATCGTATCGACCCGCGACCAGCTACAGGACTTCATCCAGGGCCTCCAGGACGCGCAGAAGCTGGCCTTATTTGACCTTGCAATGGCGCGCCAGGCGGAGAGGGGTGACATCGCTGGCGACAAGGTCGCCGTCTTCAACACGGTCAATGGCAGGCAGGGGGACATGCCGCTGGTAGTTGCCTAGTTGAAGCCAGACTTCGTCGCCGGAGCCGAGCGTGACGATGAACCAGAGGCGGGGTTTTGAGTGGTTGGGACTATTGGGGCTTCGGTGGATGGAAGGCTATCGTACAGTGGTTGGCTCCGTCATTTGTCGCATGTTATCACGGGGACAGCAGGGATCTCGCATTGCGAGGACTAGCCGGAAGGGCCAGGAGAATCAGTGTACAGCGCACTGCAGATGACAAATAATAATATACAGCTTTGAAAAACCCTCTGAGCTAACTCCGTTGTCAGCCCTATGGGATCCACGTCGTCGTCATTCAAACTCGTGAGGCATTCCGTTCCAGGGCTCGGCCCAAAGCCTGCTTCAGATGCCTACGCGCGGATGAAATTTGACATTCAGATCTGGTTTCTTCCATAGGATGTAATTCTTGCAGGCGATATTCCAATCCGGGATCTCTGAAGCCAACTCAAGATCAAAAGCCCACAACAACTTGGCCACAGATATCCGCATTTCCATATAAGCGAGGTTAATACCAAGACATCCCCGCGGCCCCGATGAAAAAGGTTGAAAGGCCCGCTTGTCGTCCCCGGCGAAGCCTTCGCCTATCCAGCGCTCTGGCCGAAAAGAAATGGCGTCCCCCCAGTATCTTGAATCAAAAGCCATGGCGTAGTTCTCATTGGCCACTGTGGTTCCCTCGGGGACAAAGTGGCCGTCAATGACCGCTCCCGGGCAGTCGCGAGGTAGGCCAAAGGAGAGGGGAGGGAAGACTCGAAGCCCCTCCTCCAAACAGCCATGAAGGTATGGTAACTCGGCAGTAGAGTCGCCCGTGATGTCATCGAGAGAGCGGAACGCTCCCCGGATCTCGTGGGTGAGCTGGCTGAGGCAGGACGGGTTCTTCAAGAGGTACCAGGTAAGACCCGACAAGGCCGTGGCGGTGGTCTCTGATCCTGCAATGATCAATGTATCTGCGTTTCCCATTAATGCATTCTCTGTCAGGGTCCCATTCTTGATGAGATGGTCGAAAAAGTCGTACCGCCCCAAGCTGCCACGGTCGATGCGCCTTCTGGCCTTGTCCTTGCTCATTCGTATGTGCTCGTAATGGTTCTCGACTGTACTTCTTGAGAAGCACCAGCGCAGGAACAATGGCCCAAACAAGGGGCCTAGGTTTCGTGCTGCCCTTCTCCCGGCACCGTACATCAGATAATCGAAGGTCAGGCTGACCCCGTGGCTCGAGCCCTCAGAAAGACAGCCGAAAGGCTCGCCAAATGCCAAGTCTCCTGCGAAATAGGTCAGAGACTCAAGATTTGGCAAGAAAGCTGGTGAGCGTGGGAAGGAGTCCCCACCGATGACATCGAAAGTGAGCCAGTTCCAAATCTCAGTGGCGTTCACAGCTATGCTGCCGCCCGCACCGAGCGCATTGAGCTGCTTCAGAAGGAGATCCACATATAGGTGGACAACATCCTCCTGGTCCCGAAGGGCACGGGCACTGAACGCATGCGAGAGTGTTCTCCTCTGCTCAGCGTGGTCTACGGGGTCGCGGACTCTTATGATACGTGGCTCGTCTGCCTCGTACCATTTTGTCTTGAGGAACCTCTTCTTCCCGTGCGTCACATGCCCATAGATATCACGATATGACTGTGGGGTCGAAAATGACAAGGAGTTAGGGCCCACGCGAACAACGTCGCCTTGGGGGACAGTGTCAGTCTGGGGCGGCGTCTGATAGATGCAGGGGCCACACACCGTACTTTCGATGGAGGGCAGTCATGATGAAACACTGTCGACCAGTGAAGGAAATGCATAATTGCCAAAGCTGTGTAACAGCGGCAAGCCGCGGGCCGGGATATTTCGCTAGAGGGTGAAAGAAGAGCAGATGTGCGCATTTTGCCAGTAGATATATCGTGATCTGCCCGGAGGTGTCAACAGCGGTTCATGCGAGCAAAACATCATGGCGAAGGCGGGGTTTCTCGACAGGCACTCACAGTGACCAGTCCAAGCAGACAAATGCTGCTTGGAGAGAGGGTCCTGACCTGGAGGATCGGAGACATTCTACAAGGGAGTAGTTGGCCGAAGGCACAGGTGAAGGGGTGACGGGCGCCACGAGTCAACGAGCGCGAGGGCATAGTAACGTTCTTATATAGCCCATGCCCCTGCGCGGCTCGCTATTCCTTCACCACGGTGACACGGGGAGGGAGTCGGTGGAGAGTGTCCGTTCCCTTATTTTTTTTAATTCTTTTTTTTCTTTCCTTTTACAGCTGTCAGCTCCAAGCAGCAGGGCCGAAGACTGCATAAGCTATCACGCCACCTGGCTTGGGAGGCTGGCTGCAGGTGGGCTCTGGCGGGCGATGACCCAACCGGCTGGTCCGCGATCAGAGAAGCGCAATGCATAATAATGCAGCAGAGGGCGAGAGGATGACCGGGGCAGATTTGCCCAGCTCGCATCTCTAGCGAACGGAAGCGACGCGGGGCCGAACAAGTGCTTTGTTGACGGGGAAGTGTGGTGCCTGCATGGGAGGATCAATATTCAAGCTGGAAAGCATGCACTCATTTCCCGCCCATCCTTCCCAGAATCTGGCTGCCAGCGCTTGCACCACGAACGACCTTCCTGTTGGGACCCATGGCCCGATCAAGACATGCAAAAGACACCAAGATCTCAACAGTTTACTGAGCACGGCCGTGCAGTGGTGCCGTGCAGGAAGCCCACCACCGTGGGCAGTTGGCAGGACAGGCAGGCAGGACAGGCTGACAGGCGAGACGGGGTGGGTGGTCGCAAAAGTCGACTGGCGAGCGCGGGGAACGGCGTTGAAGGGTGAGCAAGGCTCGCAGGGATTGCACAGCTGAGAAGAGCTGCAGGCATAGCTGAGACTCGAGGGCGCATGTCGGCCAGGGACCGCGAGGGACTTGCAAAGATAAGCACAGCTGCACGCCCTCACTTGAAAGAGGTCTCGAGGTCTCGAGGTCTCGAGGTCTCGAGGTGTGGCCGGTCAGGGAGAGCCGGTGAGTGGGCGACCGTAATGAACCAATGGGTCTCGGGCTACTGTGGCGTTTCAGCGCCGAGGAGCTGGGCGACGTTGTGCCAGACTCTAGCAGACCAGACCGTTGTGAAAGTCGACAGGAGAATGCGAGAGACGAGACTACCTAGAGCACTAACTCGTCCGCGGGCAATGGGCCAGCCCGGGCCGCTAAGGCGCTAATAAGCGGTGCGCCGTGCCAAAGCCTCGACGGCGTACCGCAGGGACAAGCCGCAACTCGGATTTTTTTTTCGAGTGGTGGTGCTACATGGTCAGTAGTCAGTACTGCGGCTGGTGCGACTGCTGCTACTGCAGCTGGCTAAGATGCGCCCAGGAAGCCTTCTTCTCCTCTGACCCTCGACTGCCCCCAGTCTTGACCTGAGAGAATGGCCAGGAAGAAGAACAAGCAGACCAAGGAGACGCCAGACAGGGGCAATGCCAGTCCCAGCGGCAGCATTGTCGCGCCCCTGGGCCCGGCACTGGACGGGCCCGCGCCTGGCCTCAAGAAAGACGTCGTCACCAGCACCACCACCAACACCAACACCAGCGCCACCTCGTCCAGCTCCAAGTCCAGGCCCCTCGCGCCTGCACTGCCCCAGCCACCAGCATCGCCTGCCCTCATCATATGTCGCAACAAGTCAGTCGTGCCTCCCCGTTGCTGGCCGTCGCCGGCCGTCGCATATCCAAGTGACAATCGCATCGTGTGCGCGGGGCGTCTGCGACGGAGCAGAACTACCTTCCCTTGCTGCCCTTTGCGCGCCGCGCTCCCTTGGATCCCTCCCCCCCCCCNCACCCAACACACAACCACTCGCGATGCGCCGTAAACGCCCAATTGCTGATCAACCGAAATCGCAGACACTGGCGCTACATTTCTTCTTTCCATGGGCCATGGCTGCAGCTTCCCCACGAGATCCTCGAGACCCTCGTCAACATCAACTACTACACCCCCCGCCCCCGCCCAATCGACCCCGCCGTCTTCTATGACCTGGTCAAGATCCGCAGGCTCGTTGACGATGCGACCGATCTCGCCGTGCGCGCCGCAAGCGGAGTCGTATCTCTGAACAGCCTGAACAACTCCCACCCTGCTGCAGCCCTGGGGCTCGGCTTTGGAGGCGGCAACCAGCCCAAGCTAAGCCCCGAGCGCAAACACAAATTACGGGAACAGGCCACCCAGAAACTGGCAAGGGCGTACCGCCTCGACGAGATAGCATGTAGCGTGGCCACAATGCAGAGCGCATCCGCTCTCGAGGACGTCGCGAGCCTGGTGCTCAAGAGAGACCCCAACAACCTGGATGCCAAGTACGTGCACTTTTTCCATGAGAAGATCCCCAGCCGGCAGCTGGCCGAATCCACAAGCTTGGATACCCTCAACCACGTGATATCAGGACAACAATCCCAAGCTGAACCACTGCGGACGCGGGCCACTGTGCGCGTCTTCAAGGAGGACTACGATGGTGCCGCCAGGGACCTGACCGAGGCCCTGCAGGTCTTCCGGCCGCACAGGGCCCACGGCACGCCCGGTAAGTCGAGGGAGCTCCAAGTAGCCGAGCCCGGAGGGCGCCGGCTGGACGTCAGACTGGACGAGGGCCAGCAGCCAAGCAGCCTGGAGATACAACTGCTGTTTGCACGAGCCGGTGTTTATCTCAGCATAGCTTGTTTGCACGTGAATCACGCCTTACTGCCCATACCGGCTGCTAAAGGAACGGACCCGGAGAAGGAAATCGTCGCACTCGCGACAGCCGGAGTGGGCGGCCAAGTCGATGTGCCTGAAGGGGCAGGGTCGGGAACGTCAACGCCCGCCACGGACGTGCCGCCCCCGGAGCTCACATCGGCGGAGAAGGAGGCGCAGAGGCGCGTGCTCGAGGCCAGGAAGACCGTCAAGTCGAATGCCAAGAAAGCATTGCGGGACTACATGGCCTACCTGTCAAACTTTGACTACTCGCCAAATCTGCCCACAGATATTGCCGAGGATTTCACTAGGAAGGTGAAGGCCGGCAAGAATAAGGGCAGGCGTCCCCCGTCTCACATGCGCAGTGACTCGCCTAGTGGTGAAATCGCCCACACCGTGTACACGCTGAACGAGCTCTTCGCCGCAACGCCTCCAGGGGGCCTCCCACCCTACCCTCCTGTGGACATCAACCTGGCGGGCCCAGAGCCAGGCACAGACGCCACATATGTTGGGACCACCATGGAGTTGGTAACATATCATCCGCTCATGACCGATGCGCTGCATTCCTTGCTGCTGTGCCACGTCCTCGTGCAAACCTCAACAAAGGAACTGCAGCGCCACGCCTACATGGTCGCACGCCTCGCGAGGCTCGCAGACGGTTACCCGATGTTTCAAGCCAGTCGGAGCCCAGCACGCGCGGACTGGATCGAGGTCCTCCGTAGAGGCGAGAACTGGATCGGCCTTGCAGTCCCCTGGGAAAGCCTGTGCGCAGCTGCGCCGCTTTACCCCGGGCAGAGCTCTCAGAACAGTAGCGCCAGCCCCAAGCAGAAGGCCCTCCCCGCTCCCGAGGCGGCGAGGGAGGCCAAGAAGGATATTGACGACGAGGACCGTGAGAGGATCAACCAGCAGGCTCTGATGCGAGCCATTGAGGATGACCGCGTCGGCGACGAGGCAACCTTGCGCGCGGCCATCAGCGCGCACCGGAAGCGGGCCGAAGACGACCTGAGGGCAGAGCGGGTGGACGGCAGCGGCGAAGCCAACGGCATCATCGTCCCTGTCGTCAACGGTCCCAAGCCCGCCTCGCCAGCCCCTTTGGACACCGGCAGCGACAAGACCTCCTCCTCGGCCTCGTCCAGCGGCCGGCCCCCCTCGCCCGGCACGGCCCACCGCCGATGGGCGATGGATGAGGGTCGTGAATACCCGATCCTGACGGAGCGCGCCTCGGCTGTGGCGCGCTGGCTGCGTGAGGCGCCTCCGGGGGCCGGCGGCAGTGGTCACTCCAAGAAGAAGAAGAAACCCGCCGTCACTGCTGCTTGAGACGGCTGTATACAGACAATGCGCGTAGAATTGCAAGACATTGTTGAAAGTAACCGACTCGCGTTGAGCGTCTAGTCGTGTTTCTAAAGCTCAGGATCGGGTGTCAGCTCGCAAGCTCGATGTTTGCCTCCTTGCTCTGATCTGCCCTGCACAGTGCCCCTACTGGCCGAGTCGATCCTTTTGGCCGTATTCTCAGTGCGACAGCCCAATTCCGCAACTCATTTACCGATTCAGGACGACTGCGAAACAGATGAGACCTGGCTTGGCTTGTTACGAGAGTTCATCATTCTTCAAATGGGACTTGCCTGACCCGCCAGCTCTGGTTGCGCGGCCAGGTCGCAGACTTCTCACCTTCTTTCTTGTTCCCATTCGGAGTCAAAATGCACAAATAGACCTTCATCGAACACGGCCATGGCGTATTCCCCGCCGCATCGCTGCTTTATGCCAGACCGTTTGCTTCAGATACTATCAGTGGGCCGGACAAGATCACGATGACTTACCCTTATCACCATTATCAATGTGAATGAGAGACATCAGAAGCTATGCAGATTTCAAATTTCCCCATACATAAACGTCCAGATATGAGCACACAGTCTCCCTCTCGGCATTCCGCTTCATATGCGCAAGTGTAGACAAGATGAGATTGCATATACACGTGATATAAGTATGCGTCATAACTCCCGTCCGAAGGAAGACAACCACGACCCAGACTATGCTCATGCTACGAACTCAGTTCCACCTGATATGCCCGTCGGGTCCCGGAGCGCCACCAAGTCCGCTCAGGTCCATCCCCAAGAAGTTGTTGATCTCGCCAACGCCGTCCGTCTCGAGGATGTTCATCAGTTCCATCTGCTGGTCCGCGCTCAAGCTTCCGTGTCGCTGCGCAGCGAACCCGAATCCCTGCGGCATGCCGTGGCCTCCGCCTCCAAAACCTCCCGGAACGCTCGTCGGGCTGGTGCTTTCGTAGCTGCCTCCGCCCATTACCCCGGAGAACGCGGCATTGGATGCGGCGGAATCGTTCCAGACCCCATGAGGCGAGTTCATCCCGTTGAATGCATACGGTGAAATGAATGGCGGCGGAGGGGAGAACCAGTCGCCGAGTGTCGCTTGTTGAGGCAAGGGGCGTTGCTGCTGTTGCTGTTGCGGTTGATGTTGCTGCTGATTTTGTCTCTGGCCATTTGTAACGTGGAGAGGGAGCGGGGGCACGGTAAATGTCGGCGTGCGATGAGGCGGCTGCTGGGGCGTTTGTTGGGGAGTTGGCTGAGCGTTGGGTGTTGACGGTGGCTCGAATCCCATGTCATCTGGAGCAGGCTCGTATTTGATGTGTGCCGGAGGTACGGACTGCTGCTGATTTGCGCCGACCGGCATGGGACTGCTGTAGTTCATCTTGGGTGTGGGACTTCCAGTCGCATCCGAGTACGAAGTCGGTGGCGGCGAGAAAGTGGCTGGGGCCTGGTTCATTGATTCAGGCGGCGTCGGAAGTTGGTTTTGAGTTGGCGGTTGGCCTGCGCCGCCTGGATGCAAGGCTTCACCAGCATGAGGAGGCTCGCCCGGTGACGGCTGCTTGAAATCAGGTGGGAAGTATCCAAATGATGGGCGACGACCCTCGGTTGGCTCGCTAGATGGGTTTTTGAAGATGGAATTGGAGCGGAATGTTGGCTGCCTGAAAGGGTTCGAGTCGAAATTGAAGACATTCATGTCCTCTGCCGATTCCACAGTATAACCAAACACGGGTTGCGTGAACACAGGTCGTTGCTGATTCTGCGCATAAGCTGATCCGTTGGATACAGTGGTGGGGGCAGAATTCTCGGATGTAGCCGGGGAATCGTTGTCTACCAGTAAAGGAGAAGTGTATGCACTCGTTATGGACGAGTCCGATGGATCGTCGTTCGTGTCGTAACTTTGGAGGCAGGCACGGCCAAAAACGGAGTATAGCTGCGACGCATTCTTGGTCCCGGGCCACCGTTCAGAACATTGGTCGATGACCTCCAGCGCAACATTGATGATATCTTCCACATCATCCTTGGAGTGGACTTCACGGACCTCGCGGTACGAGATAGCCCACAATAGAACGTTCAGCGACATGTTCAAGGTAAGTACGAAGACCCACGTAATGTCGACGGCCGACTTCTTGACCTGCTGGTTGGAGAGGTTGATGATATAGACCGCGGAGTCATAGCATATCGAAGCTGAACGACTTGACGGCCGCGGGATCTGGGGTGAGGGTCGATGCAAACTTATCACCATGGTGTGATATCGCCCAGTAAACCTTTGCTTCTTGTTAGTATCAATAGGTCCCACATTCCGGCAAGAGGGAAGAAGCGCCTTACCAGGGCTTGCACCAGACTGGCTCATTCGGAGCCGAATCGATCCATTCCTTGATTTTACGTTCCATTTCAATGAAAACAGGGCTATCGGCATCTCTTGGCTCCGTACGCTTCTTCTCGTACAGGCATCTCCGAATTTCGGCCTGACGTATACGCATTTTGCAGAAATGGATCGCGACCAGCTTCTTCTCACTTGGTTGGCCTGGGAGGACCCCGTTCGGCGTGATGTTCTCGTCATCAACAGTCTCGAAAAATTGGACGTCCATGAAGTCATCGCCCTTTGCAAACCCATTGGGCCGACCCATGGAATGCGCCAGTCCGAGTTCGTTTCCAGTGACTATCCAGCTCATTCTGCGGCGCAGGTCCATCTGCAGAGGATCAATCAATCCCATCGAGTATCCGGCGGATATTGTCTTCTCGTCAGCCAGACCGAGTTGCTGGCAGATTTTTGTTGCCAAGCCGATGATATGGTAAACGACGGTCCGTGTTGGGGTTAGAAGCGAGTATGTGCCAATCAGGACCAAGCATTGGAGCGTCTTGAGATCCTTGGGACGGACGACATCTTCAAAGTAGGACATGGCGCCCACATAGTAGCTGTCGGCGAGTCCGGCGTACTGGATATCGAGCTTCTGTAAGCTTATTGCAAAGACCATGCGCACCACGAAGTTCTTATATGGGTCATTATTGCCGCTGTAGACATCTTGGAGATCTGTCTCAAACTGCTTTTCATGCAGTGTCGGTGTGAAATATTGTGCTGTCACAAGGTTAATCATCTGAGGTGTTGGCGCGTTGTCCTAGTGACTTGGCTGCGGTGCTTACCTCGTGAGTTGAACACTTCGACGAGCTTGTCTGCCACTTGTCGCGCCGGCAGTGTCTGAGCCGGAATTTCACTGACCATGGGGAAATTCTTCTTCCTGGCAGCCATCCCAGACGGGCCGCTGACGCTTGCGCCCATGTGGACAATGCTTTGCATCCTGTCGAAACGATCCATCCTCCTCGCACGAACGTCGGGAAATAGTTCTGATATGCGCTGAGAGTCCGTATATCGCTTGGCCTGGTCCATCAACAACCTTGTCATGGCTATGCCAGAGCTAGGACCTAGATAGCGCGGCGTCTCGTCTGACTCGCTGAGTTTGACAAGGCCGCCTGGCCGCACGATATCTTCTGCGCTTTCGGGGTGGTCATTGTCGTCGTCAGTGTACTGGGACAGTTCCGCCTCCAACTGGCGCACTTTCTGTTGAAGGTGGACGACATAGTTGCGATTTATCTTCTTATTCCTCGTGGTGTCGAAGTATTCACAAACAGAGCCGGATCGTTCGCAGGGTAGGCACCTGGGCAGCGTTGGGTCGCACCTCGTTTTGCGCTGTATCGATAAGATTCTGTCAGCCTTGTTCATGACTCTCAAAATTACCCCGGGCCCAGAGCAACCAGGCCGGGCCTGGGACTAGCGGGTTCTCAGCGCCAACCAGGGCCTGCTCACGACAGCAGCTGGTGCAAGTGATGGAAACGAGTCCAAGAGGGCAACAAAAGGGAGGTACGTGCCTGTCTGCAGCGACAACATGCGGTCAGGGTGTGTGCGATGCGGTGTGAGTTGACGTCGCTTTCGTCATCCCGCTGCTGTGTGGGAGGCCTACGCAAGGACGGAGCAGACTGGGGCGGCTGGGATGTACGAGGAGGGCCGGGAGGATTGTAGAAGTATTGGGGCGGTCGAGGAATCACGGAACCGAGCCCTTGCCGGAAGACGTCTGCGGCATCCATCTGCGAGGGTTCCGGCTCCTGCGAGGCCGAAAGAGGAACGACTGGGTCCGCCGCGGCGCGATGTGTGGTTCGCAGGCTGGGCAAGCTCACCAGCCGGGGGCTTCAGCAGCTGGCGGAGGCTGTGTGTATGGCAGTGGAGGGTGTGGCTCTGAAGGCATGCGCCCGTCCGAATGTTGGGCAGCGTGTGGGGTCTGCCGTTGGTTGTCGAAGGAGGCTGCCAGGTCTTGCGGTTGCTCTGCTATACCGTACGGATTTGCGTGCGTGGTGGTGTGGTAGAAGAGCAGGGAGCCGAGCCGAGAGGTGAATGCAAGCGAACGCAATGTCGGTCGATCAGAAAGGAGGAAAGGCGGTGGCGACGGCGACGGGGATGGCGTGCGAGCGGGAAGGTGTGGGCTTGTGCTCTGCAGCGTCGGTGGTGGTGGCTGCGATCCGGGTTATGCGGGTGGAGGTGGAGGTGGAGGTTGAGGTTGAGGTTGAGGTTGAGGTTGAGGTTGAGCCCTGTGCTGCTCTGGTCTGCTTCTGGTCTGTCTGCACTGGTCTGGTCGGATCTGCGTTGGTGGTCAAGGCTGGTTGCTGCACTCGATGCAGACGGGACGAGGTACAGTAGAGCACAGTACTACCCAGGCTGGGACCAGGCTGGGTTTGTACATGGGCAGAGAGCACACTCGGACAGTACCATAGTAGCCCACTTCTTCTCTCTCTTCAGCGGAGCAAGGCAACGGGATACGGCAGCAAGTGCCAGGACGTCAGGACGTCAGGTCGACTCAAAGGTGCAGGAACGTGGGGAGCAGGAGCCCAGGTGGAGCCCCCGCCCCACCTTGCACGAGGGAGAAGCGAGGGAGTCCCTAGGTTCGATTCCCGAACAGGCTAGCAGACTCAAGCCCAGCGGGGGCTGTCTCTGCCCTGGCCTTCCTGGCACCTCTGCACCCTCTGCCGGGCAGGCGCCAAGTTAGGAGCTCCCAATGCCTGTCACTCAAGATCTTCTAGAAGGGCAAGGGTATATTCGCCCAAATATTCAGGTCGGGCACTCCGTCCGTATCCGTACCTATTCTGACTTCCAAGATTCCTTATTTAACCTGCTGGCCTAGTCTGGCTGGTCAATCTGATGCCAGGCCAGGGAGAGGGGAGAGGGACACATGGACGGGGCAGGGCTGGGCTCCCGGCGAGGAGCCATGCAGCTCCCCTTAGGGCCCTCTCCTCTGTGCGTACTTGTACATACATACCTGGTCTAGTGTGGTTGGTACTGCGGTTGTGCGTGTGCGCGCCGCTCTCTCTCTCTCCGACTCTCTCTCTCTCTCCCTCTCTCTCTCTCCT
>JUJX01000271.1:0-50368 GCA_000800745.1 Diaporthe longicolla | reverse complement strand
CCCCCCACCCCACCTTGCCCACTCGGTCTGGGAGGCTCGTTAGGCAAATCACCGCGCCGTCGGGTTCTCTCTCATCGCACCCGGCCGCTGGCTATCCCAAGGCTGTCTGTCTGTCTGTCTGTCTTGTCGTCGTCGCCTTGCGTCAGTCGCAAACGAAACCTCCTCTTCCGTCCCCAATCAAGACAGCCCCTACTGCTTCCCTTCCACCTCAATCGCACGGCGTCTTGACTCGGGTCTTCCGCCCTGTGCCTCTGTTTGACCCCTTCTCCCACCTGCTTCTTGAACGTCACCTGCTCAAGGTCCCCCGTTCAACCAACCCCCCTGGCAGGCGCGAGCAGGCCCAGCAGACGGCCAAGCTCTGTACCGTGACGACGCACCTTGTGCCTGACACTATTCACCTCCTGCCCTCCCATACCAGATCTGTAAACCCGGGCTCCAGGCGCGCATACAACGTTGTTCACATAAACCCGGAGTGTTCTTACCGGCGCTCACAGCAGAGCCCTCCCCACGGTGCTGGGCTGGATTGGACTGGACAGGACAAGGTCGTCTCCGATCCTGTGAATCAAGTCCAGAGCAGTAGCGCTCCTGCGTTCAAATAGAGCAACAAAACGAATGCCTAGGTCAAGCTTCTCGGATAACCCATTGTTACGGGTCTCAAGACCTGTATCCGCATGCTCGAGATGTGAGAGGGCGCCTCCCCCGGCCTTTATCCTTGGCCCCTTTGTTCCATTGCTGACTCTTGCCCACTCAGGTCGAGCTGCGAAAGTGAAGGTGATTGGTCATTTCTCCCCCACTGGAGCGTCTCATGCTGAAATCATCTAGTGTGATGGCAAGCTTCCTGCTTGCACCGCCTGCGAGAAGGCTGGCCGCGAGAACGAGTGCTCCGCTGCCAACGACCAGTTTGCTCGTGGCAAGGAACGGAGGTATGGTCGCGTGGTGCTGCTTAGTGGCACTGTCTCCCTGCTCCCCGAACAACGGCTGGCTGACTGACACGCGACTAGCTATGTGGCCGCACTCGAGCTGCGCATCGAGAAGTTGGAGCGGCGGCTGAACTATGCTCGCTCGCGGAAGGCCTCGGTGGCTAACCACGAGCAGGATGGGCCGCTTTCCAGGGCACAGCCCCAGGACCGTAAGGACTCGCTCGCGAATATCAGGGCAGCCATCCACCGCAAGGCTGAGCGGAAACGAGAAAATTCGGATGTCAACTCTTTGATATCCGACTTTGGCTACATGTGAGTATCCGCGAAGTTGCGAGTAGTCTCACTCGTTGACTGACGCGCATCGAGGTCCATCAATGCCACGACCCGCGACTTTGAGCCCACTCTCAGCAACATGACCTTTGCTCGTCTCATCCTGGCGGCTGTGATCAACGATCCCTTACCCGAGCCACAGTCTACGAGCCTGCCAGAGAAGCAAGCTGCTCATGCTATTGTTCAGTACTACATGAACAATATTTACCCTCTGTTTCCACTGTTCCCCGGCACGGTGCTACTGTCGGCACTTGAGGACATGTACCAGCAAGAGCGCCACGTCAACAGCGCGAGCAAGTGGCTTGTGTACATGGTATTGGCGACCGGTTCTATGGCCCAGTCGCGGAGCACCCAGGATGAATTCTATAAAAACGGCGTGGAATTCGCGTCTCATGCCCTCCAACTAGCCGATCGCGCTCTTCAGCCTGGCCATGCCACTCAGATACAATCTCTTGCAGTCTTCACTCAGTACGCTATGCTGGACCCAGCCCATTTCGACAGCTGGCACTTGATCGGATTCACGTGCCGTGCCGTCGTGGACCTGGGATTTCATCAGGACCCGCCAAGTCAGAGCCAAGCAGACAGGGCGGCGCTCGACATGAGACGCAGGACTTTTTACTGCGTATACGCACTGGATAGGTACGTTCGCCCGGTTCTCAATATTCCTCCGCCGCTGAGCACTGACAATCCGGTTCCACAGGGCGATCAGCATGGTACACGCCCGCGCATTCTCTTTCAGCGATGATGCCATAAGAGTTGATCTGCCAGCCATGTCTGGCATAGGGCGGATAGCCTCTGTCGCTGGCACAATTACAGGTCCACAGTCGCATGACCCTGCCATTCTCCTGTTCCAACTCCGCCGCATCCAATCCCAGTGGTACCAAACTTTGATCCAATCTGATCCTAGCCAGCCTATCGAAGGCCACGATGGAGATGTCACGTCTTTCATCTGGCAGATGTGTCAGGACATGCGTGAGTGGGATGAGTCCCTTCCCGAGACTTTACCCATTGGCATCCGGGAGCTTTTCGATCTGGAGTTGAAGTACAGCTACGTCTACTGCTTAGCACCAAGCGCCCGTGCCCCAGTCATGACCGCCTACGGGCGCATGTTGATCTTTGAGTATGCCATCGCATATCTGGATCACATTTATGGCATCGCGCACGGAAGTCCAGACCCCAACCCATCGCTCTACACCTACCACGATGCGTTGAGGGTGTATTTTATGGGAAGCCAGTTCATGGCAGTCCTGCGAGACGCTGGTGACTCCATCCTCGCAGGCGCGTCTGTCCCAATGCCGATGGCTCTGCCAGGAAGGGCGCCACCGCCGCCCTTTCCCACACGGACCAGCAATGATGACAACTTGACGAGGAGCATTCGCTGCCTAGAGCGGGTCAAGTTGACTCTACAGAAATATGGCGAGAGGTGGACCGACGCGCAGAGCTTAATGCAAAGCTTTAACACGATTAGTGAAGATCTCCTGGACAGTCTCAAGTCGAAACAGCAGCAGGGCTTTCAATACGCCGTTGCTGCGCAACAGGCCCAGGCTCAGGCTCAGGCACAGGCACAAGCACAGGCCCAGGCCCAGGCACAGGCTCAAGCTCAAGCACAAGCTCAAGCTCAAGCACAAGCGCATGCTCACATACACCATCAGCATGTTTATCATCAATCACCGCCGCCCCGCCAATACCAACAAATTCCAGGCACAATGCCGGGCCAGATGCCGGGCCAGATGCCACTGCAGGGATCAGGTCAAATACATCCCCAAATGCATCACGGGCAGTATACTATGTCTATACAGCAGCAGCCGATGTATGTAACAACGAGCCCGCCGATGCAACAAATGCAGATGCCTCCCCCTCCGCAGGGGGCGCCAATGCATCATATACCTCAACGGGGCTCACCTAACCAGGAAATTAAGTGGGAAAATGTCGACATCTCGCAAATGATGGGTGGAGGCGGTTTGTGAGGCAGAGCCGCCGGTCTTTTGCTCGCTTTGTTGACAGAGTGTGCTTGATGCAGTGAGTGAACGATGTATCCTTTTCTTATGAGATTTGGTGCCAAGAGACGGAGAAATATGGTTCGCAGTGATGTCTAGACTATTTGTTGGATATCTCATCATGGTAACGAAACGCATCAATTGGAGTTGCATTCTGTCTCGGTTCAATATTATTGACTAGTTCCGTGATTCCGGTGTGGGTTTTGCATGGAGTATCCCCACGTCCCGAACTCATGCATGTGAACTGTAGTCGAAGTAACAAAGAGATGTGCATTAAGGGTAAACTTGAACCGAAAGGCGCCTTCGGGGTAATTTTCCCGCGCCATAGATTCTCCGTTGGGTTTTATATCCGCTTTGTTGCGTGCTCAATCATGCGGCAGATCATCCTACACTCCCCGGGAACTGCTCAGCGATGCCACTGAGAGGCCTTTGCTACGCCAATTGGCAATGCTACGCTAGTTCTACAAAGTTAAGTCTCGGTTTTGGGCATCTCTAGAATGTTGTCACCCGAGGTATCTCAAGTGCTTCTGCCTGTGATCATGGCAAATGGCTTTCAGTACAATGATTTGCACCTGGTGGTCGGTACTGGTAAGATACAAGGCAGTGGCTTACTCAAGGAATATGATGAGATACTAATATCATGGCGTCCTAGGGCCAAGGGGCTTCATAGGAAACATGAATTTCTCACCATGGCCTGAAGACTGCCAACTTGGGAGGAGACAGGTCATGGGCTGCCCAAAGGGTGCATTGGCTACCTAGCTATTGACAGTGGATAAAGGAAATCAACAGGCTATCTTCTATGAGCAAAACGATTGTCACTTAATTGGGTGCAATACAACAGTCCTGCTATAGAGCTCGCAGGTCCATTGTGTGATTAGTTTTCTCTTGTCACATTACGCTTGATCACTTGTGACATGTTGTGTGAGCATTCCACTCAAGAGCTAGCAAGCCGTCAGAGGTACGTCTGTGTGGTAGAGAAAGGCAATTTGGCACAAGCTTTGAATACACCCACCATGCTTGGGACCGGTTTTCCTGTTGTGCTCCGCCTTAGGGACTCTCAAAATTGGTGACCAGGCCAACCCTTGAAGTCAGCGTTGCCACAGCAGTACCCCTGACGGATTCTGAAACGATGGGTACAGATGAGGATGTGGCTGAATTTTTGCAGTATATAAGGTGCAAATACGGTCGGTCACATCGAACCAGTCTGAACTTACTGGAAGATATAGACAAATCAGAAGTGGAGGACGAGCTGTGGCTGACAGACTTTTGGACGCTAGGAGACCTCGGAGATGAGGCCGGTCTCGAGGCAGCAGGAACAATTGGGAGAATTACACAGCGTTCGACGATTTCCTTCGGGTTACCTGAAAGTTACTTATAATTATCTCGTCAAGTATTCCAAGGTTCTCAAAGTACTTCGAGAAGCACTCCAAACCCTCCGACTTTCATCAAAACCCAACATAAATCAACCAACGCCGGTGACGGGTAGGATGTGCGGACTCGGCGGCACCACAAATTTGCAGCGGTCTCAATTTCAATCTCAGAGACCAGTGCGAGACTCAATGCAGGGTGCTCGAACAAGGAGAGCTCAAGAACTAAGAGCTCAGGCTGTGCGGACTCCACATCAACCAATGCTCTTAATGGCCACAAGTGAGATAGTCAAAAAACGTATCCGAAGTGCCACGCAGAGACGGGTTATCGATATAGTAGTCGCTCTTCTCCCATTCAAAACAATGGGGTCTCCGACAGCAGCACACCCTCTTCCATCCATGAGAAGTCTGTTCGAGGTGAAGGTCCACATAACCATGGTCTTACAAGGCTCCGATCGCAAGTTAGTAGCGCCGTCTCAGTGAGCATGCCTAATGATGCAAAGAATGCTAACTCAAAATCCCGAGATATGTCGGTTTTGGTTGTGCAGATAAGTGTTGAAATTAAATTCCTGGTCGCTTTGGAAAGGAAGGCAGAGGGCTAACGGCGCGAGCTAGGACAAGAATTTGACCGATACTTCATACCATTGGAGCGGCAGCAACCAACAACGCTCACCAGTGTTTCCAGACCGGAATACATCTCTCAGGCCCTCAGGCCACAGCCCGCTTCATAGGGTCGCTGGATGTGGAGGATGAGTATGCCTTCTAGACCGTCAGACCCGAGTCATCTGACATGGTCACGATGCCTCACTTCGCTGTGTTCGACCATGTGGGGCTTGAATTCGCGTCACGAATATTTGGAAGCTCAAGACCAATGCGTAGGGATTCCTGGAGATCGGGGAGGCACTTCGTCTTCTACGACGCCACGTTCTTGTCGCGACTGATTCATTTTGTGGAACACATGCCCACGTCGACGCCGCCGCACTCAACCTCCAAGAACGTAAGCACTCCCTGTGCCTATACATCCTGGCTGAGAGAGAGCTATTCTTGCTGACGGCGCCACATCTGCGGCTGGACAACAAATGGTACGGACCTATCTGCGAGGCCAGCAGGCTGGCGGAGGACTCGGAGGATGTTTCGAGGGCACGGGGCGAATTCGACGAGGACGAGCAGCCACCGGTAGCGATGCTGGCTGCTATAAAGGCTCTCATTATCGGCTTACGGAAACCAGTCAGCAAGAACAAGGTACCCCCTTCTGACCGGGGAGCTCTCGTACTGAAGCCTGTGGGCGAAGCATTTAGCAGAATCGAGGGGTAGAAGAACCTAACGACAACCATCGGTCTCCAGAAAAATCTCGGCTTCTGGACGGAGTTTTTCTCAACATACCCTGTGGCCGGCTCCTCTCGCTGAGAACAGGGTAAGCCATCTTCAACATTTCCTCCGCTAGATTCATAACAGCCATATAGCAGTAGATTGTTGACGAGACATGGAGTGAGCCACCGGTAGAGCTTGGATGTTTTCCAAGGGTTGTTCGTTATGACTTTACTCCCCCACATTTGGCGCATAGTAACATTGAATACTAAATCACACACAGTGAAATGGGAATAAGATTGTCACGTCCTTGAGCCTGATATAATGTTATCCTAGAGCCCCTGCAATGTACCTCAATCTGCTTTACTGTCTGGAAACTACATTCGTTGACCTATTCAAATGTCTTCCTCAGGAGGTAATTCTATAGACGGGCATCCCTTGGGAAGGTTCTCCTGTAGGAGGCTGTTCTATAGGAGGTTAGAGGCTGCCCTATAGGAGATCAATGGCTGTCCTATAGGTGCGACGTTACGGCTATAGGCACTGCTGAACGATAGACGATCAGTCGTTTATTGTAGGTCTTTTGGCCCATATGTGTGCGTGCAAGTCAGCGGCTGCAAGCCATCTGAGAAACAACTATAGGTAGGCCATGAGTAAGTCTTCTCAGAGAAGTCCACTTGGTAGGTGGCGGATCGAACCAGTATGGTGCCACGAAGAGCTCTTTACCTAAGTACTAAACGAGGGCTATGTTAGTAACTAGTGAGAGAAGCCCTTTATATAATAGCTTGCAACCGCTGACTTGCACGCACATATATGGGCCAAAAGACCTACAATAAACGACTGATCGTCTATCATTCAGCAGTGCCTATAGCCGTACCGTCGCAATGGTAGGCTTTTCAGGTTATCCTAGAGGGAGAGCTGTCCCAAGGGAGGTCACAGGCTGTCCTGTAGAGTTGGAGAGAGATGCCGTGGCTGCAAAGCGGAGACCTGAGCATGCTTTGTTGAAGTGATCGGATATTCGCACCCACCAAAACAGAGGGTACACCCAAGCCCCAAGAAATAATCCCCTACCTAGGTACAGGACAACCTCCTATAGGACAACCTCCTATAGGATAACCTCCTATAGGATAACATCCTATAAGAGAAGCCTATAAGTTAACTGGTTTAGTGCTAATCCGATTAATTTAATCTCTAAAAAACCTACTTAGGCACCTAGGTAGGTAGTAGTATGGGTGTGCCCTCCGTTTTTGCGGGTGCGAATATCCGATCTCTTGTTGAAGGCTGATGACTTCTTATTGCTATTGAAGCCAGTTATAAATAACCCCCGACTCGGACTACTGATTGTCAATCGTAAAGGGTACATTTGGCTTTCTGGCGCTTCCCCATCACCGCAGTGACCTGCCTCGACTCTTAAAGTTCTATGACATACCGCTCGATGTGTTTCGCCCGCTATTCTCCGGCTCAATACTCACGCCATGTTCGGGGCATCCTCAGAGGTATTGAGGCAGTATATGCATGGCTGTGAAAATTGTGTGCAATGAAGAACCCCGGCCTGTGTACCGCCTTGCATAATTGTACCTACGTGGATTTGATTTTCATTTGGAGCCAGACATGTCTCCGCATTGTGTTATAGCTATGGAATGCGGTGGACATTGGTAACAATGACCGAGATTTGAGTTGTGAGGATTAGCATGCTGATTTCTCTGCAGATATGACGCTCGCCCTATTTAAGTACCCGACTGTCATTTCTAAGGTGGTCATCTCGCTGGCATTCCTCATCAGCCTCGGCCTATTTCCCTCATTTGGCTCTAGCAGCTGTCCAATTACTGATCCTTCGGCGACGCTTGCCTTTCGATTTACCACATCACCAGCGTCGAACGAGGGCGGCATTGGCCTTACGCGGAATATCTCACCAGATGCCGGCTCTGAAACAGGACTCTGGTCTGCAGACTGATCGCCACTATTTCCCACTGCGGTTGAGTCGGAAGTACCGGAGCTTTCGGCGGTTGGGTGAGGTGGTGCTGAGATCGATGGCGCGTAGTGGTCCTCGTGAAGCGCAGATGTGCTCTTGACAATTTTGATGATCAGTTCGGCCATGTTCACTAAATAGGGCGTATTAATCTCCATTCTCGTACAATCTGATCATTGAAAACTTACTCTCAATAGCGAGCTTCAAAAGATACATAAGAGGATGGAATTGAATGTAACTGTAGACACTGTTGGAAATGCGCAGTTAGAAAAGATGATCGGACCTTCGCCGTGTAGTGCATGTGTCTGGTACTATCACGAGGTGGAAGACTCGTTCTCCACAGATGCTTGGAGATACTGCTTACACAAAACTGTCGGGAAGAGACATGATGCCAATAAGGATGACCTGAATAACCGTCAGCTAAGTCCTGGCACTGCTGCACTCGGTGCTTACATCTAATGATAGTGAAAAGACTATGATCACCAAATTGAATTTGTACAGAGTTGCATATTTGGTCAGTCCGTGAGCGACAAGCTCTGATCGAACCAGGTAAATGAAATAAAGGTTGAGGCCGAGGTCTATCAGCGCGAAGATGCCTTTCTCAACCCGATCCCATATCTCGTTGAAGTGGATCCAAGCTGGGCTGATCTGCAGGCGTGCAGGCATCCAAACAATGAATACGCTAATATTAACCAGTCCGAGAATTAATGCGACAGCCCATTTCAGGCGGATCACTTTACGCCCATCATACATTATGAGCGATATCCGGTTGATAATAATATGCATAAGACATTGGGTCTGCATCACTCATTCAGAACTTGAAATTCCACATTTTCAGAGCAAAGAGCGTGGGACTGACCTGTATTGTCCATAGTGCGACTAAGTTAGATTTGGTATTTAGTATGGACTTCAACACCAATCATTTGCTATCTCTAGTGCACTCACGGATGGCGAAGAAAAGCCAGAAGCTGTAGCAGGCTCGGGAGTCAGCGCACTGTTGACGTCGACCGGGTTGTCAAGCGGGCAGGACGATAGGTACCTTGGAGGGATCACGTTCTGGACGAAGAGGTACGAAATGAGAGAATAAATGACGCTGGCCAGCCACACCGCCGTTATCATCAAGACATAGGGGTGTGTTAAAAGTCGCTTGGAGCGATACAAGATCCGGTATGCTTGAGCAACGATTGTGGTGGCCGTGAAGACGGCGCATGCCGAGCTGAAACCAAACAAGAACGTGGTTAGAGTCAAAGATGACTGAGGTGTTGCTTCCTCCTTGTACCAAGAAGGGATGAGATATCCATTCATAATGCTGACATTAGTGCAACGAATCGATGGCATGTACCCCACACGTTTATAATGGAGTACTCTGCCGTGATTCCATCAGCTGCTGGAGAATGGAGAGAAGCGAACGGGTCGGTAGGCATTTATGAACAAACCCATCCCTCAATGGTTCGGGAACTACAATTATTCTACGTTGCGTCACTGTGGGCATTTTCGCAGGTCCAAGTGGGGTGGGTTCAAGGAGGGTGAGATAAACTTTCGCTTCCAAAACAAATCCCAGTGCGGCTCAGTCTTTTGGACCCCACCGTAGAGAGGCATCAAATCGTTTCGTCTTCCGTGTGCTAGAGAAGGGAAGTGGCTCGTAGATCATCGGGAGGTGCACTTGGGTAGGAAGGCTTCTCCTCTGGGCAGTTGACAATCTAATTGGAATTAAGACGGCGGACGCACGCGGGGCAGGTGATCGGCCACCCTTTACCAAGAGAAAATCCGTAGAAGCCTGGTCGAGGGTCCTAAACTTTAAAGGGAGGCAGATGCGGACGAGATCATATCCATTCCAAGTTTTCTGCCTCTGACGTAGTCTGAAAGCTAATCATCCCAGCGATGACTTCACCCTGACATTGCGAGTCAGTGTCTGACTCGGCCGGCTCCTTACAGAGTATCAACGGCAACGCATCTAGAGACACTAGTGGCCGTGACCGACAACATGGACCCTAAGGGGTCGCAGCTATCAGAATTAGGGTTCATATCCGGGCTGTTACAACAACAGATCAGGAGACATGACGGCCCCCAAAACCTTGCTATCGGTGTGGAAGTCAGGCACCTCGGATACCCAACGTATGGGAAAGTAGACTTTGGGTTCATGAGAATTGTTTCCAGATTAAGCAGACTCAACCGCGTTGAGGTCATCTCGCCGTCATAATGGTAGCTTTGAGATTGGACGATCAACCCGTGCGAAGCAACCTTCGCGCCCGAGGTGTGGACCGCAGGATCGCTTCTAGCCTCGATCATGACTGGGACTCTGTTATTGACCTTGAGTACAGGCGGAAGGCGTGAGAGCTTGCCAGTCGGCCCCTTATCATAATCATCCATTCACAAAGGCCATGAGTTGGTTCCTCTCAAACAGCGTGCGGTTCGTTGGTAGAAGTCTACCGATTCTCATATCGATGCAGTCTTCCGCCTGTGCACCGTATCGGGATGGCGGTCAGGAGGAGTACTACGGATTACCTCCCCAACTCGTCCATGAAACTCGTAACTCATCAATGCTTCCTCATGATGTCACTCGGGGAACGAGCAACGGTAGGATCCTATGAGGCAAATCTGCGTTGCGTTTGCCGAGTGTTGCATCCTCCAACACGAACCTGAGGAGGATAGAGCTTGGCAGCATTGCAATCCGGACGTGAGCAGTCAGTGACGAGATCCGCATTCAAGAGCCGACTTTGCAATCTCACATAAGACCTTAACGTCATAAGAGGCGAAGGATACATATTTATGGTCTGGTCGACGTCCGAGCGTAGCAGCAGAGAGCAAGGGGCAAGAAATATACTTTGGGTTGACACTTAGTCCCCACCACACTATGACGTTAGCCAAAGCACTATTGTGATAAGCTTCCTATTTCGGCACATTCACTTTGCTAGCTTGATGAACTAGTTTTTCCGGTGAACGGATCGATCTCGTATCAGGTACAGATCTCTGGCATTGCTATCTGTCAAGCAAGACTTTTAGATGCCCTCTACCTATAGATGTTCGTATCGTGATCCCAAGACGTGCGACACTTGGAATGGGTACCATAGTGGTTTCGTTTCTAACCCACCATACATATTAAATGTATGTGGTGCCTTCATACAGTGGTAAACGCTCGAGACCCAGCGGTTTTTTGGTGGTTTTTTTTTGAAGAAAGAAAAAAAAGAAAAGAAGAAAAAAAAAACCTAACAATGTCAATAGCTGTGCAGAGATAATACAGTACGCGGGATGGGGTGCCATAATTCAACCTGCCTCTTATTGTGATATTCAGATGCGGCTGCAATAGCCGACGCGCCAAAGGACCTTATTTTTATATGCGCTCGACACTCTTGGTATTAGTCTCTATAACAAGTGCCAATCTACGCAAACTATTGTCCATTATTTACCAGGAATATCATTCATAATGTGCCAAGAACTCCCCATTCCCAAACTCCTCAAAGAAATATTCTCATACAGTCTCAATCTACAGATAGAGATGCGTCACGGGGCATGAGCCTCCGTTCCGTTTCTCTCTTTCCGCGATCATATCGTCAAGCTCGGCGGACACTCCGCTGACCTTGACCACCAGCTCGGGCTTCTCTGCGCTGGAGCCCTTCAATATCCTGCCAAAGACTGCCTTCGCCAGTGCGTCGACGTCTCGGGCATTGCCCCAGTCCGGCAGCGCAGATAGTCGCTCAAAGGAACTCTGCAGCTTGGCCTTAACTGGTGCGGGCTTCACCGCGGTGATGTCCAGCTTCTGTTCCTCGAGGCGCTGGACGAACAGCTGGACGCAGTCCTTCGGCTTGAGGCTCTCGAACTGAATCACTTCTGAGAACCGACTGCCGAGCCCAGCATTCACCTGCAGGAGCTTGTTTATGTCGTCGGTATATCCAGCAAGAATGACCACGAGCTTGTTCTTGTATTCCTTTTTGGTCAGAAGGTTCAGCATCTCAATGAGAGCTTCCTTTCCGAAGGGGTCGTCATCATTTAGCCGGTATGCCTCGTCAATGAACAGGACCTTGCCGAGAGCCCGCTGGAAGACTTTCTGGGTCTTGGGCCCTGTCTGCCCGCGCCACTCGCCGATGAGGTCTGTCGTTGAGCAGTCGTACACTTGGTTCGTGGCCAATAGCCCCATGTCGTAGAAGACCTGCCCAATTCTTCGAGCTGTTGTCGTCTTGCCCGTGCCTGCACAACTCATGAGCTTCTAGATTCTTCTTCAAAAGATGGCGAGATGCTTACCTGGGGGTCCTCTGAAGAGGTAATTGAAAGGTATCTGCGAGCGGGGGTCCATCTCAAGAGACTTGGCATTTTGGACCATCCTTGAGTAACCAACTAGCTTCTCAACAAGGTCATTGGCAGCCACAAAATCCTTGAAAAGGTCTCGGATGCGGTTTTCAGCTTGGTTAGGTCTCTCAAAGTCGGCGTCGAAGTCTTGAGACTCTAGCAAGAACGGGTCATACTCTTCGGTGCAAGCTACGAGCCGTCCTTGCTGCAACTCTTTAGCTCGGCTTAGAAGAATATCGATCTCCCCAGCATTGCCGAAGTTACGGTGGTTTCTTGCCCGCGCGAGAACCTCCATCGCGACATTCTTAGCATCATCCGGCGCTGTGTAGCTTTGTTCTCTGAGCTTCAAATCAAGAATCTCACGCATCTCCTCGTCTGTAAAGTCGTCAAATTCGAATGCAGACGACATAGGAAACCTTCGCGTAAGACCGGGGTTTGAAGCCTGGAACATCCGCTCCATTCTGTCGCGGTACCCAAGCAACAAGATGCACTCGTTGGGGGCGCCCTGGATATTCGCAACCAAAGTGTCAATGATAGCGGTCTTGTAGATGTTTCCAGATGCATGCTCATTCGCCTCATCACTGCTATCATTGAGTGCATATGCCTCGTCGATAATCAGCACTTTGCCTCTCGTCGATGCGAGGATCCTCTTGGTGATATTCTCAGACTCGCCAAGGTATTCTCCGATGAAGTCCGCCGGGCTTTTCACAACAACTTCTCCGTCAGTGAGGAGTCCAATGTCGACCATAATTTGTCCGTAATGTTTGGCGACAGTGGTCTTGCCCGTTCCGGGGTTTCCCAGGAAGATCCTGTTCAATGGACAGTCGACAACGGGCTTCTCGGCCAGCTCACGGTCATAGTTAAGTTGGAGCCGATGCACCATTGCCTTGAGGGATTCCTTGACGGATTTCAGCCCGACCATGCTTTGTAGGCTCTTCCAGGCCTTACTACTCTCGAGCGCGGCAGATGGAGGTGGGCCGACAATATCCTCCATGGCGAGGAACAGATCGTCAACCTCCTTACCCTCTTTGCGGAACTCTTCCAGTCGGACTGCCTGTCTGAATAGCATCCGCAATAGTGTGTTCTCGACCTCTCTGGCATTTCCAAAGCTGGGAGGTCCTCGACACCGTCCAAGGCGTCGTGCTACAATGCGCATGTAGACTCCTTTGACGCCCTTGTCCACCTTCATCTTGCCATTGAACTTGTTGTGAAGCTGCTTCTCGAGGATCTGGAGCAGTTCCGCATCCTGGTAGTCATCGAAGTTGATTGTAAAAGGCACTCGGCCCGAAAGCCCGCGATTGTGTGTCATGAATGTTTCCATGTCCTTGCCAGAACCAGTGAAGATGAAAATGACACTGCCCTGTAACCTGTCCATCTCAGTTACGAGATAATCGAGGACTTTGCGGCCTGTGCAGCTGATATCAGGACGGAGAATGTGAGCATCGTCTATAAGAATAACGCCTCTATCGTCCGTCATGCTGATGACATTCTTCAGTTCGTTGACTCCATCAAACACGAGCTTTGACCCTGAAGTCGTCACGAAAAAGTCGTCGGCCAGCTCAAGTGACGATAGGAACTTGGCGTAAAGCTTGGCCAGAGTTGTCTTGCCGGTTCCAGAATTTCCCACCAAGACGGTATTGAATCTCTCCTTTGCGAGATCAACATCCTGGCGACGGGCGGTGTCGACCAGAGTCTTAATCTCAAGCATCTTCGATTTCACGGACTCGAGCCCGATAAAGTCCATGATCCCATCGAGGTGAACGTTCTCTTCCTCTCTCGACTTCTTCCTCTCCTCCCATTCTTGCTTCGCCTTGGAGCTGACAGTAGGCCAGGCGTTGGTGTCCTCAGCCTCGCTTTTCCTGTCCTCGTCAGCCGCTGATGTGTCGGGCTCAGTGTTCTCAGCATCACCATCCTCGCCTTCTGCGTCTTTGTCGTCTGCTTTTGCAAGGGGGAACTCCTTCTCCGGCGACGCCTCTATATCTGCATCCTCGTCATCACTTGTCATGTACTCGTCGTCATCAAGCTCCTTCTGGCACAGGCGTTCCAGTCGTTTCTGAAGTGCTTGCAGCTTTTGCTTTTGCTTCTTCTGGTCTCGACGCGATCGGAGGACTTCGCGTTGATGGGAAATCTCCTCCATCAGGTCCTCTACCTCGGCTTCATGCTCCTTCTTCCTTTCTTCCCTCTTCTTCTTGAGTGCTGCAGCCCGCTGAGCCTTTGCATCCTTGCTTAGCTTCTTGGCCACGCCACTCGCTGAAGCCTCATCCTTCGCTCTTGGGTGTGACGCTGATTCCGATACTCGACTGAAATCCAGCCCCGGCTTATCGGCTGACTTAGCAGCCTTCTGTGCCGTCTCGATCGCGAGCTCCACCGGTTTGGCGTCATCGGTACTAGGCGCTGCGGCTGGTGGGGAGTCCGTAGCAGGGGGTTTGGCCCGACCGTCACTCTGTGCATCCTCGGATGGAGTTGGCAGGCTTGGCTTCGAGGTGATGGCTTGGCTTCCTTCCTCAGCACTGTCTCGTGTTTCTGACACATCATCTTTAGGCTTGTCGGCCAGGTTGTCTGCAGTGTTCGAACTCGCTACCGAGCGAGTTTCGGTAGAGCTGTCATTCGAAATTGAAGTGGCAACAGTGTCGTCACTTGCGGTTTGACTTGCGCCGGATGTCGAACAGCAATCAGAATTATGATGTGTCTTGTTCTGCTCAAGCTCCGAGCCGAGTTTCCATATTGCGCTCTTGAAAAGTGCATTCTGTAGGGCAGTAGCATTGATTTGAGGAACCGGACCACTCTGCACGGAATCCGTTGTTTGCAAAGCGCAGCCTGCTGCCTCGCAGGCCTTCAGGGCGTCCCTGGATTCGAAAGTCAACAATATAGCTTACTACGGCGACCGTGCCAGGGGATATATTTCAGGGCGGCATAGTAATGCCGCTATTGGCCACTTACCTCTGCACGAGTCCCGCATCCTGGCTGTACTCGACACAAAAGTTGCCTGATAGTCTAAGGACAGCCTTGGTGTTCTTGTGATTCTCACAGACCAGCTCGACCGATGTGCTCAGTGCATACTGGCCTTGTCCAGGATCCACGCCGGACTGGGGGGATGAGGTCTTGGTTGCCTCGGCTGTTGGACTCTGATGCACAGATTCTCTAGCAACGGCCATTGTGAAATGATAGCTGGGTGATACAAGAACTCAGATGACCAGAATTGAAGATGCAGAGATCCAGGGCGAAAGTGCATCTATTGCCTTGTCTTGCCTTCAATCTGGGGCAATGGGAACGGCAGCCTATTAGTACCGGCGGACCGGCGTCGACCCAAGAGCCTCATCGGGGACACATTCGTACACTTGCAGGCATTGATTGAGGCATCCATTCACATTGGGGCTGAGACCCTTGAGGCCAACAATACCCACTCGTGCAAGGCAGCTAGGCCAATGTGTGTCACGAGTCTCCGGCTTACCAGCATGCAAGTTGGAGACGGCGCCGGGCCATTGGCCACAACGGCTGCAACGCCTGCAGACACAGCGGACTGCGCCGCTCGAGGTGGCCGATGCAATGCAGCCGTTGCTGCCTAAGCCAACCTGCCGGCCTGCACTGGCGGCCTGCCAGCCTGCGCAACTTTGTCTTTTGGCGCAAGCGATGCAGGCAGAATCCGGGGCTGACTGAACAGAGGCCCCGGCCTGGGCCTGCCCTGGCGATCCACAAGGGTCCAAAACTGTTGGTTACTTTAAGCGAATCTCGGCGCACGCCACCACCAGTCAATATGCTGTGCACACGTGCGGATCGAACCCGTCGCTCGTCAACTCGCGCGTGGCCCCCAGCAATGGGTCGCCTCGCCCAACAGTGGCTGGATGTCAGTTCCTCGCCCAAGATGAGACGTGGTCAGAAGGTGGCCGACACGTCGTTGCTTCTGAGGCGCCACGGGTTCACGCTTTACCAAGTCTTCAGCAGCCTGCATTGAAGGATGAAGCACAGCATTGATTAAATGGTATGACAAGTCTGACCATGCTTGTCGTGGCAGGCTCTGGCCTGAATGACAAGACTGCATTTCACTTCACGTGTGAGAGAGTGGTGGTAGACTCAACCCGCCTAGCCGTAGCGAGTACTTATTATCCGCGCAAAAGTAAAGGAGAAAATCATTCTCTCCGTGAGATCGGTCAATAAGTGTGGCAAGCCCGTGCCACTGTCTCAGAAACACGAAGACGATATATCAATGGTGGGTCCAACATACATTGTGAATATGAACCTCCACACAAGACACACTAATATCAATACGCAAGGTCTAATTAGTCATTACTTTGGAATAGTCTAAAAGTTGTCTTTACACCGTATTAGCGTGAGTGCAAGGTCAGTTTTTGCAGGCTGACGGGAGGTTCCGCCGGGCCATTCTTCCCCGGCTTTAGAGTTCAACAAGAAAGGTGTACGACAATGTTCTGAATGTCAAGACAACACCGGGTATCCACCTGCAAGATGTGCTGTTTACTAATCAACTGATTCTGCGGAGCATGGCATCAAGCGTTCTCACAGGGCCCGGCTTTCGACCGATAAAATTGAGATGAGATCCAGATGAAATTCATCCCGAGTCTATTGACCCGCATCGCCACATATTCCATGTGTTATATGCATAGGTAGACGCAAACAACTTGTCGCAGATACAGTCGAAGCTCTGAGGCATGGGTCTCCGGTACGGAATGGCCTGGCCGAGCTTGTAGAGCGGAATGACGGACGTGCTACCACATGCATCATCCAGGCAAGATGGGGGTTGGGACGTGCGACTATCTCATTGCATTTCCAGATTCTGATTCCAAATACTCCCCACGCGATCAGCCATAACTACTATACATGCTTTTAGCCCGGCGTGAACACCGATGTTCGGCTTGGAGCGATATTGGTGTGAAGATGGAGACCTTGTCACGGCGCATGAAGTTTCTCGCGATAATCCTCATTTAGATATATTAAACACCTTTTTAATCAATTGCGCAAATCAGGTTCGAGAATTCGCCCTGTTTCAAAGCAACTCGACGCTGTTTTTAGTCGCATGCTGCACGTCACCGTTTCGGAAGCACCCACGGTTCGGACGGGCTGCCAAGGTGATTGGGTACGTGAGAATCTCTGCTCGGGTGCCCCGAAACCCCCTCCGCCCCCAAAGGGTCCCGGGCGACCGACTCGGTCGCCATTGTTGCTAATTCAGATACGGGCAGTCATACCGCGTGTTCATGCCCACGTGTGATGGAGGGCTCAGGGCGGGCAAGGCCATTGCCTGCAGCGCGGATGAGGCTGGTGTGAGCGTCCGGACACTGACTCGGCGACTTCTGGGTCGCCGTTCTTGGCAGGAGGTGCGAGATCGTTGATGCGCGGCCTATCGCTCGATGGGAGATTGTCATCCCTCTCGTTCTCGGATTCCGAAAATGAAGGTCCTCCGGAGGGATTCGGTGCGTCGTCGGGTACCATGGTAGAAGAGGTCCCGCTTTGGATGGAAGCACTTCATCTCGATACTTCAGAAGCGATGACACAATCAAAACTTCTCGAAATGAGCATTGGACGGTTGGTCTCTGCAATCAGCGTGATTCAGCATTGCTCAACCTCTAGCCGTAGATAACATAGTCGGTAGCTCTGTCACCGAGCTCCGAGGGCTATGTGCTTTTCCGAAAGACAACACTCACAAATTGTGGAGCATGAATATCCGTGTTGGAGAACCACCTCCCTGAGGTGGGTTCAATACGGGACCGACCTCAAGAGGGGCTAGCGTCTCCGGCCACTAACCATTATTTGGGGGCGGTGAGTGCAGCGCTCGGTGTGTGTTTCAAAAGAGGTTCCAAAGGAATCCCTCGTCACAACGCAAGGTCGAAGAGAATTCCATGTCAATGCCAGCACGCCGAGAGAAGTCCTGACGAAACAAAATGAGGCGAATGCAAGGCGGGAGTTCATGCCCAGGAAACTAAGCTTTCCAATAGTAGTTGGTAATATTGTATATTCATCCAGCCAACCGAATCGAAATCTACCTCAAGTAGTGATAACGTTAACGTCAATTACATGGAACAGCGATGCAATCGTTTCCAATGACCGGCCCCATCTCGCTGTATCTATTCTCGGTAATATGCAAAAGCTCACAATCGTGTCATCGTCTATCCGACCAGCCCCGCCTCATCACTGTCCAACACCAATGCGTCACCACATCAGTGTTTCGCAGCAGGGGCGGCAGCACCAGCACCGCCCAGGGAGCTCATGCCGGCGGCGGACAGGGACAGGACGTTCTCCTCACCGGGAGCGTTCTGAGCGAAGCGGGCATTGTGTCCAATGACGCTACGGGCAGCCTTATAGGTGTCGAGGGTGACGGACAGCGGCTCAGTGGCGACAAACCAGTTGACGCCCTCGGAGCATGGGGGAGTGGTCAAGGATCCGGAGTAGCTGGGGGAACTCACGTCAGCATGTGTGCTTATACCTTTTATTAATAGATGCGACGGGGCTGATTCTGTATGCTTACCTCTGGAAGGTGGTACCGGAGAGCATGGCAACGAGGCCGGACATGGCGAAAGCCGGCGTCTTGGTGGCTGTTCCGGGGTTTGAGATCTCACCGACGGCCCCGAGGACGGTCTCAATCATCTCGGATGCGACTTCGGCTGGATTGGCGGTAGGTTCAGCATCCACATCGATCACTTCAAGGGTCTGGGAGGATGATGGTGACGATGACGCGCGCGCTCCAGTACACTTCTTGCCACTCCTCTTCTCGCTACGGACTTGGGTATGCTTGGTGTTCTTACCGGCTTGACGCTTGGTCTTCTTGGCACCTGTTGCGGGGGCGGCAGCAGCGGCAGCGTTGTTGATGTCGAGGTAGACACCCATGACGGCGATCTGGGCGTCGGCGCTTTGGAAGACCATGTGCATCTCCATGGCCATGCTGGTACCGTTGTCGAGATGCTCACTTGGCAGGTGGAAGTGGAACTGCTGGAACTCGAAGGTCTGGTTCCTGCTGGCCAGGGTCATGCTACCGCCCTCGCCGACAATCTCGACGGTCGTGCCCAGGTTCTCGAAGGTGGCACCGGCAGTGAAGTCCGGGATGGTGACGGCGAGGTCAGAGCCAGCCACCTCGGTAAAGGTACCGGCCCTCATGTCGATGGGGGACTGGTTTGTTCCAGTCGCGCAGGCGCCGTTGGTAGTAGTGTTCAACAAGTGCCAGCTTGCCGGTCCCTTTTGCGACGCCACGTCAGTAAATATTCATAGGCCTGTTGAGGAGGCTCGGGGATAGGTGAGATGTGTGACATACAATAGTACCACTGTACCCAAAAGTATTGATAGGGACTTCTCCCTCCTCGGCACGAGGCATCAGGTGAGTGCCATAGGCGCAAGAAGCAGCAACCTCAGTTGCGGCAAAGGCCGCAACAAGCACAGTGCGTAGCATAGCCATTGTGTATAAGTCGAGATGGCACAGAGCGGATTTTGGCGACAGGAGGTGGGCGTAGCAACGACGACAATGATAATGACAAGGATATTTTTTTTTTGTTTTGTGTTTTTCCCTTCCGGCGAAGTAAGCACAAATAGCTTAAAAGAGAGAGAGACTTCTTGTAAGTGCAAGAGAGTGATTGGCTATCTGTGCCCGGCAGGTTGGATGCTTGAGATGAAGGAAGGAGATCGGACCATATTGGCTTTCAGGATCGGGAATCTTATTATTCTTTATAGAGGCGGAGGGGTGGAAGGGGGCGTGGGAGGTGGTGCTTTACCGGGGAGTGTCTGTGGAGTGGCGGTTCCGAGGGCTCACTTGCAGACTGGGGGAGGAATCTGGAGGGAGGCCCTGAGGGGGACGACACAGGCTGGGTGCTTGGCAGCCCCCGGAGCCCACATAAGAGACCGTCACTCGACACCCCATCCGGCTTGGAATCGGACCACATTTCGCATCCAGCAGATAAACATTTTGTTTATGGATCTCCTAGTGTACATGACAAGTTGTCGCCAAGTGCTGGCGCTGACGTCGTGTTGATTGTCGGGTTGGCACGAGGTGGTGAGGGCGCCCCATAAGACCCAATAGGTCCAATAAGTCCAACAGGTCCAATAGGCCCAATAGGCCCAATAGGCCCCTCTCACCTCCGCCGCGCTACGGACGAGGTCGGGACTGCCCATGCACTCCACGCTGCTAGCACGGCATAGCAAGGGGCTGGGCTGGGGAAGATGGTCGACGAGCCTGAGGAGCTGCCGAATGACAGGCGAGGCATCCGGACCAATATGGAAACAATCACCATGCCGCCAAGTCCCAGCGCCACCAACAGGTTAATATTGCCTAGTCAGCGCGGCGCAAGGTGTGCCAGGCAGGCCAGGCAGGCAGGCAGGCAGGCAGATGATACCGGGTTTTGGGTGGGAGAGAGGTATAGGGAATGGAGAATGGAGAATGGAGAATGGAGAATTGACGTGGGTACTTTGGAGGAGGCATTGGGATGAGACCTGGGCTCTTGCTGCTCCGCCCAGCTCGCCCAGCTCGCCCACCTCGCTCGCGAACACCAAGCAGAGATGCTGTCTGTGTACCGCTGGTTCAGCAGAACCCGCCAGATTGGAATGGTGCCCCCCCCCCCGGTGATGCACGCACCACTGGGTAGGTGAGGTTGCGGAGATCAAGGCCTGGGCGATCCACTGCTTTAGGTTCAAGATGGATATAGAACCCACGCCTAAAGCAAACAGTTTCAGACTTCAGATGACCTCACATAGAAGGCAGGGCGCAGCCAAGTCGAGTCAATAAATATTAGCTGCCATCTCCAACGTGGGCGCCAACCTTGTGCAATATCGCGTGTTTCGCCGGCTTGGTGTTTTGTCGAGCCGCCCACGCCCCAAAGAGTGCAGTCGCAAAGTCTGGAAACCTGGACCGGGACGGCAGCGCTAGCACTAGGGACGGGCACTGGGCAGGTAGGTAGGTGGCAGGGGTTGGGGCGACTCGGGGTTGGACCAATCGTCGCATCCCCAAGCATGACCGTTGGGGCCGGCCAGTCTCTCCCCTGCCAAGCTCCCCCCAGACCATCTGGCGGTTCCCTAAAACCCGGGAGAGACTGGCTGGGCCGCCGTGTAATCCGCCCTCCTCCCCAAGCCCACCCAAGCCTGGCCTGGCCAGCAGCAGGGGCTGCCTTCTAAGGCTCGCCAACTCTTGGCCGCCTGATAAACGACCCTACGCCGCGACAAGCTCTCTCGCAATCCCTCGCCTCGTGGGAGTCGTCGGGTCTTGGCCAAGCAGGCTGACAACAGCGATCAATCTTGCAAGAAGCGGCAAGCACACCAGATGGGCTGCCGCAACGGGCCCAAGACTTACTCACAACCTCGCCTTGGCTGGCCCTACCATTAAATGAATCCGAAAGCGACCGTGGTGTCTTCGGCGCCCAGGCTGCCCAGCACAATCCGTCTTGACTCGCCTGCCCGGGGCACCAGCACCCACTCGCCACTCACCACTCACCACTCACCACCTCAGCTTGCAGGGCCGGGCCCGAGAGGGCTATGCTAGGCAGTCGGGGCAGTCGGGGCAGTCAGGGCAGTCAGGGCAGTCAGGGCAGTCAGCAACTCTGAGGCTGTTATTAGACGCTGTTTCAGCCCGCGCCACGTGCTGACAAGACCTGTCGCTACCAACCACCTGGTCCCGCCGCGTAGTACCCTCCCAGGCCACACCTCCGGGGCGGTTAAGCCGCCTCGAGCACAGACTGCGGCTGCAATACCACCTTGTCAAACGCCTGCGGCGCACAAAAAGAAATGATATTCAGCCCTTGCCTCCTGCCCACTACCGAGTACCTAGGAACCCTGATGTGCCTGGACTTTTCCTCTTTTGCTGCCAGTTCTGCCCTACCACTTGGCATCTGAGCACATGCAACGAGCAAGTTTTATTCCGGCCATCACCTGCACTTACTCAACTCACCTCGGCACTCCATATTGACTTTGGTCTAAGTATCACTGGACACACTAGTTTGTTCTTGGTGGGGTGGAGGTTGAGAGAATGTTCGTCTGCGCCTGGCTTATAATACTAGAGGTACTCCAACTTGCCCCAGACCGTTTGCTTGGGGTTCATGCAAGCCTCCCATACAAAGCCAAGCCGGTACTAGCCCGAGATAACCTGACCTCCTTTTATTTTTTTGTCTCCTACCAAACTGTTGACTCAAGTATCAACTGCCCGTATATGATGCCAAGCATATACACGCAACACACACCCGCGGGAACTTGGTCATGGGCGCACTCAGCTGCCTTGCCAATCTTTTCACTCTGATTGACGCCTGTGGTTTTTCGGTTCTGTGGCCTTGGTGCTCCACCAATCTTCTCTTGGCCCAATTTTTCTCCCTCGTGGGAATGGTGCTGGACTGACTGACCACGTGCTCTTTTGGCTATCTTGCTGCCAATGTTTATTATTAAATCCGGTCAAGATTACTATTCAACCCGACCGTCGTGGTCTGAACGGCAAGTGAACCACACTCTTTTCCGCTCACATGCCAATTGACCTCATGAGTATATTCCCAGCACTCTCGCCCTCGTAAAAGACTCTTGATACCTTCAGCCTCTGGTTTGCAGCCCGGGAAGCCAGTTTCCGCTTTGCAGCGCCTTGTCAGGCACAAGCAATTGCACTGGGATCTTTGCATGCTCGCGTATCGTTATCCACATTTACGTTGGTGCTTCGGATCTTGGGTCAAGGGGGCCAAGCAAGGTATTGTGTCATAAACTCCACGCCCCAAGGAGTTATCGCCAAACGCGGAAGGACAAGGGCTTCCGCCTAGACGCCCAGGCTCTGCCACATCACACCCTGATTGCTTGCCGCCTACATGAAACTAGTCACCTCCATAGAAGCTTCATTAGAGAACTTTCCGCAATACCTCCGTATGGGATAAGTGGCGTGATCTCGACATTGGCATCTGCAAGCCTTGTGCTGTGGTGTAACAGCCACCGTTTAGTCCGCCCTCGCTCCACGCGGCACAGATTCTCGTCGCTACGCCGCCTTCACGATGCCTCTAGGCTTTCCCATCGCACGCAGGGGGCGCGCGCGCGCGCGCGCGACGCGGGCCGGAGGCGAGTCGTCAGCTCGCCGAACAAAAGAGAAAACAAGCCGACCTCGGCGTGGAGCACGTCGTTCCGAGAACGACGGACGCTGTACCTGTAGACACTCACTCGGTTCCAATTACCCGAGCCTACGCGTCAGCAACGACTTCCTACTCTCCAGGGTATAGATCCACTCTTCTGGAATATTCACAGCCCGGAATCAGACTCGCATGCTTTCGCCCAGCTTGCTGGGACAAAGCATAACCGTCCCATGCGGGTACACCTACCCGGGGGGCCACGCCGTCTATGACCCTGTCACTCATCCCCGGGTGACCAGATTTGCTTTCCGATCTTATTAAAGTAAGGAGTCAGCAGCAATGCTTGATGTGTCCCAAAAAAAAGGGATCGGCCACGTGATGACCTCTTGTGCACTGGGTGGTTGACTGCATCAAGGTGGACAGGACTCAGAGCAGGCTCGGCACGATCGTCGAACGGGGTGGCCGACGGGACTTTCCTCGGCACAATCTATCACAGAGGGTCACCTGAACGAGAGATTTTCATTCTGCGCGACTTGCCCGGACCTGGTCGCGCCGTTCTTCTGCGCTCATTCTGGCTTATTCACTGACCAATACATGAACACGCTGGTTTGTATCATTTAGGTTAAGAGCCAATACCAGGTTCAGACGAGGCGGTCTACATTTCTTTGAGAGGAGCAGCTTGAAAGTTCGGGTTTCCAAGCTTGGTAGTTAGACGGAGAATCCCGCGGGCTACGTCGCGGATTGCTACTCAAATCTTCGAGCTACAATGAGACAAGATTCCAGACGATTCCACAAAGTGCGCATTCATCATAAGAAGATAAGGGACGAGAAAAGATCCACATGTACATTTTCAATAAGGCTATGAGAATATCCAGCAATCAGCTACTCGACTTTGACAACCACATGGAGACAAGAGTGTTTCAGCTGTTGCGACCATCAACACTCTCCGCCCATAGACACGGAAAGGCATTGACATGACACTTTCTCGGGCCCTGAAAAATGACACAGGGGATTTTTATGGTATGATCTGGTACAGTATGGAGCAGGGTCAAGCAGACAAGCATCCTGCTTCTGGGCAGTCCGTTTGCCCTATGCTGCGGGAGGCCTCCCTTCAATGCTCGATATCAACAGTGTGCTGACTGCACCTCCTTAATAGTATTATGTTGTATTGTCCAAAGACAACAACATGGGACCTACACATGAAACTTCCCACTGATAAGACTATGTGACAAATAGCTTTGTTTTTGCTGAGAAAAGGCTCAGGATGTTCGCAGGGCGGTGATGAGTTGCTCGTGAGGCAGTAATGTGCTAATGGTATGCTCGCTCGAGTGATGTCCAGGCAGACCATTGTGCGGGGTTATGGGAGAGTCTCGCTAACCATACGAAAACTCTTGAAGAAGTACTCGAATCACAGTGGGTTCCAACTATACGAGTCCATGTACTTAGGTAAGCAGAATGCTGAGAATTGATCGTTTTCCCACATTCGCTTGGGCGCAGATATGCACGCTTCCAACCAATCTAGTAACCGAAATTGAGCGGGTTGTAGGTATCTACCACTATGACATTACAGGTGTGAGTACCCTAGGGTATCCTCCACGGCCTCCCTATAGGCAAGGGATTATATGGAATCCCAGGTATAGTATTGCAAAGCGAGCAGGGCGAACATGATACTAGATCACTGCATACTTCTGCCCGCGTCCTTCTCCGTCGACTTTCTTGATAATTAATTTACTTATCTCTAACCCGGTCATCATCCTCAGCTAATTTCGCGTCAGCGTTTGGAACTCGCAATTGCATACTGGTGACCCATAAATTCAACAAATGTTTGCCTACTGACATTGACTCCCATGATGGAAGGCAGCTTCTCCCCTCTTCCCTCTGCTTCGGCTGCCGCGTCTGCTGGCGGGCGCAGGACTTCAAAGAAGACACTGCTGCCGCATTGTTTGCAGAAGTTGTGCTTGACGTTGTTATTTGCGAAGCAATAAGATCCCATGACCTTTTCGGCGCCATCACTAAGCTTGAGGTTCTCCTTAATTGGGTATACAAGTAGATACCCGTTGCGCTGGCAGATGGAGCAGTTGCATTCAACGACGGGATAGTTCTCCAGAGGCGGTGAGATAGAAAAGGTGAATCTCACTGCGCCACAGTGGCAATTGGCCTTGTGGTTTGAATATTCTCCCGTCGGAGGTGGGAATGGTGGTCCTGGCATTGCCGCGGTTGAGATGGGAATGTACTTAGGTAGGTCGTCCGAATTTCTGCTCCCAGATTATTATTTTTTTCGCTGAAGGCAAGAGGAACTGAAGCGCTACCGGGGCTACAGGAACAATGAAACCTCGGGCTCTTTATATTTGGCGCGTTGGACGGACGTCCGACCTTCCGCTTGGCGCCGGTGCCATCCATAGCGCTGAAGTCGGAAGTGCCCGAGAACTCTCCGACACCAGCTGACCGCAACTGCAATCATTGTGTTTGGTCGATCTGCCTTGAACAAGAGTCAAGCCTCAGACTGTAAGTTGTGAGACCTTGAAAAAGTTGGCAGATGGGCGGTTATATTCGACAATCTCTCCCCCCCCCCCGGGCCCGGCGAGCGAGTACTTGAACGAATTGTGCCAATTTTGAAAGGCGTCATTGTTCGTGTCAGGTTCAGAAGCCGTACCAGTACATATGTATCTGGGTCCGTTGCTATTCCGTATACAGCCGTAGCCATAGGCAGCGCCTTCATACAGTCGTAAACGCTCAAGACCCACCGTTTAAAATAAAAACATAAAATGCCAATAACAGTGGTTAGATACGATAAGTAGGCATGTGGCCTCAGCCTTGTACATATGTATGCCTTATTAAATTCTCGAGTCTTAGTTTCATTTTGTGAAAACATTAGTGCTGAGCAGCACTTGAATTGCTCAGAGCACTGAAACGAATGTTGAACGGTATTACTACTACACAGGACATTGCATGTCAAACAAATGCAGCCACTGGGACGGTAAATATAATGATAAGCTCGGGAAACAGGTATTCGGTTTGCTAAACGACCCTGATCCGAACTCTGAAGATCTTGCTTTCAGATGACTTGGTCCAGTTGCTCAAACCCGGCCTGCGAGACAAGTAAGTAGGAGTAATCCTTTATAGATTGTCTTGCTTGTCTAAACTCCTAATTCCTCTCAGAGAGAGGAAAAGCTCTAATTATAGAGCTACATGTGCTGTTGCCTAACAGGCAACCAATTCCACAAAGGAGAGAAAGAATGAATGTCCCAGAGTGTATCTCTAACTCAAGTCGAGGAACTCTCCAGAAAGCTGTCAATTATCTGGCGGCTACCAATCACCCCAGATAAGTGGGTTACCGAGCCCCTGGGGCTGCTCCATAAAGGTCTATTCGCAGAGGATAATGAAACATTGTATGAACTGCCAAGTTGAGGGAGGGCAGCCAATGTCTACCATATGCCTCGAACGACCTGCACTCAGGCAGGCCGGACAATCCTGACTGCATAGATGTCTGCCGTGTGAACAGTGAGGCTGAGCGTGATCTGTATGGGTGGAATGCAAACAGAATGGCGTTGAAACCTCAAAGGGTACTTCGGGAGCATGTGAAGTGAATTTAGTGGCCAGTATCCGGTCAATTTGTGGAAATGGTCCAGGCGAGGGCCCAGTCCCAACCAGCAATATACCCAAGCTTTCGCAGGACTAGATGAAGTCTGATTAATTAGCAAATTGTCTCAGGTTAAGCTGTGGCAGTGTGCCACACGAGCAAGGCAGCCATGGCCGAAGACTGCCTGTTCAGGGTTAACTCTTGCGTGGAAGTACAGGAAAGGTGTGCATCACTTTGCTGAAGGTCAGCTTTTCGTGACGAGTTCTGCATCTAGGAGTGGAGTCCGGGCTGTGTCAATACGGAAGCCACATTGTATGACCAGAGGCCTTCACTACGCAAGTCATGTTTACACTATCATTTAGCCAAGAGGTAAATAGATACACCCACAACATCAAGGCATAGGTTCAATACCTATAGCCTGACCGAGCTAGGGTTTCTAACTCTGTCAGACCCTCAGAGTACATGCGTACACTCTGATTGTCGTTGCTCAAGGAATGCAGGAACTTTGAATGCTGTACGGCCAGTCACACTCATTTCGGAGGTATAGCTCCGTCCGAAAACTGCAAGGGCACGACTTACAGCTGTCCTTGATCCATGAGCAGATCTGAGTGTTACGCCCCATGTACCCACTTCACGCAATGCATTCATCGTACGCCTCGAGGCCATCTGTGCTTGTTGTGCAGCTGTGTGCAGGCGAATTGGTGATGGGTGGACTAGATCGAGTCCAACCACTTTCAATCGAGCAAATGCATGATCGTTTCGTGGCTGTAGGTCTCGATCAGAGCTGGCGTGGCTCTCAGATTAGGTCAAGAGGATGAAACAACGAGGATTCAACGCAATCCTTGTGAGGTGCTGGTCTTCCCAGGGTTTTTGTTGTGTCTGCAGATGCAGCGGAGGGAGCGACAATGGACCTGTCTGTTCGGACACATTCAGAGTGGCGATCATTCAGCATCAATCAAAGCCTTCTGTTGGTACGTTCGTCCGAGTGATTGTCACGTTGCTTGTGCGGCAGCACCAGGCAACAATTGAGTCGCTCAGGTCAACAACGGGTGACAGGCAATTCTAACGGTGGCAGAACGTTCGGCGAGTGCAGACAAGGCAACGACCTGCGTGGCAGCGGGTCGACAGGTGATGCGAGCATGGGCTAGGTCTTCTTCCTCACATCCCAGGCAAGCCCGAGACAGCAATGAAAAAGAGGCTTCGCGTCACTCGGAGGCAGTGTAATACCGAGGACACAGTGGAGGTCGACCATGGGCAAGCCCAGAGGGCCGTCCTCCCAAAGACAAAAATTAGAATAATCACGATTGTACTCCGTAGAGTACTTTCAGAGATTAAACTGAAAAGAACAGATACTACACTTGATCTAAGCCCTGTTGTTTGATTCCGCGTTAGCATGCTGAGATCATAGACGGGAGGCCACTGTTTGGGGTGCACATACAAAAGGCAAAGAGAGCTAAAGAAGAAAAGAAGGAAAGCGACGGGAAAGGAGGCTGGCGACGGGGGTTTAAATAATCCTGGGGGAGGGATTCTGCCGCAGGTGCGGACGGTTTCTGACCGCCTTCTATTTCTGGAATAGACCGAGCTCAAACTCCATCCCAGGCTGACCGCCTACCTTTCCTACCAGGAAGCTCCTCCTAGGAGCTTGCTTATCCAGGCGTTCTGCCAAAATCTTTCGCAGCTGCTCTCAGCTACGGAAACACGCACGCGTCAATCACCCTCGGCTACCCTAATCAGCCAGCAGACCTGGTCGACGATGGCTCCATGATCCTCTCATCATGGAAGAATACACAAATTGCATGACTAGAACTACCTATCTTTCCCACTGAATATACCATTGTAGGTCGCCCTCGTGAGGTGCAAAAAGATTAGACATGTGCTTTCATGGCAAGATTTTCAGCGTGGCTGATGAATCTTGCCATCACGAACGCCTGGCCGTACCAGTCAGAACACATCTCAACAGGCTTCCGCCAACTCAATTGATAGAAGCTTAGTCTGGGAGCGCCACCTCTGGCTTATAGCTGGTCACAGAAACCCTCCTGATGTCTCTATCGCGCTTGAATCAAATGTGTTTGTAGCTGTCGATTTGTCTTCAGCCAAAGACGGATAAGACAAGTGTGGACCAAATGACTCCTTCAGCCAGATCTCAATGCCCACAGGCTCAGCGCGGCGCCCTGATGGAGTTGGG
Organism: Diaporthe longicolla; assembly: GCA_000800745.1. Taxonomy (NCBI): domain Eukaryota; kingdom Fungi; phylum Ascomycota; class Sordariomycetes; order Diaporthales; family Diaporthaceae; genus Diaporthe; species Diaporthe longicolla. The sequence continues at coordinate 21,416 of JUJX01000271.1, read as the reverse complement.
TGTGTCGCTTCAATGTTCGCAGTCCCAGCTTGCAGAGCTGACAACCTGCGCCGAGACATTGGCCGAGAGAAACACTGACGGTCTGAGGAGAGGGCTCTGAGCCTTTATTCTCACATCTTTGCATACGAATCAGTGTCTGAGACGGTCTTACTGGCTCAACCTTTCCCTGTGAGTTTTGGGATTCCTGTAGGTACTATCAGTTGACATGAGCATTCTGGTTGGCGTTCCTGCCTACGTTTGCGCCTGATTAAGCTTATTGCCCACTTGAGCACTGAACCTCGTGATTGACGCTTGCCAACTGAGGAGTCCAACCACTCACCAGAAGGACACCATCTATTTCTTGTTGAATATTGAAGATTGGAGCACATCAATACTATCAAGGTCAAGGCAGACTAGGTTCTTTGTCCATGTTATGATATGCTCACAGACAAGATCTTATTGCGATGGGACAAGACTCCAAGGCTCCTAGGTACCAGACCAGTCAACTTTAACCCGGAGGATTTCAAATACCCCATCCCACCAAATATTGGTCCGAGGAGAAGATGGAGACAACATTTGATCATCAGCGAGCCCAGAGACAGTGGACTGCGGTGATGGCATATCAAAGATCTGCAGCTAGGAATGAGAATAGAGTACGAAGTTCAGGACAATTGAAAATCAAGAACCCATGGGAAGGAAGGAAGACTGAAAACCTTATGTTGGGCTTCGATGCTTGTACTGTGCGTCTGAAAAGGCAAACCTGCTGCAGGCGCTGTAAACTTCCACTTTTTGGTATCGGGGCAACCAGTATTGGAACCACTACCCTATCAATCCGCGCTTGCCCTTAGTTCAGTCAAAGATCTGAATCTTTCAACCACATCATCATCACACTTCCATAAGACACTGCCAGCTCTCAATCCCCAACAATCCAACGTCACACATTATCAACCCCCGGTCTAGGACACCCCAGCCTCAGAATGCCTCCCAAAAAGACCGCAACTGCTTCAGCTGAAGGTGGCGACGGAGCTGTTGCCGCCCTGGTGAGTTTTCCATGCATCTGCTTGCTCCTGAAGCACTTAACACCGCTCCTTGAGCGTGTGCTTGAAATACCCCACTTTGCTTCCTTCAACAACCATTTACTGACCTTGGTGTGGTCTTAGTGCCACATGATCATGAATTGTGATGACTTCAAGATTGACAGCCATAAGCTTGCGCCAAGTAAGTGGCCTTCAAATGAATCTTGTCTGCCCTGGCCTTGACAAATGGCAGGGTGTGTCCCACTTCAGAAACATCAGTCTTGCTTGTCTCTCAGCCGAGATGTTTCCCAGACAACAGGCGTTCCACTATGAACATCGTGTCTTTCGTTATCTCAATCAACAACAGGAGTTGCTAACGATCACTAGTTCTTGGTGTGAGCTATCCCAAGAACGTGTAAGTCAAGGCCTGCCCATCACATTGTCCCAGCACTTTACCCTTGCCCATATCTCCTCCCCGAGCAGCTGCTGCCCTGTTCATGATTGACGGAGATTAACCACGCCACGCAGGCCCCGGAAGATCAACGGCATCATCAGTCCGTACGGATTCGAGTTCAAAGGTGGCAAGATCATCCAGTCCGGCAGCCAGGCTCCAGCTGCCACTGCCGGTCCTAGCAACGATGCCAGCGCTTCTGAGAATGGCAAGGGAGAGGAGGCCAAGGCTCGCCAGGGTCCTGCCGCGAAGAAGCGGAAGCTTGCTGACGATGATGACAGCAGTGACCGTGTCAAGGAGGAAGATGGTCACGAGGCTTGATTGAGGCATGCTAGTCTGTCTTTCACAGGTCTCAAGTACTTGCCCAGGGGACATCTACAATTGGGGAGGAACTTTTGACCAAAAACAAATCCTGGAGGTTTCTGTCTTATTTCGACATCCTCCCTACGCAACAGGCAGCCAGGGACTAGTGAGATCGAGAAGCTTGATGATGGAGGAAGCGTCAGGTCGAACGGCCATGTTTGGAATACGCTCTTGACTCCGGCATTGTCGGGGTGGGGAGTAAGAGAAGCTTTAGACGAATGGGACTTGCGTCTCTCTCTTTAGCATGAGTATGCTTTCTTCTGACAATCAAAGCCTTCGCATCTCCGATGTGCTCTCGACAAATATGCCCCCAAGATTCACAAGAACGTATGGACTTTGGTGAAGTGAACCGTAGTGGTCATTTCCTAACATTGCGTCCTGAAATAATGAGTATTGTGAATTTGGCCGATGTTTCGCCTTTCGTACAGGGGAGACCCTATGTAACGAGCCCACTTTTATTTCGGAGGTTCAGAAGACGTCGTCACCGTGTCAATGAAACCCTGTGGCCGAACCTTCTGATCTGATCTTTCAACCCATCTTTTCAGCAGAGGAAGCCTTCTCAAATTTGGACCATGTCGTTGACAAAGGTCTCCACCCATACATGGTAACGCGACAGATGTTGCCTAACGAGGCCCTCGCCTCAGGGGTCGACTGAATTGATTGGAGGATGGAGCTGTCAAATACTACGCCATGTTAGGTGGGGACATGTGCCTGGCGATTCTCGGTACCTGGGACCCACTGCTTACGAGTTGACGTCCTGGACCGGAATGTTTTGTTTCAACTTCCTTACTCCCAACCATGCTCGATCCGCATAAGCAAGGCCTGGGACTCTGCTTACTGTGTAATATCTGCTCGATCTGCCAATTGGATTTCAGGGCAGCACTCCGGAAGCTTAGCGAAAGTGGAATTCAGACGAACACCACTGATTGTTCAAGTGGGATGCCGCGTGGCCAGTGGCGCGGATGAGGACAATAGGTAGCCGACTCCCCATCAACTGCTGCCACCCTCATCCGTTGGCCGGCTTGTGTCTCGTCGTCCAGGCTATCGAGCATAGATTTAATCGTCTGTTCTTCCCACAATAATGGAGACTTCGTCGTCAGCTTCTCCATAGACGCCCGCCGGGGCTGGTCGCTACCTTTCTTTCATTCATTCATGTCCGTAGGTCGGAAGATCTAATGTGTTCTAATTTCGTCCAAACAAGATAAGATATATATTTAGCGTCAAATGCTTGGATTTTATTCTTATCTACCATGTCAGCGCAGTCTGATGCACACATCAGGCACATACACTCGTTACGTTGCTACCACTAAACACGCAGACTAAAAGTGCTCGCCTTCCATACCGTGCTCTGGCGGGTACTCGAGAGGGTCACCATAAATACCCACACCTTTCTAGCTATCTCTTAACTGCTATACTGCTTCTCTTCCTCCAAGACTATCACTATAATGTTCGTCTTAATCTAACAGTTAAAATAGTATATATTACCAGGCCTAAATAAAATCCTTAAGAATCTAAGTAGACTTTAAAGGTTAGAAGTAGTTATAGAGAATAAAGGGTTATAGGAGTGGAAATAGACTTTCCTAGGAGGTTCCTTCCTTCTAAGAATCTCTCTCCTAAACTCTTAAGGGTAGGTCTCCTGCTTTAGGCTACTAGCTAGCTAAGAGAGATTCCCTTCCTTCCCCTTCCTACTAGGTCTATTTTTAAGTTTTAGGTATTATTAGCTCCCTATCTAATTCTAATTCTAATTCTAACTTCTAATCTTTAATTATTAGTTTAGTCTAGTCTAGTTTAGTTTAGTTAACTTAAAGGAGGAAGGTAGAGGAGTTAGTGTTATTAAAGTTAAGGAAGAAAGGAAGGAAGGAAGGAAGAGGAAGGGAGGGGAAGGGAGGTACTCCTCCTCTCTTTATATAAGGGAAGGTATAAGATTTTTCTATAACCCTTTTTTCTTCTACAAGTCCTTCTATAAGTCTATTTTTCTACTCTATAACCGCTTTTCCTCTACAAGTCTATTATTATTAGAAGTACACTATAAAGCTATTTAACTGCTTAGAAGTTAAGATATCCTCCTCTCTAAATCCATTGAAAGTCGGTGTTATAGGAAAGAGGTCCTAGATTTAGGTAGGTAGTCCCAATGACCTTTGCTTCAGCCTACCAAAGCACGGTATGGTTTCCTAATATCGTGCAATTATTTTTCGACAACCATATTGCGCCTAAATTCAATATGCCTAGGCCATCAGCCAAGGCCTGGCTCGTGGCCATCCTATCTTTTGTTACTGGCACATTAGGCGAAGCCTCGTCCAATTATACTGAGCAGCTTCTAAGCTCTGGAACAAGTATGCCTCGACATGGGCCCCATGATACATCACTCGCTTACGGTTCACCATCTAGTTAAGCTTGGCGAGTGGCAGGACGCCTACAACAAAGCCTCCGCCTTTGTTGGCACACTGACGACTTCCGAGAAGATTTCCCTCGTCACGGCTGGTGATGCCGGGAACTTCACTGCACTCAACATGTTAGATTCTGCCACAAATCCACTGGCCTACTACTACGTCACAACTTGGCCTGCCGGCCTGGCCATGGCCATGACTTGGGACACAGAAGCAGCTTATGGACAGGGCAAGGGAGTAGGTGCCGAGTTCAAAGGTAAAGGCGTTCATCTTGCCTATGGGCCGACCCTTCAGCCTTTGGGGCGGTCCGCTTGGTGTGGTCGCACAGGAGAGTCGTATGGTTTAGACTCTTACCATGCAGGTGTCATGGCGGGCGCCGTAGTCAAGGGAATTTCTGATGCTGGCGTTGTCCCTTCGGCCAAGCATTACATTTTGAACGAGCAGGAGACCAATCGCATGGGTTCGGGCAATAGCATGGGGGGAGGCGGCGGCGGCGGCGCGCCTCCCGACGGAGCACCAGGGGCCAATATGACCATTCAAGCCCGTCAGACTGCAGGGAACAGCACTACCATTTCTTCTTCCGATGATTCCGGATCCTACAGCGTCCAGATCGGCGACAAGGCGTTCCACGAAACCTACCTCGCGCCCTTTTACGACACGGTCAAGAACGGGATGGGAGGCGCCATGTGCGGGATGAACAGGGTCAACGGTACATATAGCTGTGAGAGCCAGGACCTGCTCGCAAAGTACCTCAAGACCGAGCTTGGCTTCCCAGGAATCGTACACGCCGACGTTTCGGCACAGAAGACGGGCATCAACGCTGCGAACGCGGGCATGGACCTCTCGTCTGGCTCGTACTGGTCGAACGAAACGCTGGGGGTCGGTCTCAGAAACGGCAGCTTCACTGCCGAGCGTTTAGACGACATGGCCATAAGGAACCTGATGGGTTATTATCACCTAGGTCAGGACCAAGGCTACCCTACCCTTGCTGAAAAGACAGAACGCCGTGATGTCAGGGGTAATCACAGCGCCCTCGCGAGGAAATACGCGTCCGAGTCGATCGTTCTTTTGAAAAACACCAACAACGCTTTGCCCCTAAGAAACAAGACCAGTATCAGCATATTCGGCACGCACGCTGCACCGCGGTACGTCGGAGCCAACACAGCCTTGGCAGTTTACGACGGCGAACCATCCACGATGGAGGGACACGGGGCGGTCGTGGGAGGATCCGCGATGGGTTCACTTGCGTATGTGACGACACCGGCGCAGCTGTTCGCCCAGCGCGCCGCGAACGACGGCTTCATGCTGCGCTGGTGGCTGAACGACACCGTCTCGGAGACCAGCAGCGGCATGCAAGGCAGCGGCACCGAGCTGACCGAAACGACGCTGGGCGTTGCAGACGGGAGTGACGCCTGTGTTGTATTCGTCAATGCCTGGGGAGGCGAGGGTGCCGATCGCACGGAGCTGTACAACGAGGGTCAAGACGCGCTCGTATCGAGTGTTGCTGACAACTGCAACAACACGATTGCTGTAGTTAACACTGTCGGCCCCCGGCTGCTGGACGCCTGGATCGAGCACGAGAATGTCACTGGTGTTCTTTACGCCGGCGCGCTGGGCCAAGAGTCCGGAAATGCGATCGACGACGTGCTCTTTGGGTCGGTGAACCCGTCTGGCAGGCTGGTGCATACAATTGCTATGAACGAGAGCGACTACAACCCGGACACTATCATCAGTGACAGCAAGCTTCAGCTGAACTTTACCGACGGCAACTATATCGACTACAAGTATTTTGACCAACATAACATCACCCCCCGCTTTGAATATGGTTACGGCCTCAGCTACACCACATTCAATTACTCATCCACCGTCTCTGTCGAGTCCCGCAATCTCACGTCTGGGTACGCGACTGGGGACAAGGCTGTTGGCGGACGAGAGGATCTCTGGGACATTGTCGTCACTGCCAAAACATCTATTACCAACAGTGGCAAGGTGGCGGGAGCCGAGGTTGCGCAACTGTACGTCTCCTTCCCCGCTGCTGCTGGTGAGCCGGTCAGACAGCTTCGTGGGTTCAACAAGACCACGATCCAGCCTGGCGAGAGCGTGGATGTCACTTTCGATCTACGCCGCAGGGACCTTAGCGTTTGGAGCGTGGCAGGGCAGGAATGGGAGGTCACCAAAGGCGAGTATGTGTTCTATGTTGGAGCCAGCAGTCGAGACCTCAAGGCAAAGGCCGCTCTGGCCGTCTCGTAGCCGATGAAGCTTTCCTTCCAAGCCCGTAGTTGAGCGTTATAGAACTTGGGGTCGTTCAATAAGATCGTCTTAGTTACAGATTCTCATCAAACAGAAACAAGTTGCTGCTGGTTGTCTTTTTGACGCCAAAAATATAGGTCTCTCAAAATCGCCCAGAAATGTTCACCCCGTCCGTCACCCTCTGCGGGTCGGTTTCTCGTCCGCTGTATTGTAAAGCAATTGATACCTAGCAACCAGAATGTGGGTCCAAACGCGCCTAAAGTACCGAAACTACCATCCTCGGCCGGCGAGCTTCTCGTCCGCTCTCATGTTGCCACAGTTGATTCCGACCATGGCCTCACCGAGGCCAGTGCTGCACTCAGCCAGCACCTTGGGGTCCTTGAAGTGGGTTGTGGCCTTGACGATGGCCTTGGCCCTCTTCGCGGCGTCTCCTGACTTGAAGATGCCGCTGCCGACAAAGACACCGTCGCACCCGAGCTGCATCATGAGGGCGGCATCCGCGGGGGTTGCAACTCCACCGGCGGCGAAGTTTACGACAGGCAGACGACCCTGCTCAGCAGTCTGCTTGAGAAGCGCGGCGTCGCAGCCCAGCTCCCTGGCAAGGGCTCGGATGCCGAGCTCACCCTCCTTAGCAAGCGCCGCCTGCGCCCGGGCGATGTCAGCATTGACCTGGCGCATGTGTCTCACGGCCTCGACTACGTCTCCGGTGCCTGCCTCTCCTTTGGTGCGGATCATAGCTGCTCCCTCGGTGATACGTCTGAGGGCCTCACCCAGGTTCCGGCAACCGCAGACGAAAGGTACACTGAAGTTGTTCTTCTCTACATGGTAGGCGACGTCCGCAGGGGTTAGAACCTCGGACTCGTCAATGTAGTCCACACTGATATTTCGTTAGTCACTGCTAAGGGACCCTAGGGTGATACAGTTTGGAATAATCCCATGCGTGAGGCACAGGGGTCGGTAGAGAGGGCAGTGACGGCACTCACCCGAGGGCCTCGAGGATCTGGCACTCGACAAAGTGGCCGATACGGGCCTTGGCCATTACTGGGATGGTCACGGCGTCCTGGATCTCCTTGATCATGGCTGGGTCACTCATGCGTGCAACACCGCCGTCCTTCCGGATGTCAGCAGGGACACGCTCGAGGGCCATGACAGCACAGGCGCCGGCTTCCTCAGCAATGCGGGCCTGCTGGGCGTTCACGACGTCCATTATAACTCCACCCTTGAGCATCTGAGCGAGGCCGGCCTTGACGGCAAAGGAGTTTTTGTTAGCGCCATTGGCACTGCCGTTGGTAGCCGGGGCGGCCAGGTTGATGGTGGTGTTTGAGGTTCCGTTTGAGGTTGCCATGGTGAAAATGAGGGCGATATAACGAGTTGGGGGCTGGATTGAGGTGTGAAGATGTGGCACGGACTGTGGACCAGTTTCTGGAGTGGGATGGGCGGCTGCAGAGGAAGGGGAGCAGTTGTTATTTTGACTGCGGTTGATGTCGGCGGGGGGGGGAGTGGGTGTGTGTGTGTGTGGAGACAATGACTAGTAGACTGTAATCTGATCTTCTAGAAGTGTTCGGTCGCAGGGCTTGCCGTTATAAAATAGACAAGGAGGGAATAGAGTGCCAAGGATACGACCCTCTGCGTTCAAGTGCGCCTGGACTTTTTTTTTTTTCGCCACCATGCGGCGAGAAAGCAGCGTGGTTGAAGTTTGGGCAGTCGCGGGCGGCGGGCGTCTGGCCAGTCGACGATTGAGTCTCAGGGAACACAAGGGTCGGCACGATTCAGTGGGTTGCAGCAGTGAGCACTGAGTTGTCGGTCGGCATGCAGGTGAAGCTGGCTGACACCACTCGAGACATACCTTTGCACGCGGACAGGCGCATATGATTTTATATTCGATGGACCAGCGCCTGTCGTGAACGGACGCTGCCAAACAACCCAAACGCCTCAGTACAGTCAGACCTGATTTCATGGCTGCTGATGACTCAGAGACTGCCAGTTGACAAATGACCAACAAACCACCGGCGCCCGATGTCGGGACCAAACGGGCCAGGTGCAGGCCCGGTGCAGAGCTCCCAAGACCATCGATCCGTGTCTACCCTGGATATAGAGTTCAGATCTTCGGCACTGGCGCCAATGGGCCCCGATAAAAAAAAATAAAAAAAAAAAAAGACGGCCTACGCTGCTGCAACTGGTGCTGCTGGCAGGGGGCACCATCTGCCAAGGGAGGGGTAGGCCTACGACTTCCTTAGGTACACTAGATTCCACAGTCACCAGAGAGGGAATACAATACCACCTATTCGGGCAGGGTCCATCCAACTCGTCAAACTGCCCAAAACGGCAAAACGACCAGACGGCCAAACGGTCAAACGGCCACACGGCCACACGGCCCCCCAGGAACACTTGGCTAGCCCCAGCCCGTCCCGGGCCTCCGATAAGTCACACCCAATCTGGTCATCCATGCTCATTTGCGACGAACCAGAACAACATCGCCCGCCCCTTCACGACTCATCCGCCGCCGTCATCGTCGAATGAGGGAGTCCCAGCCGAGTCAACCCACACGTCAGACGTCAATCTTTCCCTCAAGGTTCACGCCCGTCCATAAGAACCTCTTGCCCTGTTGACTTCTTGGGAAGGGCAAGGCGGCACCTGATCTGGCCGTCCTGACCGCGAGCAAGACTGCTTCTCGTCCGGCCTCAGACTGACGATTCCACGACACAATGGCGGCTGCTGTCGGCGTCTTGGCCCTCCAAGGAGGCTTCCTCGAGCACCTCTCACTCCTCCACAAGTCCGCACGGCATCTCACCAGCACAACGTCACATCAGAGGAAACCCTCCTTCGACTTCATCGAGGTCAGGAACCCTGACGATCTGGCACGTTGCGATGCCCTCATCATCCCGGGTGGCGAGAGCACCACCATCGCTCTCATAGCAGCACAGTCGGGGCTCCTGGAGCCACTGAGAGATTTCGTCAAGTGAGTCCCCCACGTCAGCCGCCCTCCCCNCCCCCTCCTCTCCCCTCCCATTCGCTAGACTCTGGGAAGGCGGTCCGGACTGACGGCGCCCCAGAACCGCTAAGAAGCCCACCTGGGGCACATGCGCAGGTCTTATCCTGCTTGCTGAGGCAGCAAACGCCGCCAAGAAGGGTGGTCAGGAGCTTATAGGCGGCCTGGACGTCAAGGTGCACCGCAACCACTTTGGCCGTCAGATCGAGAGCTTCGTGGCAGACGTCGATTTGCCCTTCCTCGCGCAGTCGGACCTGCTGACGGGCTCGGATTCCGCGGCCCCGTTTCCCGGAGTCTTCATCCGGGCGCCCATTGTCGAGCAGCTGCTAGCACCCGGCGCGACTGTGGATTCGGTGGAGCCGGGAGTTACGGTTCGTAATGGAAATCCAGAGAAGGCAGAGGTTGAGATCATGGCCGTCTTGCCGCACAGGAAGAACCAGGTGAAGGGCAGCGCGGTGGACAGCACCACCGACGTCCACGGCGGCGAGCTCAACGACATTGTTGCTGTCAGACAGGGCAACGTCATGGGCACCAGCTTCCATCCCGAACTAACCAGCGACATCCGTATGCATGTTTGGTGGCTGGAGCAGGTCCTCAAGAACCTTTCTTGAAGTTGACGAGCGGGAAGAGGAGAAAGCGGGGAACATTTCAATACGTTCTCCCCTGTCGCCTTGTGTGGCAGGTTGTAATTTCTGCACATTTAGACATAAACACATAGACACAGCCTAGCTTTAGAGAAATATGACAAACAATTCTTGCAACGTCTCTGCCCAACAGCCCGTACGATGATGAGAAGGGTTAACGAGCCTGTGATACCAGCAGAGGCCCTTCTTTCGACAAACAGCCCCCTCCCCGGGCACTTTCTTTCCCACTGGGTACAACTAGAACAAAGTGTTGAATGAAGTAGTAAGTGCTGCGGTTCTTGTTCCATATACATCCGACGTCATGTACGATGCCTTCAGACGACAATAAATGTTCAAACCCCAGCTTTTCTTTTCTTTTCTTTTTTCTTTTTTCAAAAAGTAAAAAGACACAACGCCGATGACAGGATAAAAAAGATGGAATTGGTTGAAGTAATGAGCACCTTGAGGCATTTCCACGTGAAAGTCGGACATCTATCTCTTGTCCAACTTATGACTCATGCCACGAAGTTTGCAAGGCCTTGGACTTGGTACCAGCATGTGGCAGACTTTATTTCCTCACGATCACTGACTGACCAAATTGAGGCCCAACTCCCATTGACAGCCAAGTGCGAAAAATTGTTTAGTAATGTTGTCTTGCCCTCTGAGGGGTGTGACCTTTCTAGGAGTAGTCGGAATGACAAGTTCCTAGCAGCAGTGAAAAGCGACCAGAAGCGTTAGAATGTGGCATTCGCTCTCGACTCGCCGTTTGAAGCCATCACCAGGCAAATGAAAATGTTTGTACCTTTTTTGCGCAACTGCCTGCATAGATATGACTCTAAGAAAATCCCACTGCACGGGACATTTCAACCATGCTTGATACAGGCGGTGCTGAAGTGGTGAGCTTAGGAAATGCCTGTCGTTTTCAGGGAAGTTTAGCAAAGCAATGCACTTTCAATGTGGAGGCAAGAAAAATGTGACCACCCTGGCCGTTGAAATGATAACCAGGCTATAGAAGCACTCAAAGACGTAAGATCCGCTTCTAATATCATCAGAATGGCTTCGGACGCCACTGCAATGTTATCTTGAAGTGCTCTTGCTGTTGGGAGCTCCAAAAGACATTCAAGTTAGATCCCAGGGTACCATTCGCTTTTATAAATGTTTGCTGCCTGTGAAGGACCTCAGGGAATCACTCGCTCCCAAACACCTAGTCACTCATACTCTGCTGCGCCTACCGTCTCCCATCTTCCAGCCTTCCATCCTCCAACTTCCCACTACTCTTCCACCCTCCAACCTCCAGTCTTCCAACCTCCAACTTCCCACTGCACCCACTTCTTCTTCTGTCTTCAACACCATCATCCCACTCTTGCACAGCCTGCCCGCTACCAAATCAATCAAATCTTTCTCAAGCAAAAAACCACCCTCTCAAGCTTTTCATCATGCAGAACCTTCTCTTCTTCGTGATGGCCATCATTGCCAACTTGGCGATGGCCGCCATGGCCTGGCCTCTCGCAACTCGCGATGATGGCCCACCGCCGTTTGGAGGCAAGTAGTCTTTTTACACAATCTTTACCACTTCGAGAAGAAACATATGCCTTAGCAGATCCAACAACAAGGCTTTGTGGCCTACATGTGTTGAGACAAGCTATGCACATCTTGTGGCCCACTCTTCGACGTTTTGCTATGAAGCTACCTTGCCTTTTTGATCAATCAATGGCTAACTCAGAATGCTGTAGGTGGTCTCCTCTGGTGCACTAGCCAAGCTGACAAGTTCTGTACTGTCGGAATCCATGACAACTTCGACACTCACGAGATCGATGTCTACATCTTCGACAAGAACTGTAATTATCCTCTACCAGTTCCAAGATCTGTTCGTATCTATGTAGCTAATATTGGGTTTCATCGATCCTAGGCAACGTCTACGCCAGCACCAACGAAGTCCTCACTGAATCGAAGTACACCATCAGCTGGAAGGATGGCTCCGGCAATGCGCACTCGTAAGCATCACTTTTCATCTGTTACGGATCCCCGTCTTTCATGTTTTGGAATGTTCTAGAACACAACAATTTTGGACCCATCGCAGGACTAACGTCACCACCAGCGGAGACGTGTTGGTTCACGACGTTACTGGTGGAACCGACGAGTTTTGGCATGGCAGCGACCACTACCAGGAGGGTTGGACTTTCGAGACCCCGCTGCCGGTCTACTACGAATACCGTGCGTTCAAGTGCGAGGACTGAGGTGAGTTTTGACGAGGAAGTGACGATGATGTCTGCCTGCCGTTGGAGACACACTACCGACCCTCTTGGTGAAGTGCAAATTCCATTCTCATAGGCAACAGGCGCCAAATCTTGATTTGGGCCACTTAGGCTGCAGATAAGACAATGAAAACAAGGCTATTGAACCCTGATGACATATGTTGACATATTGTGACAGTGGTACGTGGAAGTAATCTAGCTAAACTCCCTTGAGTCAAATGCAGCTTCAGCAATGCCAAATCTTCAGGTCACATGTAAGCGTATCCCACGCAAAAAAAATCGCCAATCACAACACCGTTCCGCCAATCAGATGCTTGCACCTTGGTCCCTATTTACCTGCTCACTAGATGGTCGACCCAAGCCATTCCTAATGGCATCTTCGACTTGGACCAGTCTCTTTGGCAGCGCAAAGCCGATACCGAAGAACACAAATATGGCCCACTTCCATCTGAACGGATTGAAAGCCACAGAGAATGTGAACCACCACAGCAACTCCAGATACGTGAAGAAGTCGAATGCCCCAGTGGGACTGCGGGCTTTCAGTATCTTGGTCATATCGATCCACCGTTCCATCCAGAACGGGCTCGGGCGGGTCAGGGGGTCGATGAGGAACATGAGGAGAATCCGGGTATAGATTCCAATGTGCCAGTTGCCCACAGTGCCGATCGCGGACAGGTAGGTGCAGTTGATGGCTGAAATGGAGGGGTGATTCGGCGGGAAGGTCTGGAGGTACCAGTTGGGCGCGCCGTAAGGCTCCTCGAAGCTGTCCTTTGGGAGGAATGACAGGGAAGGACGCTGGAATCCCGTGGCGAGGACGATCATGTCCGCTTCGATCACGTCCTCGCGTCCGGGCCCGCCGGCGGGGACGCCCTTTGCCCGACGGTTCACTTTTACTCCGCCTTCCTCAAACCCCTCGATGTCGCACCTGACCCACTCGGCCTGCCCAGAGCGAATCTTATCCATCACATCCGTGTTGACCATGGGCGTGTCCATAAATATACCTTTGTTGTAGGGGGCAATATCTTGAAGGTCGCGGTAGAACAGCTTCTTGAGAAACAGCTCGGGGATCCAAGAGAATATGGTCTCTTGGCCAAAGATGTTGAAGGCGAGGAGCATATTGACGATTGGGTTGCGCGGAATTATCCACTTGTCAGATCGGGCAAGAATATAGACCTTGGCAGCATCTTCGTCGGCTGCATACTCCAAGGCTTCCACTGCGCTGGCTCCACCGCCGATGACCACCATGGTCTTGCCCTTGGCGCTCTTGCCGGTCAATTGACTGGAATGATAGATTGGCCCGCGGTATTTCTCCATGCCCTCAATATGAGGGCCTGAGAAAGCAGTGTCAGTAAGCGGTCGCTGTCATCGAAGTGCTGATACTTGACTTACGCTTCGGATCGCCGCAAGTGCCAACAGCAGCAATAAGACCCTCAAACCTCCCGTTGGAGGGGTCATTGACCACCCAACGGCCTTTCTCGTCTTGATAGACTTTCTCGGCCTTGAAGTTGAATACCGTCTTCTCGTCTAGGTTGTAGCGCTTCCATAACTGCCTGACTTGGCTTAAAATCTGCTGACGGTCGGGGTAGCCTCGTTCCCACTTTACTGAAGGGTGAAATCGATACATTAATGAGTGAATCTGGAGACTCGATGTGTTGTTGACTCTCTGAATGCTGTCAGCGGGTTATCACATGCGGGAGCCGCGCGGGAGGTTGGAATTGGTCACCCACACTCCATATTCCGCCCAAATTGTCCTCCCCTCCGGCCTCAAAGATGGTGACATCGAACCCATGGCCGACGCAGTGTGCTGCAGACGTGATCCCGGTAATTCCTGCCCCGACAATGGCGACCTTGGGTTTGCGCAGGGGTTTGCTCCTATCCGGGGGCGCTGGGGACAGAATCTTATCTGTCAAGTACTGGAAAACTTGGAACCAGAATAGAAAGGGATGCAACAAAGGGTTCTCAACCCTCGACTCGGAAGGCATTTTTCACGTCTTCAACAATTCCGAGCTCAGGTCAGGCACAATGCTGACAGGATGGAACAGAGGAGTGACCGGCCTAGCACTCGTCAACGTCCACGAGCGTTTTATAAGGCTTCTCCCTGGAGAGCCCGGGCCTCCGTCAAGTAGCAATTAGCTTTGAACGTCAGTTGTTAACATTGGCTTGTGACTTGTCGCACCATTCTGCAGATGACAACAGCTGCCAGCTAAGCTCTCGACCTACTGGACACCTAAGTTAGGTACCTAGCTACCTGGCAGCTGCCTGGGTAGGGACCTAGCTAGGTAGTATGGCGCGCTACCAATCCTGGAATTTCGATCCGAACAGACGACGTCATTTGCCGTGGGGCTTGACGGGTGTCTGATGCAACCGGCCATGGGCAATTCTGGCATGTGAAAAGAGCCTCATTCACTCATGCCCACCTCTCCGGCAGTCCGACTAACCGATCCGCGGGAGATCGGCTGGGTCGATGCAACGCTGCAAAAGGCTGTGCATTGCAAGCATGCCTGACACGATGCGGCACTTTAAATCCGCTTCTGCTGCAGCTGTCCTTGGTGCGTGTAACACGCGCCTGTTCCTCGGTCTAGAGACGGCAAATCTCGTCCGCCGAAGGTAATCGGGCCCGAGCGCAACGTCTAGTCTACAATGTTGAAGATGGCGCCAGTGTCATATCATGTCGATGGCCAAGGTGGGTAAGCTCTGCAGCGCCCAATTCGGCTACGTCGAGACAGACCGCCACTTGTATGTATCGAGGTTCTATCGGTTGGTACCTGTAACCGCGAGCCTGTGGGATATCTGCTACTTGTGCCTTCCAGCCCGGTGCAGCTGCAGAAGCCGGCCATTGGCCCGCCCAAGTATCTTTGCAGGTGAGGGCCGGTGTTGATTCCACTCATCTCCTCTTCCCTCCTCTGTCCCGCCGACCGGATTCGAGGACTTTGAGCCGCTTTTGATAACTCTCGCCTGCTTCTCCACTGCCTCGGGGGCCATCCACGGTATCACGACCTCTCTTGCGACTCTTCTCCAGTAGAGCCTTTGTACCCCGTCCGCCGGCCTTCCTATTTGTCATCTTGTTGATTCGGTCGACACCCATTCCAAGATCTCGCCACTCCTCGCCGCCATAGTCCATGCGGCCACTGCGGCCGTCGCGCGCAGCCTTCTGGGCCCGCTCCTTCTTGCTCTCCTTTGGCAACCGGGTGAAGTTCCGCTCCTCGTATTCGCGACGCTCATCTTCTTCCTTGCGCTCCGATGCTGTCTTGAGTCTTCTGCCAAACTGGGCAATATTCGTACCGATACTTGGCTGTGCAACAGGCGCTGTAGATAGCTCATCGGCGACAAATTCGTCCATGGTTGCGGACTTAACCGGACCCCGTTCCCTCTTCTCGCGCTTATCGAAAGCGGGCATAATTGTGGGGGCGACTCTGGGAGGTCTATAAATGCCGTCGTTTTCTTTTCCGTGCTTTCCGGCTGCGTCGGCTGCGGGACGCCGGGCCATGGCACCGAAGAGGGGACGGGCTTGAATACCAGCCATGTTCGGTGCAGGTGCAGATTCTTCATCGCTCTGATCCTCCTCTTCGGAACCCTCATCGCTAGACTCGGAATCAGAGCTGGAGGCGGCAGCTGCCTGCGCGGCCTTCTCGTTGCGCTCTGCATTGTCGGCAGCGCGCAGGAGTCTTTCAATCTGGTAGCGCAGCTTTTCCTCCAGTGGGCGAACTCCTTTCTCCAGGTAGAGACGTAGCTCGACCAGCTTCCTCACAACTTCTCCGTCATCGACATGTCTATCACCGTCGTTCGCATTGCTCTCCTTTGACTTGCGCAGCTTGACAAGGATGACGAAGATCAGGTTCTGCAGGTACGAGAGTAGCAGCTCGTTCTTGATATCGAGCAGGGAAATGCCATCTTTTGGCGCTTCGACCGAGGTTATCTTGGAGGTTGCTTCGAAAACTGAAGAGAGGGATTGCGTCAAGGAGTCCAAGAGGACGGGAAGGGTTGTTGCTGCCGCCATGCTGCAGTCTGGAATTGTTGCGAGGTGACCATCGAATCTCCGAACTCTCTCTCTCTCTCTCTCTTTTTTTTTTTTTTTTTGGGGGGGGGGCGATAAGATTCTGCCTGGGCACACGCTCCTGCCAAGACCCTGCCAATGGGAGCCACCCCAGCCCTGACTAAGCCATCTAAGGCTGAGGCGGCAGGGGTCGGGTCGCTAGAGCTATCGATCGAAACGCCTAGCAGCGCTGTGCAGTCAGATGTATGGTGAGAAGTTGACAACTGGCTGCACGAGAAGATTCAACAAAGCTTCATCAACGCTGCGCCGACTGATCCGCTGCATTCCACAAAAGCAGATCACATGCGTGCCTGCCGCAGCCATCCAATCTAACAGATATCTCCGGCACTGAATACGCTGGCATGCTCGGCGACAGACAGCTCTGAGCGTTGCGCCCCCTTCCCCCGAGCTATCTGAGAGAGATCCACCCACTCGAAGAGGCACGTTCCACATCCAAAGCAGCTCTTGTACGCCTTGGCGCATTGCCTACTTTGTACTGTCACCGAGCACAGAAGGCTGACCTACGTTACCATCGAGGATACAGAACACCCAAGATGCAATTGCCGACCCTCCCGTCGTCCTCGGCGGCGGCGGCGCTGTTCTCCCTTGT
Organism: Diaporthe longicolla; assembly: GCA_000800745.1. Lineage (NCBI taxonomy): Eukaryota > Fungi > Ascomycota > Sordariomycetes > Diaporthales > Diaporthaceae > Diaporthe > Diaporthe longicolla. The sequence goes on along the minus strand of JUJX01000271.1, from coordinate 4,460 downwards.
CGCCCTCCCACATATCGCATCTGCCTTCTATCTCCCCGGCGTGGCCCCGACCACGTACAAAAAGGGCGATGTCGTGCCTCTATATGTCAACACAATAAAACCGATAGCTCCTCCAGGGGACACAATGCTCCACTCGGTGGTAGCGTACGACTATTATCTTCCGATATTCAAGTTCTGCCAACCAGAAGGGAAACCGCAACCTGTGGGCGAGAGTTTGGGGAGCATATTGTTCGGCGACAGAATCATGACGTCGCCATTCGAGCTCAAGATGGCGACCAATGAGACGTGCAAGGCCCTCTGCGACGTCAAATACACCCAAGCTGCCGCGAAGTTTGTCAACGAGAAGATCGAGTTGGGCTACAGCTTGAATTGGTTGGTGGACGGACTCCCAGCCGGCCAGGACATTACCGACGAGCTCACCCACACGGATTTCTACAGCCCAGGCTTCTTGATGGGCGAGGTTTCGAACAACAAGCCTGCTTTTAACAACCACTACGACATCATTGTCGAGTACCACGAAGTCGGCGGCAACCCGAACCAGCTGCGGGTGGTGGGTGTTATCGTCCAGCCTCGTTCTCTCAACTACGGCGACAAGGAACCCGACTGCGCCATGGACACATACGAGCCACTTGTCTTGTCTGCTGACGGCCAGACCAACGTGAAATTCTCTTATGGTGTCTTCTGGATCAAGTCACCCACTGCTTGGGCCACTCGGTGGGACAAGTATCTGCACGTCTTCGACCCCAAGATTCACTGGTTCTCGCTTATCAACTCGGCGATCATCGTGGTATTCTTGGTCATGACCGTTATGTCTGTACTTGTTCGCACCCTGCGCAAGGACATCGCGAGATACAACCGGCTGGACTCGATCAACCTGGACGACCTGAACGGCACATCCGTCGTCGAGGATGGGGTGCAGGAGGACTCGGGCTGGAAACTGGTCCATGGCGATGTTTTCCGCACACCATCCCACCCTCTTCTGCTCTCGGTACTTCTCGGAAACGGCGCGCAACTGTTCGTTATGACCGGCTTCACTATATGCTTTGCGCTGCTCGGATTCCTTTCACCATCGAACCGCGGATCGCTAGGCACCATTCTGGTACTTCTTTACACCATCCTGGGCTTTGTCGGAGGTTATGTGTCCGCACGAGTGTACAAGTCGCTCGATGGCGAGAAATGGAAGCTCAACATAGGCCTCACGCCACTGCTCGTCCCTGGGATAGTGTTCTCTATATTCTTCGTCCTCAACCTCCTCCTTTGGGCGAAGCGATCGGCCGGCGCAGTGCCATTCACGACAATGCTTGTCATCGTTCTGATCTGGTTCATCATTTCAGTTCCGCTCTCCTGCACTGGTTCTTGGCTTGGGTTCAAATCCGCCCCGATCGAATCACCAGTCCGCACAAACCAGATCCCTCGGCAGATCCCCCCAGCTACTACCTATCTCAAGCCTATCCCCAGCATGCTCCTCGTCGGCATCCTGCCATTTGGTGCCATCTTCGTCGAGCTGTACTTTATCATGAGTAGTATCTGGTTCAGCAAGATCTACTACATGTTTGGTTTCCTGTTCCTCTGCTACGGACTGATGATTATCACTTGCGCCGCTGTCACCGTCCTGATGGTATACTTCCTTCTGTGCGCCGAGAACTACAATTGGCAGTGGAGGTCCTTCCTGGCAGCGGGCACGAGCGCAGGCTACATCTTCCTGAATGCGATGATATACTGGATCACTAAGCTCAGCCTGGGTGGCTTCGTGGGCAGCATGCTCTACATTGGATACAGCGGCTTAATTTCATTTCTCTTCTTCATTCTGACTGGTGAGCTCAATAGTTCTCCTCCCTCGTCCATTTCCTGTTACTGACAGTCTGTTAGGCACGATTGGCTTCTTCTCCAGTTGGTGGTTCACACGAAAGATCTACTCCTCTATCAAGATCGACTAAGCACCCCCAGAGATTTGCCTTAGTCGTCAGCATTTGGTCGACCAAAAAATTAGGTATCGTTTGTATAGTATTTGTAGACTGTACCAACACTATGAGGGAATGCACAAGCGCTTGCCCACGGGCACAGCGCTATGAGCTCGGGCGGTTGAGTGTGGTCACGAAAACGAGAGCTTAGCGTCAAGGTCGCATATACAGGTTATATCTAAGCACCCCCTTAGTAGTGGACACACTAGTAGACCACCTGTGGACAGCCAAGACCTTAATATATATTTCCCCACTCAAGGACTAGCTTCAGCCACTAACTAAAGCACTATAGGTAAAAATTTTTTAGTATAGTCTATATAGGGTTAGCTAGACTAACTACTAATATAATTATTTTATAGCTAAATAGAAGATCTAAGGATACTAGTATCCTCCCCTAAATATACCTACTAACCTCCCTTTTTATACCTCCCTACTATAATTACTATAACTTTAACTATTAAATAATAGCTTTACTAACTATATAGGTATAGCTATATTAAGTATATAGCTATATTATAAAGGTATTTAAGAAGAATAAGGGTAGTAAGCTACCTAATAAAGCTCTCTAGTCCCTTCTATACCTATTAGTTATATATACCTTATATATAAACCTTTAATAATAAAAGGGGATTTAGGAGTTTAGTATTAAGAGCTTAACTAGTACTACTATACTAAACTTTAAAGCTATACTATACTAACTTACTAGGGAGTAGGTAGAGATCCTATATAACTAGTACTTTAATAGCTTTAGTCTCTAAGATAGCTATATTAAAGTACTTACCTAAAATCTAGGCCTCCTTAAAAACTACTATATAAATTATACCTAGTAAGTATAAATTAGCCCTAGAATAATACTATATTTACTAAACTATCTTTAGTAAATAATAAAGCTATAAGTATATATAGAATAAGAAGGGCCTATTAATAAACCTAGCTAGCTAAAATATATAAGTTAATAGCCTTTTTAGTATAATTACCTTTTAACTAGCTATAGATACCCTACTATTAATTAGCTAGCTTACCTTCTACTATAAGTAATATAGTAGATAGTAAATAAAAAAGCTTAAAGCCTATATATAAAATACTATTATAGCCTTAGATTAACTCTACTAATACTTATAATTTATATTAGCTAATCTACTTAAGAGTATAATAGAAGTATTACTAGTAGAAGAGGTTACTACTAAAAGTAGTAACTATAGTATAATTAAGATAGTAAAGCTAGCTAAATATCTATTATATAAGTAATCTTATATTAGTAAAGAGGTAGTTAAAAGAGTATTTAGTAAGATATACTATTAAAGTAAGTATAGTATAAAGGTTAAGAAATATAGTTAATTATTTTAATAGGAGCTAGGGTTAGTATAACTATAATTAGAGTTCTATAGCTACTTTAAAAGTAAGGATAGATAGAATAAGTTAAAGTACTTATAAATTAACTAAGATAATATAGAGGAGTAGCTAAAGGGGTACTTACTATTTCTTAAGTCCTTAATATATAGTAAGAAATCCACTAACCTAACTAAGTAGTTTAGTACTAGGATTAGAGGCTATTTATAAAGTATAGTAGTTAGTATAGAGAATTATTACCTACTTAGATACTATAGCTTCTATAGCTAAAAGCTAGTAGGCTAGCTTATAATAGATATATAGTATAAATAAGGGATATAATAGGGGGTATAAGGGGTTAGTAAGAGTTATAATAACTTTCTAGATAGAGTACTCTATCCTAAAGCTAGTATTCTCTTAATTTAGTAGGATATAAGTTATATAAAGGAAGATATATAGACTATTATTTAGGAAAGTTAGAAGATAGGTAGTAATATATAGCCTAAAGATAAAAAGAGTTAGTATATATAAGAGGGTAGTAAATAGAAAATAGAAATATATAAAGTAAGTAGTAAAATAGGTAAAAGTAATATATTAGGATAAGGTTATAAAAGTAAATACTATAGAGATTATAATAACTTATAAAATATACTTATATTAAAGGGGAGAAAACTTAATATAACTTATACTATTTAGATCTATATATAGACTTTTATCTTTAATAGTAGCTAGAGTAAATCTTAAAGATATAAACTATAGGCTTCTTATTATATAAGTATATTAAGTTTATCTCTTTATTATATTTATAATATATATAAAGAAAAGTTTATTCTACTAAAGTATAACCCCCTTACTATTACCTAATAGTAGAGTAAGGGTAGCTATTTAGTATTTTACTACTAAAATAGCTAGATATTATAGCCTAGGTAGACTAGGGATACACAGTTTATTTTTTATACCTATATACACCCCCTACTATTACCTAAAGGTTTAATAGAGGTAGCTATTTAGTATTTTACCTCTAAAACTACTAGATATTATAGCTTAGATAAACTAAGAATATATAGTTAGCCTAAGTAAGTTATTAAGTAGTTATAAGATATATTATAGTTAGCTTATATAGGGAGTATAGGTCTTATAGGTATATATAACCCTATATAGCTTCTACTA
>JUJX01000270.1:10240-66757 GCA_000800745.1 Diaporthe longicolla | reverse complement strand
AAATATATATAATTTAATATAAACTTTAAACTTTTATATTATAAAACTTAAATAATATTTTATATTATAAGTTCTATTTTAATAATATTCTTATTACTTATAAAAGTAATATATATTTTATATAAACTTTATTTTATTATAACTTTCTTTTATTAATAACTTTATTATTTCTTTTATTATTATAAATAATATTACTTATTAATAACTTTATTTATATTATTATTAATAAAAGTATATATATAAATAAAAGTATTAAAATTAATTAATTAAAGATATTAAATTAAAAATAAATAGTATTTTTTATTTAACTAGTAATATATTACTTTATACCCTTTATTTTTTATTTTATAAATTCTTAATCTCTTTCTTTTTAATATAAACTATAAAGAGTATATTAGTCTACTAAACTAGCTTATATAAATAGAAAAAGTTAACTTACCTAACTTTTTACTAATACTTTATATAAGTAAACCTTTCTTTTTTAAATAACTAACTTATCTAATATAACTACTTTATACTTAACTATACTTTACTATATTAAATAGTAGTTATAACTTCTTTTATTATAAGAATGTAATTTAAATAATTAATATTATTACTAACTTAGCTATTTTAAAGAATTAAGTATAAAAACCTATTTATATTAGCTTATATTATTTATAAAATATAGTATAAAGCTTATATAACTAACTTATATTATAATTATATTATAATACTATATTAATAATTATAACTAATATTAAAAATAATTTTATTATATATATATAACTTTATATAAGTAAGCTAAGTTAATCCTTTTATATAATATAGCTTTAATAGTTATAAATATAAAATAATACTTAATTCTTATTAATAGTTATTTATATAGTATTTAATAAATATATTAAGTCTCTCTTACTTACTAATAAAAAATAAGTATAGTTTATAAGTTTTTAAGTTACTAATTACTATTTATAAAAGTTTAGTATAAGATAGTAATTAATATTTTATACTTTCTTTCCTATCTATTTCTTTCTTATACTTTAAAGAATTTTAATACTTAGTATACTCCTTCTATATATTATCTTATATCTCTTTCCTTTTATATTATCCTTTTACTTTTATATATTTATTTTTACTAAACCTTTATTTTTTTATTAATTTAGTATATAAATAACTTTAATTTATTACTTAATTTAATAAACTATTAGAATTAAATAATAATTATAAGTTTTACTTAAAATTTAATATAGCTTTTATTAAAATATTTTTTAAAGTTTTAACTAATAGTTAAAACTTATTAATTATAATAAGTACTAATCCTTTTAATACTAGTAAAAATAATTATTTAATAAAAAGTTAAAATTAATATTTTATAAATATAAAGAATATTATAAAGAATATATAATAAAGTAATCTTAACTAAGTTAATATAAATATTTTTTAAAAAGTATTAATAAAAACTATTAATAATTTAACTTATACTATAGTTTTAATTATAACTAATAATATTAATAAAAATACTTTTTTAAAAACTAGTATTATTAAATAATTAAATTAAGTAAAAATAAAGTTTTTAGCTTTATTAAAAACTTTAAAGATAACACCCCTTTTAATCTTTTTAATAATCTTTTAAATAGTAATTTATTTAATTTACTAGGTTTTTCTTTTAAAAAAATAAAGGTAATAGTAGTAGAGGAGGTAGTAAAGGAGAAGGTAAAGAAAGTAGTAAAAGTAGTAAAGGTAATAATAACTACTTTTAAACCTTATTTTTATTTATCTTTAGTATTAATAAATCTAATATATTTAAGTATAAGTAGATTAGTATTTTTAATTCTATTTATAAGGATTTTAATAATATTAAAATAATTACTATTAATAAGAATTTTATTTATATTAATATATTTATTTTTTATAAATAATTTAAAACTTTTATTAAAGTTAAAGATAAGAATTAATATATTATTAAAAAGTAACTTCTTTTTATATTTCTTATATTATTATAAATAACTATAGTCTTTTAATAGTTAAATAAACTTATAAATATTAAGTAAAGTAATTATTATAACTTTAGATTATAAAGTATTCTTTAAACTTTAAAGAATTATTTTAATTTAAATATAACTATTATTACTATTAAATTTATAAATTTTAATAAAGGATTTTAACTTTAATATATTATTTAAAATAATAATAGTATTAATATTTATATTTAAAAAAAGTTTTAATTTACTTATTATATAAGAACCTTTAATAAAGATTTTAATAATTAATAAAAAGTTATAGTTTAAATTTAGTTTTTTATAAACTTAAATATTTATAAATATTTTTATTCTTCTTTATATAAGAAAACTCTTATTATTTATATAGCTTACTTTAAAAAAATAAAAGGTAATCTTTAAATCTTTATTAAAAAAAGGTTCTTTAAACTTTTTACTATAAAGTATACTTTTAACTTTACCTTTATTATCTTTTTAAATCTTTTTATTACTTTAACTAATATTTAAAACTAAACTTTTATTACTTTAATAATAGATATTTTTAAAAATAACTATTATTATTCTTCTTATAATAAATATAACTTTTATAATAAGTAAGATAACTATTAAACTTAGAATTATTAATATAATAATTATTATAAGTATAATTAAAATAATTACTATAATATTTATTACTATAATAAATATAATAATAAAAGATAGAATTAAGTTAATTATTATAACTATTATAATAATAATAATTATAAAAGTTATTATAATTATTTATATAATTATAACTATTATAACTAAAACTAAACTTTATATATTTATTTAATTAAATTAGTTAATAATATATATAATAAGCCTTTTAACCTTTTTTTATTAAAAATCTTTAGTAGTAATAATAATATTTTTTAAATAAACTATATTTAAACTTATTTTTAAATTAGCTAAGATTATAAAGTTTATTAAATATATATTTATTATAATAAAACCTTTTCTTTTTATATATAATTATTTAAATATATTAATATTTATATTATTAAATTTAAGAACTTTTTAATAGATATTAAAAAGGAGGTTAAGTAATATATAACTATAGCTTTTAAAGAAGCTAAGTAATTATTTAATATAGTATTTATTTACTTTATTAATAATACTAATATTATTATTAAAGAAACTTTATTTATATAAATAAGAATATTTTTTAAAGGATATACTTACTTTTAAACTTAAATTAAAAGTAAGTTATATAATACTTTTATTATTAACTTAATATTTAATTTAAATATAGAATATTATTTTATTATTTATAAATTCTAATTCTATTTTAAATATAAGATTATAAAAGTCCCTTTTTAAAATATTATAGTTATTAAAAGTATTAAATATAAGAACTATATTATCTTTAAAGAATTTACTTACTTTACTTTTTACTTAGTTAATAAATATATTAATAGTATATTTAACCTTATTATTTAAATAGTAACTATATAAATTATAGTTAAAAATAAACTACTTATTAGTTACTTATTTAATAATAAGTAAATATACTTATATAAAGTAATTATTAACTATAGTACTTATTATATTATTTACTTTAGTAATTATAACTTTAAAATACTTTTTAAAATTATTAAAAAGAATAGTAACTCTATAGTTTATAAGGTTATTACTTTTAAATATATAATTTTATATTTTAATAAGTTTATTTTAATACTAGTTAATTATTACCTTTTATTTAAAAGTTATTTATTTATATTTATATTTATATATTTAACTATATTAAATATTATTATTATTAATAATATTTTTAATAAAGATATTACTATTAACTATTATACTTACTTTAGTATTATTTATAAGTATAAGAATATAATTTACTTTATAGCTACTTTTATAAATAATATAAAAACTTTATAAGTTATAATAGCTATTAATATTATAACCTTTATTATTTAACTTATTATAGCTAACTTAGTTAATATTAAGATTTAGCTTATAAGTAACTTTTTACTAGATATTATTACTATTAATATTAAATTTAAGTTAAATAATACTTTAATTAATACTATTTATAGTTTTAATTTAAATATAAAGTTTTTAAACTCTAGTAATAATAATAATATTATCTTTTTATTTAATAATACTATCTATACTATATTTATTAAATTTAATTATAGTTATAAATAAAGCTTTAATTCTTTTAAAACTTATAATAGGCTACTATTTAATTTCTTTAATTTATTTAATATTAATATACTATTTAATACTTCTTTTTTAATTACTAATAATAGTTTTTATATTTATAATATTAATCCTATTATAGTATATAAAATTAAGTATTTTAAAAAAGAATTCCTTAACTTATAGATTAATAAAAGTTTTATTAATATATTTAAAAATTAGTAAATAAAAGTTCCTTTTATTAATAATTAATAAACTATTAAGTTAAATATATATTAATACTTAATATTTAAAAAGGCTAAAGCTACTATAGATAAACTTTATAGCTACTTATATATTTAAGATTAAATAAAGTATACTTTTAATATTTACTCTTTTACCTTACTTTACTTTATTATTTATTATATAATATATAATATTAAGAAAAGTAAAGTTATAATAAACTTATATATTCTTAATAAATAGGTAGTTCTTAATAACTACTTCTTACTATTTTAAAATAATATTCTTAATATAGTTTATAAAAATAATACTTTACTATTATAAATATTACTTTATTCTTTTTTTTAATATTTTAGTTTATTAAAACTATTATAACTACTTTATATTTATTATTTATTATAAATTAAAATAGTATAATATTATATTAATAAGCTTTTATAACTTATTTATTTATATTTAAAAATATATAAATTATACTTTAAACTTTTATAAAGTATTTTATAAAGCTTTTATTAATAATATTATTATTTTTTTTAAATATATTTAAAAAGTATCTTTAGTATTTATAAACTATTTTTAAGCTATTTATTTAAAAGGGTATTTCTTTATTTTTATTAAAATCCTTTTTAAGTACTTTTTTATTAAGCTACTTAGTTTTTATATTAATACTTTTAGTATAACTATAACTAAAGAGTATATAGAAACTTTTTATAAAATTATATTTCTTAATATATTTAAAGCTTTAAAAACCTACTTTAATAATATTAGTTTTCTTTATATTATAATCTTTTATTATACTAAGTTTATAAAGCTTTTCTAATAATATAAAGTTATTTTATTTACTATAAGTTATAAGATAGGAAATATAATTAATAACTATTTTAATAAGTATATTATTTATACTTAATATACTTATTTTAAACTTATTTAAACTAAGTAAAATAGCTTTATTAAAATTTAAAAATTTATAAGAAAGAAGATATAGCTTTATTACTATAATTTTAAAAAGTAACTCTTTTTTTAAATTAATAACTCTTTTAAATAAAGATTTAATATAATAATATTTTAAATTAATAATTCTTATAATTAATAGCCTACTATTTCTATTCCTTTTATAGTTATTAAGCTAATTATATTTTTTTACTATTATTTTATAAAAACTAAGTTTAACTATAGCTTTTTTAAAATAAAAGTTAATTATTTAATTTAATTATATAAGTATCTTTATACTTTTATTTACTTTAATAAGTTTTAAGTTATTATTCTTATTAATTATAGTATTATTAAAAGTATAATTAATTAAACTAGTTTAAATATAATATAAATAAATAAGTTTAATTAATACTTAATTAATATATTTATTTAATTATTTAAGTATTAGTTTAATATTTATTATATTACTAACTATTTAAATTTAGTTTTAAATACTTTCTTTTAATTTACTACTTTTAAAAATAATTTAAAATACTAAAAGTCTAACTTTACTACCTTTAATACTATCTTTAATAATATTCTATAAGTTAACTTTATTTTTATTAAAGTATTAATAATAGATAAAACTTAACTTTACTTTTATAATATTTATAAGAAAGATATTATTTATAGTAAGATTATTTAAAATCTTACTATTTTATTAAAGTTTAACTATAAATTTACTATTATTAAAGATAATAAAAATATTATCTTTATTTTAAAGCTTAGCTACTTACTTTATTTAATTAATAGCTTATTTTATAATTAAAATAATAATAGAAAACAATAATTTATAATCCTTTTTCTACTTATTTAAAAGTTTCTATATAATACCTATAATAATAAATACTATTTTAATTATAATTATATAATAACTAAACTTAACTTAGTTAAAACTTATATTTTAAACTACTATTAATATAGTAAATAAAAGTAGAATAACTAGCTATTTATTAGTAATCTTTAACTTATTTAGCTTTTAACTAAAGCTTTATATACTATTATTATTAACTTTATTATAAGTCTTCTTTTAGTTCCTTTTATTAGAATACTTTAAAATTTAAAAGGTAAGGAATTCTTTAATATTTTTATAACTTTAACTAATAAAATATTAAAGTAATAAATAATTATTCTTAGCTATATAACTTATATTATTAATAAGTAGGTAGAAGTCTTTATTTAATAGTTATTTTTAGATGATTAAGCTTATTTAAAAGTAATTATTTTAAATTATAATATTAAACTTCTATTATAATTTAATAGTTACTTTAAAAAGTATTTAATATATATTTAATAATAACTATAGCTTATTATTTATAAGTTAAAAAATAATTTAAATAAACTAATTATATTATTAAACTAGTAATTTAATATTATTATATTAAATATATATTAGTTTATAATTAAGTTAATATTATTCCTTTATTATAATAAAACTTAAATAATATTTATATTTATATTTTTAATATAAGCTTTTATAAATATCTATTTAAATTTAAAATCTATTTACTTATATATTATTTAATTAAGAATATCTTTAAGAATATTATAGAAATTTATTTTATATATAAATATTTATACTATAATATTTAATATACTATAAATATTATAACTACTAAAAAGAAATACTTATATAATATTAAATACTATTAATTAGAATTTAATATTAGTAATTAGATATAGTTTAAATATAGTAAGGTTTATAAGCTTTTACTTTAAGTAGGTAAGAAGGTATTACCTTTTTAAAGAGAACCTTATATAATAGTAAAGAAAGTTATATTAATAGTTTATAAATTAGATTTTAACTATGCTAACCTTAATTTTAAAAGTTATTAAGTTATAAGTATCTAATATTTTCTTTTATATAAGCTAATAAATAACCTATTTAAGTAAAAGTAGCTAGCTTTACTACTTATTAAATATACTTCTAATATAATATTTATTAGAAAGAATAAAGAATACTTTAAAGTAGAGAAGATTTTAAGTAAGTAACTATTTAGTAAAAGGAAGTTACTTTAATACCTAGTATAATAGAAGCGTTATATAGCTATAGATAATTAATAGAGATTATTTAATTAACTTTACTACTATTAGGAATTAATTAATAAGTATAAGAAGTTATATTTATAGGAATTAATTATTAGTAAACTTATTAAATACCTTTAAAGTTACCTTTATAAAACTATACTTATAGTTATATCTTTACCTATTATAATACTTTTAAATATTTAAGTTTATTAATTTTTTATAATTAAGAAAATAGATATATATTAATATTACTAGATAGTAATAAGAATATTATATTTCTTTTCTATATTTAGTACTTAGTATAGATTATAAAGGGTGTGTTAATTTACTAAACTAGCTTATATAAGTAAGAAGGGTTAGCTTACCTAACTTTCTACTAATACTTTATATAGGTAAACTTTCCTCTTTTAAATAACTAACCTACTTAATATAACTACTTTATATCTAACTATACTTTATTATACTACTTTTTAAAGTTATACTTTTTATTTTATTAAAAAGAAAAGATATAATATTACTAATAATATAAAAAAATATAGTTTATTAAATATAATTTAAATAAATAAAAGATTAGATATTTATATAATAAAAAATAAATAGTATATAAATATATTATTTACTTTTATATTATAGCTAATTAAAGCGTTCTATTTAATTAAATTTAATTATTTACTTATAGTATTTTTTATATTTAAATTAATATATATATTAAGTTTCTTTCTACCTATATAGAATAATAAAACCTTTTAATCCTTTAATTAAAAGGATATTTATAGTAAGAAGAATTAGTAAAAAGCTATCTAATAAGATAAGTAGTTAGAGGTAAGGCTTATAAAGCTAAAGCTTATAAAGTTAGGTACTTATTAGCTTTTAAATTAAGGATTAAAGAGGATATATATTATTAATAACCTTATATTATTGTTTTATATAGCGAATTAGTAGTGTATTTTAAGGTTAGCGCACTAAGGGTGTATTTATACCTATATACCATCCGTTTTTTACTGTGCGAATATCTAATCTTATAAATAATTATATGTGTATAAATCTATAACACCTTGGTATCTCATTGCCCTCATTAAAACATCAGACCTTTGGCAACCTTTGTATACGCTACTAACACTAAAGCACCCTGCGCTAGATAAATGACTTAAGAATACATGGCGCATTGCGCAGAAGAGAAGACAATTACAATCTTACACTATCATACAACACTTCCCGGCGCGAAGGGAGGTGCCTTTCCGGCCTTGACAAGGTCGAGGGTTCTCTTCCTACTGGTTTCCCGGTAATGCTCTCTCTTGAGCTTGGCCAGGAGCCAGTATTGATAAAGTGCGAACAAGCTCAGGCCAATCGCCAGGCTGGCGCCCTCGATTGAGACCGTGACCAGAGCCGCAACGGACCATTGCCAACCATGCTGCACGTGAACGACCACCATCGTTGCTATGAAGCCCGCCAGACTGTTAAGGATGAGGGGTAGGTAGATCCGGTTCATCAGCCATATATAATTTCGCCTCCAGACGACTGCGAGCCACAGCATGCCTAGGACACCTAGGAAGAAAGCGGCGCAGCAGACGGCCAGCAGGGGAATGGACGGGATCTTCTCGAGGGTGGCGGTCGTGGTCAGTGGTATAGATGACGAGACATCGTTATCGCTCACCATCAACGACCTACCGGCCGGGAAGCCCGTAAAGTTGCAAGGGGCGAGTACAAAAGCGAGAAGGACCAACCACGCGAACAGATTGGCGAAGATGTTGTGAACACGCGGGATCTTGTCCAGATTTAGTAGCATGTTGAGGTATCTCGTCTGAAAGCCGCTACCCCCGCGCTGATGATTTGGAGGGAAATAGGCCGGGCGTGGAGGGCTGGAGGCAGAGCGGGAGGGAGAGCGCGGAGAGCGCGGATGATGGAGGTTGGTGGGTGATGGTGAAGACATTGGCTGATCCCGCGGCCTTTGGCTCCTGTTGGGATCGTTGGCCAAGGTCTCGGTGCTGCTCGTGCTGCTCCGGTTGCTATTTGCGCTGGGAGGCGGAGGGAGGGGTGCATCACGAGGTTGGGTATAGGTCTTGGTGACCGCTGGGTTCTCCTCGTGCATCCGTATGGGCAGCGGCCACTGCGGTGTAGGTGGCGAATGACCGGTCGACGGCCTCCATATCGGCGAGGTTTTCTGCCTGGGAAAAAGGCCAAAGCTTGTTCTCTTGTCCCGGCTCCTTCTCTTCTGCTTGTGGGGGGTCAGGAGGGGCTCTTGCGATGGACTCTCCTTTGGCGTGACGGGTATGGGCAAGTGAGAGCCCGATTGCCTGTCCATGCTGTGCAGTGGTATCGAACTTGCCCCAGATTTCTGCAAGTCGAGACGACAAAGCTAAGTCGAGACGAGCGGCGCCTGGACTGGTGGCGGCGAACTCTGCAGTCAGGGCTGCGAGGGGGCTAGGAAGAATCAGGGAGGCGAGCCGAAGGGGCGGAAACGGAAGGAGGCGGGTCATAATATAACTTGGGCAAGAAGGACAGGAGGCCGAGAGGAGGGGTTCGGATGGAAGGGCCTGGAGGATCGGGGTGACAGGAATCCTTTGGGATACAGACACGACGGGCCGGGAAGCCCAGTCAAGGCTGGCTGAGCGCGGGGGTAAGAAGAGCCCGGAGTGAGGGAGTGGGGGAGTGAGGGAGCGCGAGGGAAATAGAATAAGAGTTGCAGAACATCAGGAAACGGCAAGAATAGAGAGGGCGGGCGGGCGCCCCTTTGGAGATGATGAAATACTCAGGCGTGCCCCATGCTGCAGGGGGTGAGGCGTGGCCGGGCTGGTAGCATCGTGCTATATCGATCCTGATGGTGTTGTGCTAATGGCGATGTTGGCTGTGGTGGAGGCATGATGGGCTGGCTCCTTTTCCTCGCTCCAAGGACGAGGTGTGGGGGGGCCGCGGCCAGGCCGGACAAGAAACAACAGTTGCAGCCAGGACAGCGCGGTAGTCCGTAAGGTGAGAGGGCCAGTGACGACAACGGGAATGCGGCGCGCACCCAGAGTCCCACCAGAGCGGCCTCGTGTAAGCCGGAAGGGCTAGTGCAGGCCGAATCTGGTGTATAAATAACGATCAAGGCATGCAGGTCGGGGGCGGGAGTTGGTTGATGGATGCATCTGGCCGATCCTTGGGCAGGCCATGGGGGCTGAGGGCCAAGCCGTCCAGTTAGTGTGATGTAGGGCGCGGGGCCCCAATCTGTTAACAGGGCCGAGTGTGCTGTAGTCAGCTGCGGTGGCAAGGGGCAGCAGAACGTGCGATGACACCTCGATCTATATTCCTAGGGATAGGGCAGTCTCGTATCTTTATAGGGTCTCAGGGTCTCAGCGTCTCAGAGTGAAAGTGTCTATCTGTCAGTCTGGGGTTGCTGCTGTGTTGGATGGACCCTGAGGAGCGGAACTGGCTGGCTGGCTGGCACTCACTCGTCCACTCGCTCACTGACTGTTGCAGTGGATCGCTGCTGTTGCGGCGCAATCGAGACGCCGCATGCCGACATATTGAGGGTTCCACCGGCCCCAACGCGATGCCCAGTCTTCAATTGGGGGGGGTGAGGCAGACTCGGACGGCCCCTCTGCATCTCCATCTGAGAACAGAGTCAAGGCTTCGGCCCTGTTGGCACTCGTTTCTCCATGCGACTCGAAGCCAGCCAGCCCCCTCGGTAGCCAATGCTGGAACTTTCTGTTGTTCTCTGAGATACTAAGCGTTAGTGTCTTCTCCTTTCTCTTATGCTTCTTTCATAAGGGAAGATATTTGTATGTATAGTATTACTTAAGGACGGGAGATTTTCTCCATGTCTTTCTCATAGGGATAGAGAGGTAGTCGAGATGTACACTCTGTCCAGAAAGCTTTACCTTCCATCATCCCATCCCCGTTCTCCGGCTTGCATCGACTTCCTGTATGCTTGTGCAAAAGCCTTGATGTAACCCAGTGATATGCGGCTGCCTAAGGGAATGGGCAGAGCCTCCGGATTTTAATGGGATGAAAGGCAGACAAGCGCACGGTGGTCGAGCAGTGGTAGTACCGGTACTTGTCGCTGTGTCCTGAAAGCCAAGGCCGGCCTGCAATGACAGCCCTGTGAAAGTGGGCCATTGAGCGATGGTCCTTGTAACTCTTTATCTAATCTCCTATCGATAAGAATCAAGACGTAGAGCCTTCTTGAGCTGGTAGTTGGGATAGCTGTCGATTGACACTCTTCCAATGCAAAACGTTCAGCAAGCCCACAGAATTATCAAAGGAAGTTCTCGTACACTTGGTGTGATCAATGCCCGAACAAGCCTATCATCACTGCACTCAAGCGCAGTTTTGGTGCCGGCATGTTCGCCAAGGACCACACCACGGCTACAACTCTGCCGAAGACGTCAAGCCCTAGCTCAATGTGCTGCTGAGTAACAAGGCCGAGGGCCTGGTCAACGAGGTTGATACAGCAGCTGCTGACCAGCAATCTGGAGAATTCCCTTCGCATTTTGGAATTGGCACCAAAGTCTTCGGTGGGTCCCACCCAGCCCAGCCCAGCCCAGCCCCAAGGACGCCGTGATTTTCCAAGCCAAGGACGGCTTGAGCAAGCTACCTAGGTAAGCGTACAGCAGATTGACTTGTTGTTTGCCCGTTGTGCCGATTGCGGGCGGCTTTTCTGGCAAAATGAACAGAACAGTTCCGCCATCACCAGTCATCTTCTGGACGGTGGGACAGGTCAGGCTTCTTGGGCCAGTTCTATTCAGTCTTTGCATAATGTGTGCATCTTTTCAGGTCTGCCACGTTCGGCTCTGCCGTCGAAAGTCGCAGCTACACGTTCCCGATTTCGGCCCGAATGCGTAGCTGCAGACCTTACCTTTGGGGATAAAGTAAATTGTGCTTTTTATACACTGCAGTGCAAGTTGCAAAGTGGGCGCTAAAGTAAATCCAAAGCATCAACTTTGATTCTTCCCCAAATTCCATCCCGGTTGATTGAGAAGTGCAATTGGGATTGTCCTAAGTGTAGCCCACCTCTTTCATTTTGATCAATTGGTGACACTCCAGATTGTTGAAGTGAGATCCATTGTATCAACATTGAAATACTTGTTCGCGGCGGCCGTTTGTACTCTCATGAACGGTTCTACTACTCTGGCATAGAATCCCATTGATTAGCCGAGAGAGATGCAATCCGCTTTGCTCATGTGTCTGCGCGCCCACGACTTGCGCGCTCGATGAGGATAAAAGATCAAGCGAGGGATGAGATTTGGGGGTGACCGACTTAGGTTCCCACAAGCTTTAGCAACAATAGCACTCCTCAGCCCAATTCTAGACCACCACAGACACTCAAGTGCTCGGGGTCATGCGCAGGAATTGAAACAAGCGTCTACCGTACGTTCTTGCTTTCGGACTTCCAGCTCAACCCCCCCCCCTCCCTTTTTCAATGTGACTGGTAAATTGTCCCTAGTCGCCAAGACTGTCACTAGATGGCACCGCTGCGATGACAATGCTTAAGATCCTAGACCATGAGGCTTTGGGCTTGGACTTTGCTATGACTTCTACGGGACAACAGGGACCCTCTTCATATGGATCAAGAGTTCAAGCGCTTCTCGGCGCAGGAGTTGACGTGGTGTAAGTGCTATGGAAATTCATCGATTCATCGGTTTCGAGCATTTCTTCCAGCACCTCGATTCTAGGGTGTGAGATTAATATCCTCTATACAGATGGGGAGGTTTCTGTATGTACAGGTTATTGGGGGCTCATGAAGCAATCCTAGCATAAGCCCCTGGGAAAGTTGGCTGGCAGATGCCGAATGAATGAGCCGAGTGTACAATGATACAGTCACCGATGAGGATCCAAAAGGTCGATAGACCACCTGAACGTCTTAGTCGCTCGTCCGGCGGCAGCCTAGCCAAGCTGGTCTTGGCCTAGGGAATGACTGACCTGCCCGGAGCTTTTGTCCTGCCTGTTCTGCCTGTTCTGCCTGCCTGCCCGGCCCTCGATTCCTCCAATTCTCAGAAAGCCCAAACTTTTTAGTGGGTCCATGTCCGCCATAGGCGTCTGTCATTGGCTAGCCCCATTGGTGCCCCACTGGACTCCCCGAGTTGCACCTCCCCCCGTCGTCGATCGCATCTAATCGCATCTGCTCCTCCCTGCTACCTTCTTGCGCTTCAGTCTACGACCTCTCCAGGCCGAGTGTCTCCCCGTTGCATCCCCAGCTGTACACATGTACTCCCCGACAACGAACATCCCAGATCGCATCTCATGTATGCCCCACGGGCAAGCTGTCGATAGCCCTCGGCGATGACTTCGTCCCACTCTCAGGATGGCCCCAGTGGTCACCTCACCACACCGCAACCACAGCCCGAGCCGCAATCGCAGTCGCAACCACAAGGCGAGTCGCAATCCCAGCCTGCAGCTGGTCAACTACCAACATCCAAGACCCCTTCACCAAGCAAAAGGCCCTCGGCACAGACGGAGCCCATTCATACAACCCACGCCGACGATGCGACAACCACAGCGAACCAAGAAATAGCGCCGCCCAGGGGTCAACCCCCATCATCCGACGGACCAGTGAATCTTGTCCAACCGCCCGCGCCCCCGGGCGACGAGGTCCCGACGCGCCATCATGCCGACAATGATCAGGAAAACAATCCCGCTGACCTTGTTCACAACTGGCTCAACAAGACTGACGAGCCACCACTGCAGCCGGACCAGACTAGGACCGCTCAGCTTGGTACGCTGCAAGAAGAGGATGCTGCTGCTGCCACGGCCGACGGTGTGGCAGCAGTCGATCCTCACGGGGTCAACGGCCTCTCAACCGACTTCGCCATCCCTGATGCGCCCATGCTAGGACAAGACATCTCTCATGGCTTCGCCCAGCACATGGACGGACAAACCTACCTCGGACCAATGTACCTTCCTTGGCAGCTCCCGGACCAGCCATGGAAGCTCGAACCTATGGTCTTCCACCCCGGCGTCAACGTACACGGTGCGGGCCATGGTATGTCTGATGATGACGATGCGGCCTCACTTGACCAGCCAGAGTTAGACGGGGCCTGTTTCGACCGAATGGCACGCCTCGAATTTTCGGATTCCTACGTCGAAATTACAACAAATACCACAATAATAGGAAGAGACCAGAGAGTTTACAAGAAAGCCTTGCGGAACAAGAGAATCACCGAGGAGGGCGGGAACGTATCGGGGGTGGTACCACAGAAGCGCGGCCAATACAGCAGATCCTACGTCAGTCAGGAGGGTGGTGCCTTGGGCCCCGAGTCGGACGACGAGGGGAGATCAAGATCATCTAAGCGCCGTAGAATCGTGGACGACGGCTTTGACGCGTTCCCACCCAGGCCAGGGTCACCATCCGCGGATGACCATCCGGTGCGTGATAACGTCATCAGCAGTCGGCAATATCTTATCGACCACACCCCAGGAGCGGTCCCTGTCGACATGGAGAACCTCCGCCCTTCATCCGATGACATAGCCAGAATAGACATCCATGGTGCCGGCCCCAACATCATCGAGACTTCCAAGGGTATTTCGCGGGATCATCTCAAGATACAGTACGATGAAGAAAACCGCGTCTGGAAGGCAACAGCCATCGGCAGGAATGGCTTTTTTTGTGACGACGTGCTCTACCGCAGGAACGATGTCGTCACACTCCGCTCTGGCGCTGATCTCCAAATCCAAGGTGTCGGCTTCATATTCACCATCCATGGCGTCGAGGACGGGAAGTTGGGCAACGAAGAGCCCAGAGCCTACTATGAAGGCAATAAGAAAATGAGCCTCGACTTTTCCAACTCCCGTTGCGAAAGCGACATGCGAGACACAGAGGACGAGGAATCGCCACCGGCAAAGAACCGGAATGTGACTGTCGACACGGATGACTCAGATGATTCAGATAGCGACGCCGACAGGTCCGCTGTGCCCAAGTCAGCTGTCAATGGCGGCCTTCCCAAGGCCGAGCCGGAGGAACCTATACGGCCAACGATTGAATCTGATCCTGCCAAGGACACTCCGCAGTCGATGGCACTGGATGCACCACAAGCCATGATACCTCCCAAGAAACGTGGGCCAGGGCGCCCCCCAAAGAATGGCGTCATGTCCAAGAGGGAGGAGCGTGAGCTCAAGAAAAAGCGCGAAGAAGAAGACAAGAAGAACAACCCACCTCAGGAGCCGGGCGAGCCTCCCATCAAGAGGAAGGTTGGGCGGCCCAGGAAACACCCTCGGCCTGAAGATGAGGGTGACCAGCCGGAGAAGCGGAAATACAAACCACGCAAACCAAAGAATGAGGACGGGGAGGAAGAGGAAGATCCAGAGGGCGACAAGGCTGACAAACAGAGGCGACTTCAAAAGCCAAAAACTCCACCACTAGAGCTGGGCAAGAAGGAGGATTGGCCGGAAGAAAAACTGCAAAAGCCCAACAAAAACTACCAGATGCTGATTGACGAGGTCTTGACTGCGGCTCCTGACGGCCTCACGCTCAAGCAAATCTACAAGAGGATCGCAATGGCATATCCGTATTTCTATTTCTGTGTCGACACCAAGGGCTGGGAAAGCAGTGTGCGACACAATCTCATAGGCAGTCTTTGCTTCGAGAAGAACCAAGAAACACATCTCTGGAAGCGTGTCCCAGGGATTCCCTTGGAGTCAGGCAAGAAGCGGAAGCCAAGCGACACTGCCGCAGAGCCGCGCACTCAACCAATTTACAACAGCTTCAACGCTACACACAACTATCAGCAACCACCAGCCCAGCAATACCCGAACCAACACATGGTCCCCGCTGGAATTGGCCCTCAGATGAATGGGGTCCCCCGCTATCAAATTACCGGCCAAGGGCATGCGGCCCCCGTACCCACCTCGACCCATCCTGGTATTACCACGAACCAGCAGGCCGCCAGTCGCCAGGTGTACCCACAACAAACACCACAGCAGCAGCAGCCAGCCGCTCCAGCACATGCGCCCCAAGCAATCACCTGTGCCGCTGCCGTGGGGTCGCAGAAACCACAGTATGCAGCTAACCATCAGCAAACCTCTCATCCGGCACTCAGCCAGAGGACACAACAGACACCACTCGTTCCTGGCACCGCAACTAGCTCTCATCAGCTACAAACTCATGCGCAGTACCCTCTCACAGGACGACATGGTCCGGGACCACCGCTCCCCAGTCAGCGCCCCCCAGCCATGGCTCATTCGGGTTCGGTACAACAGAGTCAGCGAGCCCCAAGTTTACCGCAGGCCCAACAACCTCCACCGAACGCTACAACACCTGTGCCTTTAGGGCCCCCGGTGGAGCCATCATTGAGAGAGTTCCTCGATAAATTCTCCAAAGAGGTAGTCAAGCAACTCCAAGGCCGAATTAAAAGCCCACGCGCTGTTGCAGTGTCCGTTATCAATCGTGGGCTAGGTCTGACCGACATGAGCCTAGCTCCAGAGCACGAGAATTTCGAGAAGGCGATCATCAACATTTTCCATACACATAAGCTGACCTACTCCAAGCCGAAGACCACCGCAGCATCAACAGCCGCGACGGAGGCACCGAGGCCTGAGGCCACTCCGACAGCTCCGACCGTGACAGGAAAGGGCAGCGCGTCCGCGCCCGGATCGGCTCCAGCGGCACCTTCACCGATGCCAGCAACATCGACTTCAGCCCCTGATGGCTCTAATCCTCGTGGCTCAAACCCCCCTGTTCCTGCTCCCAACAGTTCTGGCACAACCACAAGTCAAGCCAATGGGTCTCTGACTGCGACCGCCAGCACTCAAAATGACACCATTGCGAGTGGAAACCTTGGGCTTGGTCGTAACGATTCCTCGACCACTGGGCCTGTCTCGGCCGGCCCCTCGGCACCTTCTTCTGCTCCGGAGCCCGCCCATACCAGCACAGTTTCTGGCGCTGGGAACCAATCTGGATCATCAGCTAGTGTCCAACCCACTAGTGTCCCGTCTGTCAACAGTCCTGTCCCATCCCGCTCAAGCGTGACGCCTGCAACAGGCACTCCTACCCCCAATGTGGACATCGCGCAGCTCCTGGACCCGAAGCTTGTCGACGTGATCAAGCAGTATAAGGAACTTAGTCAGCAAGTACTGAAACCGCAGCTCGGTCCGCTCCACGCTGAGATCCTGGTGATGAGTGCAGTGAATCGTGTGCTGGGCTTCACACAGGAGACAATCGTTCCGCAGACCGCTCAAAACACGAAGCTCGGCCTCAAGGAGGCGGAGGAGGCGCTCATGAACAGCCTGAGACCTCGGATAAATTCCTACCTCAGAAGCAAGCAGGATCTTTCTGCGATGCATTCTGCGGCGCCTGCAACGCCCACGCCTGCCCCTGTTCATAGCGCAACAAGCACTGCGGCATTGCCATTCTCAGCTTCGTCACGTTAGAGCTCGTCAGACGTTTCTGGACTTTTCGCAGGTGTGGAGACCCTTGTCTCGCTTGCCGATTAGTGGCTACCGTTGATGTGGCTTGACGAGAGTCCAACAAACAAAATGTTTTGAATACCGGTGTGGTCGGACGTGGAACCAGTGTTTTTCGTTTGCATAACCATGGCCTATCCATTTATTGCTGTAGTGGATGTTATGCGAGCATACCCAGCGCAACTTGTAATCAGCCGTGTTAAGACTGATTGTGTGGAGGGACGGAGTTGGATATTTGAAGGGTTTCATCGAATGGCATGGATAGGCGCCGGTCTGAATCAGCGGGATCATTATTTATTGCTCAGCGATACCTCATGTTTTTCAAACTATTGTCCTTTTGCATTTACATTCGGCGCATGTCACTTCATGGTTCAGCCAACAGTTAGCACACTTTTTGGGATGCCGTGGGAATCATCACACGATACCCCGAGAGATGTGCGGTACAGGTAATGAATATAAAATGACCAATTGGATTCTGTATTGCTCCAATTACTCCTTGCTTCGGGCTTGGCGTTCGCATCGGATTCCCATGGTGAATGAGGGGAATATATATAAGAGCTGTACATACCATGCGACTGGCACGGTGATGATTTGCCGACCCAACGGTCACGGTGTACCTCCTCCCCCTGTAAAGTTGAGAAGTTCAGACGATGATCCCACGGCCTGCCAAACCTGTCAGGGAGTCTGCTGGCCCCGCATCACTGGCCATGGCATCCTTGGGCTCGAGACTGGTCCCACTGGCGGCAGCTCCCGCGGTACAACGGTGCCTCCTGTCAACCTGTCGCCAAAAGGGGAATTCATGCGATAAAATGCATTCACAACGCACAACTAACAAGGAGACAGGGGCCATGGAATGTGTCGGGCTATAGAAGCTGACCTTGTCCCGTCTATCAAGTGATCGTCCCCCTTTGTTCTTAATTTTCTGGCTTGTGAATACTCGGATCGGTAGATGTGGGCTGTCCTGTGCGGTTGAGTCGGCACGGAGTCAACTGGTAGTACCTAGGTAGGCTGGCTGCAGATTTGGTCGGCTGTCAGGCTGAGACGGCCCCTTCCCACCGGCCCCGGTACGGAGTAGGTAGTAGCGGGCCATGATCCCCTCCCCTTGTTCAGATGGGCATTCTCGGCGTGGTGTGCGGAGAAGAATGACGCAGTAGGCTCATTGAGATGGCATGTGGAAATGAGACGTTGGATGAATATTGGACATGGGATAACAAGTCTGTAGGCGTTTATATATACCTTCCACAACATTGGTGACAACCGTATGGCTTCGCCCCGGGGGAATGCAATTGCTTTAGCTGTGGCAAGCAGAGCTAATCCAAGGCTGAGGCCCCCACAATCTACCGCAACATTACCAGCCAAATCATCTACTCCTCATAATTACACCACGATGCGCAGCTTACCCCTTCTCATAATATTCGCAGTCCTGGGCTCCACGTCGCCTGTTGGTAGCGGCTCCAAGACAGGCACAAGGCAAGCATCATGGACCGTAGGCCAGCCGGTGACCGTCAAATCCGGCACGGTGAGAGGAGCTGCCTCACGTGTGCGGCCAGAGGTGTCAGCGTACTTGGGCATTCCCTTTGCTCAGCCTCCCACAGGCCAGCAACGTTTTATGCCTCCTGTCGCAGTGACCTCGTTCAGCTCTGCGGCTAATTCAATTGGCAACTCGACCGTCTTTGATGCCTCGGATTTTGGACCAGACTGTCCGAGCAACCATAGTAGGTGACTGTACAGAAAGGAGACTGATTCGCTCGTGCTGGTTGTGTTGCGCGTATTACTTGACCGAAACCATTGCAGTTTTTCTTGAAGCACTCTGTCTCAGTTCTCGCAGTCGTTTGCTGTCGCACTTGATATAGAGAACCAAGAGAAGAGACTAAACAATCTCAGTTCCAACCGACCAGGCGTATATCGGAGGACCAGCGGGGCAAGCAATCCTCACCGCCGAGGCGCAGACCGGACGGCCGCTGAGTGAGGATTGCCTGTCACTCAACGTTTGGACGAAGCCTCAGTCGGGGACGGGGCAGCCCAAGGCAGTGCTCTTCTGGATATTTGGTGGAGGTAAGCCTACCCGCTGACATGGAGCCTTCAACAGCCGCACATGCGCTTGTGCTACTGTATGTATTTGGCGGGCTGACACTGGAATTACTTGGCAGGCTTCTCAATTGGCAATACAGCGTGTGAAATCTATGATGGGTCGGTGCTGGCCGACGAGAACGACGTGGTGGTGATATCAGCCAACTACCGGGTCAACATATTTGGCTTTCCCGGTGCACGTTAGTCAAAGTCTTCTACGGTTCCCCAAGTATCCTGCTGTTACACGGGTCCGCAGCAAGTCACTTACCAACACACATACCACAGCCGGCCTGCAGCAGAATGTCGGCCTCTTAGACCAACGCATGGCCCTCGAATGGGTACGCGATGAGGTGGCCGCTTTCGGAGGCGATGTACTTAGCCAACCTTACCTCTCAGTCTTACTTTGAATCCGTGCTAACCAAAGCCTCTTAGCCGGCACGTATCACCGTGTTCGGCCAGTCGGCCGGTGGAGCATCGACGGATTACCTGAATTTGATGTACCCAAATGACCCTATCGCGAATGGCTTCATCCCGCAGTCTGGGGTCGCTAGCGGCGCGGTGGGTGCCCTGGCGGGTACTCCAGAGGACGCGGCCACCGCCTGGTACGATGTATCGGCGTCGGCGGGCTGTGGTGGTGAGGAGGCTGGGGAGCGCACTGTTGACTGCATGCGCATGAAGACGACAGCCGAGATCCTGGGTGCTGTTAACGAGAATGATCTCATCGCCAGTAAGTGGCCGGATATGGCCCGGCCCGGAGGGGCCTCAACATGAGAAGAAGCTGCTGACTGACCGGCTCCCAGTCCAGACGGGGTTCTCGCCCGTCGCCGACGACATCAGCGCTCCATTGGCCGCAGTAGACCGCATCAACGCAGGCGACTTCGCCAAGGCCCCGATGCTGGTGGGCAACGTCGAGAACGAGGCGGCCTTCATCTGGCCGGTGCTGCTCGCCTACACGTACTTCGACAAGTCGACCGTCGACACGATCGCGCCGCTGACGAACCTGGTGCAGCCGATCCTCGACATCGCCAACCTCGTCGGCTTCACGTGCGGGGCGCGGCAGGCGGCCGGCCTGCGGGTGGAACAGGGCGTCACCACGTACCGGTACCGCTTCTATGGCGGTAACTACACGAACCTCTACGTTAACCACGTCGGGGCTGACTACCACACCGCCGAGCTGCCCGTCGTCTTCGGGACCGCGTCTTGGCTGACGGGCATTCAGGATACGCCTGTGCAGGCGTCGATGGGTGCATTCATGAGGAACGCCTGGGCCGAGTTTGCCAGGGACCCGGAGGATGGGCTGGCGAACCTCGGTTGGCCAAAGTATGACCCAGACGGTAAGTTTGTGCTTGGTCACTTGTTCTTCTTCTTCTTCTTGAGTCTCCTTCGCTTCCTCCAGTGGCGCGCATGAGAGGAAGCCACCGGTGTCGGCCCGGCCATTCGAGACACTGATCTCGGGAACTTTGTTCCGTCTTAGATGACACCCTCGCGCGGCTTGCATTCGAGGAGGAGACGGAGCCCTCATATATCGACCCGGACGACACCGACACGCTATGCACGCCCATCAACTTTGTGCTGAACAGGGTCACCGGGTCAACCAGCACGGTGATGAGCTGCCTCAACTCCGCCATCATGGCCGTCGTGACAAACGGTACACAGTCAGAGCAGGTGAAGCAGGTTTTGGCTAGTGAGTGCCCTCATGATCGGCTCGAATCCTCGGCCATGTTCTTGGTGCTGACCGTGTCATCTTTTCTGCAGAGAGCCCGGGCCCTCTGACCTCGACGTCTGTAACAGACATAATCATGGGTCTAGTCAGTTTGATGGGGAAACTTTGACAATCAGGGCGCGATGAAAGCGTGTTCGTGAGGGAGTCCTGAATTTTGCAAGGTGGTTTGTGTCAAATGCGTTGTGCACTGTCTACTATTATTCTCTTCGTATTCGCAGCTAGGTAAAAGTGGTCCGTCCAGTCTAGGCGCAGCGCAGCCGGCAGTTGGGTAGCGTGCTCCACAAACTCTTGCTCACTGACACCCTGGGCGGATCCTTTCCCGGCTGTCACACAACACATGTTTATTAGGAATACAATACACCGTTTGTAGTTGGCCTATTGCAGCATGCGGTGCGGTGAGAGCGAGTGCAAAACGTTTACCCGAAGTAGTGCAGAGCGCCCAATCACTCGGCCCCGAGCTGGACAATGCGCTGGTTTGAGGTATTGGCACCGAACCTTACCGAATTCCGTGGGGCCGAGGCCCTGGGTCCACGGCTGCCATCCCTGGAGTTGGGGTTAGGATTTAAACATCGGCGTTAGGGGCTGCTTATCTTGCTTTTCGCAACTCGTGGCACCGTAGAGCCTACCAAGGCAAATCCCTTGACTCAGACAGACGCCCCAAACTCGAGCCAATTGCAATTCATAAACCTGGGCCGTGGCATCCGCGGACCCAGCGTCGATGCACCCTCGCCTTACTAATGTCGATATCATGAGGTCTCAGGGGTTGTCCGCCTGCGCGTTCTCTCCCTTCTTCTGAGGCAGGCAGAGCGGCTCGGGCGGGCCGTCAGCATGGTAGCATGAGGCTTCGCGACGAGATACCTCGGGAGTGGAGAGCTTCAGACAAGTGAGACAAATCAATGCGTGCACGGAATTTGAATTCCACGTTCGGATGGTAGTCTAAACGCCGGCCCGTGGGCGGCCGTAGCGGCCGCTTCGAAAATGTCCTGCCCTGCCTTCTACCTCCGGAATAGCCCCAGGATCTTGGCTGGGCGGGACGCAGCAGCGGTATCTCTTTTGTCAGAGCGGTGGGTGCTAATGGGGCCGAAGTTCTTCGGGTGCTGTACGTCATCGACAGGGAGAGCGCGAGGTCAGTTTTGATTTGGCGCAGACGGGGCAATAGAGAGGGCAGCGCAAAGTCAAAGGACATAAAAAGCTAAATCACCCTGACCCTCGTTCATCGACGTGAAACAACTCAACTCACGATAAATCCGCTCCAGCATTCTTCCCCTCAACCCATTGATCTCGACTCGACCCGGCTCGACTGTCCATATTCCGACCTACCACCCTATCTTGTACTAGACCACACAATTCAGTATGGCCGCACCAAAGTTTGAGGGCTGGCTCGGCAAGGATACGGAGGCCATCAATGGCAAGATGGAGTGGGGCGCCTTCGAGCCCAAGAAGTGGACAGAGGACGACGTCGACATTGAGATTTCCCACTGCGGCGTGTGCGGTTCCGACCTGCACACGCTCAAGTCCGGCTGGTTCCCAACCCCTTATCGTGAGCCCCGACTGAACCGACCATGGTTTAACCTCTTGCTAACAATCCGTCCGCCAGCTTGCGTTGTTGGCCACGAGATTGTCGGCACGGCAGTTCGTGTTGGCAAGAACGTGTCGCACATCAAGCAGGGCGACCGCGTAGGCGTGGGCGCCCAGGCCCGGTCGTGTCTGAAGTCCGACTGTCCCGATTGCTCCAGCCACAATGAGAGCTACTGCGCCAACGAGATGGTGAGCACCTACGGCTCGGTCTACCCCAAGGACGAAGGCAAGTCGTACGGTGGCTACGCGGATTATAACCGGACCAACGCCCACTTCGTGGTCCCGATCCCAGAAGGTCTTGACAGTGCGGACGCAGCACCAATGCTGTGCGGTGGCATCACAGTGTACAGCCCCCTCAAGCAGAATGGTTGTGGGCCGGGCAAGACAGTGGGCGTGGTCGGGGTGGGCGGGCTGGGCCACTTCGCAGTGCTCTTCGCAAAGGCCTTGGGCGCGGACAAGGTGGTGGGCATCAGCCGCAAAGCCGACAAGAAGGACGATGTTATGGGGCTCGGGGCCGACGCCTACATCGCCACGGCCGAGGACAAGGGCTGGGAGACCAAGAACAAGCGCAGCCTGGACCTGATCATCTCGACGGTGTCGAGCACCAGCATGCCGCTGACTGAGTACCTGGGCCTGCTCAAGACCAGGGGCACGCTCATCCAGGTCGGTGCCCCCGACGGCGGCAACCTGCCACCCATCAACGCGTTCACGCTCCTCGGGAACGGCATCAAGATCGGTGGCAGCGGGATCGGCAGCCCCAGCGAGATCTCTGAGATGCTCCAGCTTGCGGCGGACAAGAAGATTAAGCCTTGGATCCAGGCCAGGCCGCTGAAGGAGGCGAATCAGACAGTCATCGACATGGATGCGGGCAAGGCTCGGTTCAGGTACGTGCTGGTCAACGAGAACTTTGGCAAGCACTGAGCTGGGAGTGCTGTGGCGTGGGAGGGCGGGTCGTAGATACTGTAGGGGAGGTCATGTTTTAAAATACAGCCCTGGTCCATTCGAGTACCCGACTGACCGACACGCCGCGCAACGTGAAGGTGTGGCAGACAAAGACAGAGGTCGAGGAGAATGAGGTTGGATTAAGAAATGTGGTGCCAAGTGGGCCGGGGGGCCGTCATATGTGTGTGGGATGCAGCTGTTGCCTGTCAGCCTGTCAGGTAGCAAGCAGGTAGCAGGGTCCCAGCCGCGGGCGGGGGACGGGGTGCGACTAGCTTGCTAGCCCACCTTCCTTACAAGCTACCTAGGTACCTAGGTAAGGTACCTTCCCCATTTGTCCTTGCTCGACCCTGGCTGACACGCAAACATGGTACTAAAAGCTGACGGCCGGACAGGAAGAAGACCAAGCAGGGTTTGGCCCTTTATCGTCACACAATCCACCCAACATTTGAGCCTCGCGACGCAGCCCATCTACAAAGGAACCACCTGCGTCAGATATGGCCACCGCCCTCCGGTCCCTGGCCGAGACAGACGTCCGCAACCCAATCCCGGCCTCAGTCCTCCTGGCGGCGCTGCAGACCCCGCCCTTCGTGGTAGTCCCCGGCACATTCAACACCCGGGACCTGGGCCTGCTCCTCTCCGACGAGGACAGGCGTGGACATGGAGATGGAGCACCTGGTGCCGCCCCCAGCATCCGCCCTGGCTTCATCTTTCGCACCGGTGGCCTGGACGCCCTGTCGCGCTCGGCCGACGGCCAGGTGGTCTTGCGTGACTCCCTGCGCATCAAACGCATCTTTGATCTGCGGTCGCGCGAGGAACATGCCAAATCCCCGGACCCGGCGCTCCAGGGCATCGAGGGCGTGTGGCTCGGCCACGCCGTCGACGGCGCCGAGGACAATCCTATGCTGAACGTGGACTTGTTTGCCGAGGGTGAGGGCGAGAAGGGTTATGTTCACATGTACATGGACGTCCTGGATAAGTATCGCGGCAGCTTCCGAGAGGTCCTGACGAGCGTGAGGGATCGCCCACGTGACGCCATCATGTTCCACTGCACAGGTGAGTTGCCCGCTTTCGTTTTCCCTCGAGCGATGCCTGTCTCCAATCCCCAGGGCCAGAGGTGAGGGTGCTGCGTCTCTCTTGTTGACCAGGGTGCTGTGGTGCCTTGAACACAGCCGGCAGAGATCGCACCGGCGTCTTAGCAGGCTTGCTGGAGACCCTGGCCGGGTATGACGCCGAGACGGTACAGACTGACTTCTTGCTCTCGCGGATCGGGACCGAGGTGGCACGCGAGCACCTACTCGCGTTCGCCATGAAGTACAGCCAAAGTGCTGAGGGCGATGACGATGGATCCGGTTCATTTGACGAGGTTCCTGGTTTTTACAACCTGGTCAGCCTGAAGGGTGCTTGCTGGGACGCGTTTGCAGAGGCTGTCGGGATAAAGTACGGTGGCTTTGAAGGGTACGCGGCCAAGGAGCTGGGGTTTTCAAAGCATGACTTGGTGACTATCAAGAAAAACTTGAACGAGGCCCCAGCGTAGCTGGGCCTCAGTCTTGTGCCTTCATTTGTCTTTGCGAGTTACCCTTTGGGCACCGGTTGCCGGTCGGCCCGCTGATGCCAACGTGTTGACGAGGCTTACCTGAGAGCCAGCATATTCTCCTTCGAATAGCATAACACTCCCCCCCCCCCTGAACCAGTATGGTCAAAGGCCCATGGGCTGGGCAGATTTTCATGTCCGCCAATAAATTCAAGTGGAAGAATACACAAGTGCTAAGGCACAAGCTCTGTTCTGGGTATCTCGTACATTGCAGCCGCCTTGGTTCTATCCAAAGCTTCTAGAAATCAGCAACATAGCAAACCAATGCACCTCACCTCCTATCATACAGTTCTCCACGAGGCTCGGGAAAGTCGAACGACCGGGTGGCCCGGCCCACCTCTTCGTCAGCAATGTCATGCGAAGCCGCGGGCCTGCGCTCTTCAACGATCGTAATGTCGACCATCTTTTGTATTCCCTCGAATTCGACCACGTGTTCAACCGCCTTGGTATCCTTTGTGCTTTTCATCCTCTTCATAGAGACCTTTCGGCCCAACCTGCTGCCGAAGCCGCCCTCGCCCTCGTCCGAGAAGTCCTGCACAATGCGCTCCTGGCTGCTGTTGCCCTCGGCTATCGCAAATGTGCCCATCCGGCCCATCTGGAAGCCCTGACCCTCGCGGCCCACGGCTGCCGCCGAAGCCGACGATGACTTGTGTATCGTGACGCCGTGCGCCGCCTGACTCTGTCCCGCCCAGACGCTCTTGGGTCGTGATAACTTCGTCTTGCCGCTGCTGCTGAAGCTGCCCGTCCGGAAGAAGCTGAAGAAGGGTGACAGCCACCGTCTGACCAGCACGAAGATACAAGGCAGGTTTGTCATTACAATCCCGACGAATGTCTCCCGCACGGCCCAGAAGCTGATGTGGTGTAGGTCATGGGGCGACTGGGATGGGTATGTCAGTCATGCAGGACGTCTTATGGGAGACTAAAGTGCGACAGCAGCTTACATAGATAATGTACGTTACCCGCAGTATACCCGCAATGGTGACGAATATGCCACAGCCAAAGAGAGTAGCCAGGGCGATCTTGGTGGCCATAGGGAGTGTCGACTTGAAGAGCATCGGCATTGGAAGCCAAATGATGTAAAGGTCCGTAATGGTGTTGCATGCCATGAACGTCCATAAAATAGCTGGGGACGACACGGAGTAGCAAAGTGCTGCAGGTGTCAAAGGAAGAGCCTGTCAGTCATCGCTTCGTGTGACATTCATGCTGCGGTCCCTGACAATACTCACGTCCTGGGTCGGGGTTTATCTGCCACCATTTCGTGATCGGTGTGCACGAGACGAAGATGACTACTATGACTGTGACGAACGTGACGCCAATCATGCCGAATCCGACAAAGATTCGATTGCGATACTTTGATCTCTCCTGAATGGATGTCAGCATGGGGCCTTCTCTTGCTGTCTGGGTTTATACAGACTGCTGAGAAGGGGTTCACGCATGCAACCGGATCTCACCATAAGACGTAGGTAATATACGCACATTGCAGCCTTAAGAGACCACATGATCAATGCGTATTGTGGCCAAGCGGCAAAATTCGCCTTTGACCCTCTGTCTCTGTTGCCGTCTGTCAACGTTTGTCCTTTCCCGCTGGTGGACATGTTCCCGCTCGGCTCACCTCATGTTGAATTCCTCGCTATTCGGGTCCAGAGCAGCTCTCTCCTCGTCAGTCATGTCGTTATTTGCGAGGCCTTGGCTGAATTTGACAAAGAGGTAGTTGCTAGTCGTCTCTCCACCGTACAGAACCTTTCCAAGCCCTTCTGTCAGTCACCTCGCCCAATGTGTTCCGCAACTAAGGCTTCCTTGCTCGGCACCCAACTCACAAGCGCAAGCCACACCAGATAATCATCGGCCTGGAACCTCTTGAGCCCGGCTTGGTCCCACCTGGCGTAAGTCCGAAGGAGCGTGACAGCGATGCCGATTCCCAGAAAGATAAACCCGTCGTGAGTGAACGACTTTGCTTGAGCCGCCTTCTGAACGATGTCTTCCGCGTTCGTTGCCATCGTTTCGGCTCGCTCCGGGAACTATGTCAACCCTTTGGCTCACTCAAACCAGCTGGAGGACATCGGGGACGGCTCGACTGTCTAGGCGGTCGGGATGAGGAATATGAAAGATCGGCCCGGTCTGTTGTCCAACACACATGTTCCGACGTCTGCTTGGATTGCGGATATCCAGTCGTAGGTTTGAGTAGGTGGAAGGGGAAGAACGGAGTCCCGGGCTACGTAGAGGTGGCCCAGGAAGATATTGGTTCATGACTCTCCTTTTCGATCCGACCACCTGGGCATTCCTGCACAACACCAAGGGCCGGGCCCATGGCTTTCGTGTTGCGCGGCGGGCAATATCCACCGCGCTGCGCACTGGTCCAATATCCCGGAACTGTATCGCTTAGTTCGGCTAGTAAGGAGAGCCAAGGCCGGGTATGCTGTGTAAGGCTTGACCAGGTGCAGCACCAGCAGGCCACCATTGCCAGGGATGGGTGCAACATCTAAACATATCTCTGGCCCCACCGGCCCTCATCAATTCAATGGTCTCAACCTGATTATTGGTCTCAAGCGCGGCATACCCCCCTTCCCCCAGGACGGCCGGGTCGGGGCTTGCTGGCCAGGGCACCCACCGACTTGGGACGAAAGAGCCGCTGGTTCCAACTTCCAGTACGCATGATGGATGGGTCATGGTGGCCAAGCAACGCCCGAAGCAGGCTACTTCCGCGCGCGCAGCGAGTCAGGCAGGACAGCCCCGGAGCGTGTTGGGGTTCGCGGTCGCGGAATGATGCGCCCGGCACCAAACTTTTGATCGACAAGAGGGTCCGTGGGTTAGAGATATAGTTTGGCACCACTGATCTCCCGGGAGCGAGGTGGGAACGAGAGTTCGCCCGGGGCGGCTGCTGCACTCATGTCCATGACAGGACTGCCAACACGAGGTGGGCGGCATTTCTGCGGGCCTCGCGACATTGCATAGGGCTGAGTCTTGTATCTCCCTGCCTGCCCTGCCCGTCTCGTTTTACCTTTTGGACAGACATGATGATGGTTTGAAGTTGTCACTTTGCAGATCCCGAGGGCGGCGGCACCCTGTGCCTGGGTTGATCCTGTACAAGGCGTCTGGATGTCTCAAGGTGGTGGGATCACGGGACCGGCCCACGGTTGGGGAAAGGGCTGCCATCCAGAGTGGTGAGCTGGCATCCCCCTGCCACCTGGCTGCACAAGAGGTCTGGTTGACGATGACATTTCGAGGCACTGAATCAGAGTTGAGCCTAGGCCTAAGCAAGTTTCAAGCCTGTGCTTTCGGTCTCCTCTGTACCAAAATAGGGGGCTGCAGTCATGCGCCCCCTCGGGCTTTTATGAGACGGGGATCTCATGGAAGCTCTCGCGACACGTTGGGTGCCAGATTGCCTTGACTGTGTAGCAATTCTCTTGTCGGCTTGAGCAGATTCAGGGGCAAGTCGATGCTGTTGCTCGTCTCCACTGCAACCTTCTCTCAGCCTGGATGTGGGGCCGTCCCGGATCTGGGTCCAATGGCCGGCCCCACGAATCCACGATGCCGCAACTTCTGGTTGACATGCAGAAATTACCGCGCACCGCACCAACGTCAGGATGCGCGCTACCAGACTCTGGCAGCATGGTCCTCGAAGCCTCTTCTGCTTTATTAGTCTGGCAGTCTCGTTTTGTCAAAGGGTCGGTCGTCAGCCTTCGAGCCCCCACTGCCATTGCCCCAACGCAAGTTGAGGGGCGAGATCTAAGATCGAGGCTTGTGGGCTTCTTCATACAGTGCCATCCATGTCTGCTCGGGTGAATCAGTTGGTGCCTAGACCACACTCGGTCCTTGTTTCCCAACAACATGACTGGATTACAGTTGTAGAGCCTGAGGCCGGCGACACCCAGCCAAGAGCTTCGTTACCCAGGCACGCAAGTGTCGAGCATTAGGCGCCGTCATGTCCAGGACGGCTGACGCGCTTCTGTTCCCCAGTCCCTCCAGGTTCAATGCAGGGCATGCGCATGTGCAGATCCCCTTAGGCCACCCGGCAGACCAACGACAAAACGTCGACATCATGCTGCCAACAATGCGCTCACATTTCTCGAAGCGGAAAGGGAGTGCGTGAACACCCGTCTCAAACAGGGAATGTGTAAAAGGTAAGAGAAAAGGTGACATCAACAGCCACACCCTCCTGACCCTTGGTGCATTCCAGCCTTAGGGGCTCAGGGTCCAGGCCCCACATTAAGTGGCGCACCCCGCCCAATCACGTATTACACCGTCTGCGAGACACACTAGCTATGACGTCGCAAGCCACAGGGTCGCTTTCAGCGTGGCCGACAATCGACAATGGGAAAACCTGATTCTCAGCCCCCGTCGTGGAGGGAGTCCCCTAGCGCCTCCTTGTGCAACATTAGACGACTTCTCGCGGTAGGTGACAGGGTTGGTTCTCCAATCGGCAGCGTCTCACAAATGGTTGATTGCTGCGAGACCAAAGAACATCACGGCGAAAACACCCACCCCAGCTGCTGATCTGGGCCAGGCCAGATCTACTCCGCTGACATCACCTCCGGAACGGCATCACCACACGTGTACACCAGCGCAGAAACACCCAAGTGACCGATGATGAAAGAACTCAGGGAGTAGCTTGAAACAAAAAAACGCGTTCAGCAGCATCAGGCGATCCAGGTATATAACTAGGGCCTTGCCATCCCCACCACAGCTGTTTACCTCCCCATCTTCCCAATGCACCACAGACACAACATCCACTACAGCAGACGCTCAAGTCCAAGAAGGATTCCCACGTCAGAAGTCTTCACCTCTTTCAGCCCAACTACCAAACCCATCAACTCAAACCACCCCAACAACAAAATGGCTCGCAAGTACGCTTCCCACACCACCACCCAGCGCCGCGGCCTGTTCCGCCGCAAGGTCCACCACCAGAAGCGCCACGCCACCCTCGGCGACAAGATTGCTGGCGGGCTCAAGAAGCTCAAGGGCACCCTGACCAGGAACCCTGCGGTCAAGGTGAGATACCCTCCATCACTCAAAACTCATGATCGTGTCTATGTCGTGTGGTCGAACAGCTCGCTAACGTTGCATGTGATACAGGCTGCTGGCACTCGTCGCATGCACGGTACTGACGGCCGTGGCAGCCATCGCTACTAGAGCCCTAAGCTCACATGAATCTTTGCCGGAATTCATTTAATGCGGAGCGCCTGTACGATATGTGTATAACGACTCAACTTGTCAATTTTTGAGAAGCCAGCGGAGGGTACTGGCACGAAGCGAGTGTTTGATATAATTCGATACCCACACATGATAGATATGTAAATGAAGATATCGTCAAACTACCAAACGACCATGTGAATCGCATGCGAATTGATGAGATGTCGGCACAAAATGTCATTAACGTTGTCTCATGTTCATGTCTATCACTACCATCAGAGTTGTGCGGTAATGTCGTAAGTCGTGCCCCTAATAAAGTCGCCCACAAATGGCGCATAATCAATTCCTTCCCTCACGACCGTTCTGTCAAATCTGAAGAAGCACCCTGTCTGTCCTGACGCGACATTTCATCATGTCCCAGCAGACAAGCCAGAGATTCAGAGAATACGGTGATCCACACTATTCCTCGAGCCATCACGGCGCGTGACGTGACCTGGCGAATAAATGCTGCTTCTGGCCTCTGCACGGCAGAGTAGGTTTGACTTGTTCATTACAATGACTTCGGTCACAACGCCCCTGACATGCTACCGCAACGTTGGCAACGACCCTCACGGTTGCGCCCTACAATGTACGTCGACGAGTTCCACTGTAACTCATCTTCCGCGGTCGAGTCGCCGTGGTTGACAGGTGCAAAGTCTCGAGCATAAGCCATTTCCGTGCGGGAACGAGCACTTTGGCTGACTGGTTGTGGAATACGGCTGCGAGATTTGTTTCCGAAGGCAGCGACGGGTCCTTTCGGGCTAGAACTCTTGCCCGAGTCACAATACCTGCCATCTGAGCCTCGGATTAGGTTGTTCTTATTGCGAGGCGTCAGAGCAGGGCTTTTGGTCACCGTGCAGGAATTAAAGCTCATGGCCAACTCGTCCGTGTCCTTGAACACGCCAAGGCTAACGCTCTCTTCCATGAACTTGCCATAAAGGTCGAGGTCTCGTTTGCTGGGTGATGGGTGCTTCTTGCGTCCGACCTTTGGAGACTTTCGCCGAGCCGCTGAGGCTCCTAAGTCGGGCAGTCCATGCAGGCGACCCATCGAACGTGGCACGTGTCGGATGGTAGATCCAGGCGGAAATGAGCTCAACCGAGTCGAATCAGAACTTCCACGAGCCTTTGAGGGAGAGCAAGTGTTCATGTCCCTTTGGCCACACTCAAGTGAATTGTTCATCTTGATGGGGCTGTCACATGTGGCAGCAAACCTGTGCCGTTCGGAAGGGCTTGTGTCTTGAGCATCGCGAGGGACCACATCCATTTCATTGATAATTCCTGGGACAGCTTGAGCGCTTTTGCTAGACGCTTGGGCAGCAATCTGGTCCCGGACTTGTTTCCTAGGCGTGGAACTACCGATTGGAGGTGTCTTCAAGATAGAGTTGTTGCTGGTATCCATGATTGCCTCGGTCAAGAACGGGTCGCTCAGCGATGTGGCGGGCCCAGTTGCGTCAGGAGCGCCGAAGGCTTGCACTTTCCTCAAGCGAGCTTCAAATTCGGTCGACTGTCGTCCAGTAGATCCCTCTGAAAATGGGTCTTCTGAGGGTGGACTGCCCTCAACCATTGTTAGCCGCTTTTGAAGGATTGAAAGCGCCGTCCGGGCTTTTGCCACAGGCACGCTGCCTCTGCGATGTTCGCGACTGCGACATTCGTCTGGGATGCGATCTGCGGATGTAGAATTCGCTTCGATGTCGGGCGGAGGCAGCTGAGCAAGTGTCAGTCTATCCAATGGCGGATCGTAGAAGATGGGCTTGATGGCCCCGTTGCTGACCACAGATTTCGAGTCACTTGCGCTGTCTCCGGCATCTTTGCGGTTCTCTTGTTTACCGAAATGATCCGAAAGGGCAGTTGCAAATTTGGCAAAGACCTTATTCTTTCTGAGACGAGACATTTTTGGGATGGTGGCAAACCCGGTCGCATCTGTGGCGCTTCCAACCAGATCTTCTCCCCCAGTAAAGGCAGATGCAAACGGACGATTTGCCTTTTCCAGGTAGCTGCCACTCTTTCGAATAGTGCCTCTGCCACTGCAGTGCGCCGGCTGCTTCCCTGAAGACACAGAAGGCGATTGCATGACCTGGTGAGTCTCGCGCCCAAGATGGTTTGATGATTGGAGCTTGGGCAAAGGTCGCTTAAGTCCATCTGCACTTCGCTTTGGCGACGCTCTGAGAAATTCGCTGGCGATGGGCTGGACATTGCGCCTCGATGACCTGCGAGGCAGGGTGGAAAGCTTGGTAACCTTGCTGTGTATCCTGGTAGGCGAACCAGCGGCACTTGAACCCTCAGTACACGACATGACGTCCTCAGTCCGACTCCGAGTTATTACTCTAGCCTACACAGATTTCAGGTTAGAATCGCTTTTCTGTTGACGATCATGTGGGTAAATATCCTTAGTCCTACCTTTCTGGTGACGACAGGTTTGCTCTCGCTGTCGGCCTCGCCAGTGGTCTCTAACAAAACGCTGACAACCCTCTCATCAACCTCGTCGCTCGCAGAGGTAGGAGAGGGTCCTCCGTTGTGGCCCATCATTGTAGCTGCGACGTTGATATCGGACACTTGTTGCCTGTCAGATAAGTACTGCACAGGAGGGTTGCATCTCAAGGATCTGCCTGATACGAGCTACGCACCTGTTCTCGAAGTAGGGAGGCGGCTGGTGGGTTCGCGACCTTTGCGGCGGCTCGCAAGAGTGGGAAGCAGTGCTTTCTTCCACTTTCTGCTACTGGACGACATGGTTGCGATGCGACAGCCAGCGTCAGAATGCTACTGGAGATTGTGCAGGGAAACTCTGAGTCAGTGGGAGAAGGATTAATAGCGCAACGGCATGGTCGATCCAAGAAATGAAGGCGGGGCAGGTGTGGTCGAAGAAATAGATCAAGGAAGGGCGAACGATCCTGTTGTTGTCTAGGTGACATCTGGTAGAAGTAGGCGGTTGGCGTAACGACGCGCTTGCGACCAGGAAACCTCCAAGGCGCGCAGGTAGGGTCCTGGGTAACCGATTGGTGCTGGGTGCTGGGGGAGCGAAAGTAAACAGGCAGCTCGCTTGAAAAGTCCCAAGCTGATCCAAAGCGAGGGAGGTTTCGAGGGAGGTTACTTGCAGAGTAGACGAGGAGGCAGGCTAGGATTTTCCGTTTGGAAAAGTCGAGGCAAGGTCGACGAGACAGCAGGCACCTGGGTTGCCCACTGGGCTCAGAGCTCGATTTGGGTTTCCAGGGCGCTCAACGGGCACAGGCCATTGTGCTGGAAGGCAGACAAGACAGCATTCTTTTGGGACAGACGTCCTAGGCACACGTGCCCTACGACTTGTCCAGCCTGGTCGATGCGACGAAGGAGGTTGGGAGAATGGAAGGAACCGGCCTCATGGTGTGCCTTCCCCGGACAGGACCTCATGCCGCCCTTGCCTGGCCCGAACATACTTGACCCTCCAGTGTAATAGCAACGGATCAGTCCGACGTCTCTTTCCACGCTGGGCCGGTCATCGTTGGCCGGCCCTCGCTTCTTCTCATCCGTCTTCAGCCCAGAGCCCCGGGAAAATAGTGACCTTCTTGACGACAAAACTCTTATGGGTTAACTCTCCGAGTCTCATAGCATCCGGTTTGTGAGCACAGTCGTTTCTGCTACCAAGGATGTACGACAAATGCGTCTGATTCATGGCCACTGCAACTTACACATGTGACCCAGCCAGATCTTCGCCAGGCCTTAGACTGACCAGCCCTTGGCTCAAAATTGAGGAGGCCACTTATCATTACCCGCAGGTGGTTGTCGCTCAACTCTTTGACTTGAAAGAGTTGAGCGTGTGAAATCACAGTTCTTTGGGGGGGGGTGGCCATATTGAAACAGCTAATAATCATAATGCGAGGTGGACTTGAACAGCTCAGGGCGAGGCTATGACATCTTTCGGGCTCCCCGTCTCTTGACGAAGTTGCGCATGTGGTTCTGATGTGACCTATGATTCTTGTCTGCCCACGAGAAGCAGCTCGTCACCACAATTACCTAGGGACTTGACCATGTGCGTGTGATATCTGCTCGTGTGCGAGCAAATATCAAATGGCAGATTAATTGAGGCGTATTTTGCGACCGTGCATCTCGGGAAAGTATAGTATGGAAAACAAGGCTTCTTATCCAAGCGTCGAGGACGGGGTTGTACAACAATCCCAGCGGGCAGTGAGGACGGAGTGTCGTCGGCTTGAACGGCCCTGACGGCATAGCCCGAGTGCAATGCCGCGGCACTTGCCAAAGCAGGCATTGGAGATGGCTGGGCTGCAATTGGCCTGCAGACGCTGGCCAGTGGGCCCCCGCCTCCCAGACTTGCCGGCAGGACCCCGAGGCCGTCAAGTCGGGCGCCCGCTCCTTCCGACCCTGTGCCTATGAAACCAAGATAAGGGGACAGGACACCTCGCTCGACCCGTCCAATGCTGCAGCTACGCCGCCCACTCCGCAGTCAACGAATCCTTCATTCCGAGCCGAGCACCGAGAAGCGGGCAAAGTCGCTGCTGACTATCGCCCAATTCAATTCGTTCGAAGCCAATTGGACACGCCGTTACCCGGCGTCTGACAGGACCCAAGGATTTGCGATTGCACCCTCGGCGGTCGCTGACTGACCCCAATTTTTGTGTGCGACGGCTCCCGAACACACCCATCGGCTCCTCCTTTGCCACCTCAAATTTCCCTCCTTCAAGATTGCCCCTCCGTACATATATCCCCTGGTGCATCGTACAGCTCTCTATCTGTGCACTCCTCGATACACCTTCGCGTACATTTTGCAACCGTCCGTCGAGTTGACCCCGGTGACGCACGTCCACGTCCACGTCCACGTCAATCAGCATCATGTCTTTCTCCAGCCTCGTACAGGACCTCTCGATTCGGTCAGCTGCTGACGCCCGCAACCGCGAAAACGCTTCTACGACCTCCGCCGCCTCCACGATGGACGGCATGGCTTCCAGGACCTCCCACATCTCCCGTGCCATGTCCTACACCAGCACTGCCGCGACGAGCGTGAGCATCTCCGGAGACATCTCCAGCCAGCTTCACGGTGGCTACAGCCATGCCCTGGCTCGGTCATGGCAAGCAGAGAGGCAACTCACAAAGGTTCGTGGCCCTGTCCTGCCTCTCCCGGCGTTTCCCCTGCTTTAGATTGACAGCGCCCATCACAGTCTATGCTCATCTACCCCCTATTCGTCTCCGACCAAGACGACGAGGAAGTCCTCATTCCGTCCCTCCCGAACCAGTACCGCCGCGGCATCAACAGATTGATACCTTTCCTCGAGCCCTTGGTCCACAAGGGACTCCGTGCCGTCATGCTGTTTGGTGTACCCCTCAACCCCGGAACCAAAGACGCTCTTGGTACTGCCGCAGACGACCCCAAGGGTCCCGTCATCAGCAGTATCCGACTCCTTCGTCAGCGTTTCCCTCAGCTGTACATCACCGCAGATGTTTGCCTTTGCGAGTACACCTCTCACGGCCACTGCGGTATTCTTCGGGATGACGGAAGCCTCAACAACCAACTCTCCGTCGACCGTATTTCCGACGTCGCCATTGCCTATGCCCAGGCGGGCGCCCACTGCGTAGCACCGTCAGATATGAACGACGGCCGGATCCGCGCCATCAAGCTCAAGCTGATCGAAGAGGGAATAGCACACAAGACACTGCTCATGTCCTACGCCGCCAAATTCTCTGGCTGTCTGTACGGCCCCTTCCGCGACGCCGCTGGGTCGTGCCCTTCTTTTGGCGACCGGAAGTGCTACCAGTTGCCACCGGGAGGTCGCGGTCTTGCCCGTCGCGCCATTGTGCGTGACATCGGTGAAGGCGCGGATGTGATCATGGTCAAGCCTGCAAGCCAGTACCTCGACATCATTTCCGACGCCAAGGAGCTCGGTAAAGACCTTCCTATTGCCGCCTATCAAGTCAGTGGCGAGTTCGCCATGATCCACGCTGCTGCAAAGGCCGGCGTCTTCGACCTCAAGACGATGGCATTCGAATCGACAGAAGGCATATTGAGGGCGGGAGCAACAATAGTTATCAGCTACTTCACACCGGAGTTTTTGGACTGGCTGTCCACTTAAGATTAATCAGACTTGGGATGATAGACACTGTTTTGAGCTGGAGTTCGGGCGTTCTACTATATGTGGGCTCATGGTGGGATCCCACGGTGCAAAAGTTTACGAGGTCTGAATGGGACCTCGACATCGGAAAATTCAATATAATTGGTTGAGCGAGCAAACTCATGGGATTAGCTGGTTTCTTTCGGCCTGTTCCTGGCCTTTCAAAGACTGTGACAGACATCGCCATCTTACAAATATCGCGGCTGGGGACACGTCGGAGCACACACACCACTTGACTTCAGGCGAAACTTAGGCCCATACGACTCACTCACCTCCTCGTGTTCGCTGTGTCACATAGCCGGCGAGAGCGGATCGTTAGCCTTCTCATCCCTTCCCGCGCCCGGCTAGCTCGATTTCCAAAACAGTCCAAGACCAACCGCAGCGGGCCATCCCCAGACCTGGAACAGGTCTGCTGTCAGGAGGTGGGGCATCCAGCGGCACGCTATTGGCCCAGAGGCGGGATCGACAGCCGAAAAGCCAAGACACAGCCCTGTCAAGCGGCCTGAGAGCCTCAAACCGACCGAGGTGGGCGAGGACAGGACTTCGACATTCACCCGTTCGGTCAGCCTTGCCAAACCTTGAAAATGGCAACCCTTCAGACGCAAGCTCTCCTCTCTGCATGTTGAGTACTGAGTAGTTGAGAGTGAGTGGAGCGAGGGAATGGGGGAATCGGCGAGCAGCAGTTTATTGAGTTTGAAGCCCTCGCTCTGCGGAAGTCTCATTGGATTGGCCTCGCTGCTGCGAGTCAACGATCATATGCCCAAGATTAATGCGTACCGCGGTATCACTTTCTCTTCCCATCAGATCATCTCCACCGTCGACTCAACCCGAAACCACAATCCTGGAATCCCGAAGTGATTGAAGGTGATCAACTACTTACAGATTGTGCAATGGTCTATCCCAACGTCATGAGCAGCCTGAGCCTCAGGGTGGGTGCTGATCAACATAGCAGGCGTCCACAGTTCATGTCGATGCCGTTCAAGCTGACACTCGCCCTGCCTGCACTGTGACTGTCTCCTGTTTATGCTTATTACTTGACCCACAGCGCCAGCGCTTGCTTCAGAAATCGGCATTGAAACTTGGCTGGGCCTCCGATTTGGTGCGGCTATATCTATCACCCATCGACTTGAAACAATCTGTGAAGGGTCCCGGCTCCCAGTGGCCAAGCT
Organism: Diaporthe longicolla; assembly: GCA_000800745.1. Classification (NCBI taxonomy): domain Eukaryota; kingdom Fungi; phylum Ascomycota; class Sordariomycetes; order Diaporthales; family Diaporthaceae; genus Diaporthe; species Diaporthe longicolla. Next base: position 28,679 of record JUJX01000270.1, on the reverse strand, counting down.
TCTTACCAAGCCAGATTTCTCACCACCACACCACTCGCAAGGGCCTCGCTGACTCCTAGTCGGTCCACATACCCCCGTCGCTTGGCCGCCGCTGTTCTTGTTTGAGACTACTACCCATCCGAAGAGCTATAATCGGCCCAGGTCCAGCGGAGGCGATACTTTCTCTCTCCCGTCGAAACCGTCAGGAGTGTTTTCGCTTTCTCTTCTTTTTGCAGATCATCAATCGATCCTTTTCCTCTGTTACTTTCGCGTCTGCCAAGGACGAAAGTCTCGACTTTCTCATGTCCGTTTTGTGAATTTCATCTCTTCTCCGCCAGGCAGGGCCTTTCTATTCACGACGCAACAAGTCATCTACCGCACATTTACCACGCACTAGGCTTTCCGCTCTGCCATTCCCGTTTCTTGGTTTCTCAAATACATACCCGGAATCTTGCATTGCTGGACAATGAATGGCCATGCTTTCTCGAAACATTCCCTCTCATATGAGGAGGGTATAAACCTCCTGGATGAGAAGAACCTGTCCGACGTCGACAGCGACGCCGGCAAGGCAGACAACGAGAGTCGCTTCCCTACCGCCACGGCATGGGCGAATACAGCTAGGTCCACATTGTCGTCACTGTCGATCCCGCGACGGCCACCGCCGATGTCAGCGTACCTGGCACTCCTGCGGCGTGCAGGTTTCTTTCTACTCCCGTCCTTTGTCCAGAGCAGGTTAAGTCACGACAGGAAACATGGCTCCGACAAGCTTGGACCCACCGCCTATCTCGACGGAATGCGTGGTATGGCGGCCTTCTCGGTGTTCTTGTGTCACTACCTCTACACATGTTTCATCATCGCCGAGGGATGGGGCTTCGAGGAGCACAACTACAGCTTCTTCAAGCTCCCCTTTGTGCGGCTCCTGTATGCCGGACCACCACAGGTGGCCATCTTCTTCGTCGTGTCCGGGTACGCGCTGTCGCTTAAGCCCATCAAATTGGCACGACAGCAGAAGTGGGACAACTTCGCCACCACCATGGCTAGCTTCGTCTTCCGGAGAGCTATTCGCTTGTTTCTCCCGACAGCCATTTCGACCTTCATGATTGTAGTACTGCTGCGACTTGGTGCGTACGAGTGGACGAGGGACTTCTCACGGGACAGCACCTTCATGAAGAACGTGCAGGAGACGGCACCGGATCTGAAGGGCTCCCTCTCGGAACAGCTATCGGATTGGGGCTGGAACATGTTCAACTTTGTCCACATTTGGGGCTGGGAGCCATTCGGAGGCAGCACCTACTACGACGTGCACCTGTGGACGATCCCCGTCGAGTTCCGCGCGAGCATGATGCTCTTCCTGACGCTCATCGGGCTGGCGCGCTTGCGGACGTGGCTGCGCTTCGCCTTCCTCGCTTTGATGGTGTGGTTCTCGTACCGCAACGACCGCTGGGAGATGGTGCTGTTCTACGCCGGGATGCTGTTTGCCGAGCTGGACGTCATCCGCAGCGCGCACAGCGACCCGTTGTCCAATGCGGCCGTCGCCGCTTCGGGCAGTTCCCAACAACAACTGCCCGTGACGGAGCCCACACCCTTCGATCTAGTCGGCAGGGGCCGCCCCTCATCGAAAGTGTCCAGCCTGAAGCTCAAGACGGCAGCGTGGATGCTGCTCTCGGTGGCGGCGCTATACCTCATGTCGCAGCCAGACGTCCACGGCGGAAAGACGCCCGGGTGGGTGTACCTGACGTCTCTAATTCCCGAATGGTTCTCGGACAAGTACCGGTACTGGCAGTGCGTGGGCAGCATCCTATTCGTGCTGTGCGTGGGTCACCTACCCGCGTGGCAGCGCGTCTTCATGACTCCCGTGATTCAGTACCTCGGCCGCATCAGCTACGCCATCTACCTCATGCACGGGCCCGTCATCCACACCATCGGCTATGCCACCGAGCGGTGGGCCTGGGGCGTCACCGGCATCGAGGGCTGGCGCTACAACGCCGGCTTCATGCTCGCCTCCGTCTTCGTCGTCCCCAGCGTCATCTGGGCCGCGGATCTCTTCTGGCGCTCCGTCGACGCACCTGTGGTCCGCTTTGCCAAGTGGTTCGAGAACAGCTGTATAGTGGCCGAGAAGGGGCAAGACGTCCAGAGCCACGGGCGGTCATGATGGGTGTTGATGGTCTTTGATGCTGGCCGGAATATCTATGCGGCGCGCAGTTATTGTATATTTGCATATAAACCACGGTCTTTATCGAAATTGGATTGTGGGAAGACGGAACGGTCTGGATGAGGTCCCCAGCCCCGGGTTTCCCTCGCCATTTCACTTGGGTCCGATTCCGTTGGCATGGTTCATAATGTAGAGGGCGTTCCGGGCATCCTTTGGAGTTGGCGGTGCCTATACCATCAGGTAGCAACTATGAATTTGAGTGAAATGAACTCGACACTGGCACTGCTGTGCTGGTGTGAAGAGCATTTGCCCTTGCAATCATATATGAATACAAGCAAATGTCTTAACGGATGATTATACCAGAAAGAGAGCATGGAAAAGGCCTGGCTTGCATTGCCCTCGTACTGGATAATGCGCTTTATTATAATTTCTGGCTTGGGCGTAAATTGTCAAGGCTGTCTCCGAAGAGGACGGTCGCACCGCTTACGCGGCCGCCAAGGTGATGATACCCTCAAGAGCCCCTGACCCAAAAGCGACGCATTCCCCTGCGTAGCACAGTTTGCTCAACATCACCCGAGTTTTAATTGCTTAGTACGTCGAGAGGCAAGTACTTCCCATGCCGTGCTTCGACGCTTAATGCTTCTAGACCGTGCCGAAGTAGTACTCCTCGTTTCTTGGACAGCCTGACGGATAATCGAGGAAAGGCTGCGTGATTGGGGGGGGGGGCATCAAGGCCCACGATATCTATTGTGTATGGATACGACCGAAGTGGTGTATTGACATGGGATTATGGGTGCCTCGATGGTCTCCCGAGCTCCCAGCCGACCTACACACCCCTCAACTTAGTGTTGTCCTGCTCCGCGATGGGTCGGTACCTCTCCTCGAGCAGCTCTTCGGGGCTTTTGCTCAGCGACTCATCCGTTTTCCGCTCATATCTCTGTTGGAGCACCCTTTCGATGTCGGTCTCGCCGGCTTGCGTCGCCGCGCCCCTGACCACATCCTGCGCCTTCTCCTCGGCCCTCGCAATACCCGCCTTGGTCTGGCTGGCGATCTCCTTGCTCTTCTTAAGGCCGCGCTCCCAGATACTCCCCGGGGCCTCTTTGGCATCTCTGGCCTTGTCGGCCATCGTCGCCGTGGCCTGCGCGGCTGCGCCCTTTGCCGTCGTCGCAGCCGCAGCGGCCTTGTTGCTCAAAGCGGCGCCAGCTCGCTGGGCTGAGTCGGAGGATGCCTCACCTCCGCTCGCACGTGCCCACAGCCTCGACGCGGCGACCTCGGCGTCTTCGCGCACAGAAACCCAGTCGGTGTTGGCGGCCCACCGCACGGCGCCCTCGATCTCGGAGTTCCACCGGTCCTTTGCCTTGTCAAAGAAGCCCTCGGTGGTAGCGGAGAGGTTCCTCCGCTTCGCCTCGGCACGTGCCAGAAGCTCCTGCTGTTGCTCGAGCAGGGCCAACTCTTCGGCGACCGTTTTTGGCGGCGGGGCGGTGGCTGGGATGTAGGAGAGGGAGTTGAGGATGTAGGTGTTGGCGCGGAGAGTCTCGGCCTGGCGCTCGCGTGTGCGCCTGTGCGCCTGGAGGCTGAGGTAGGATATGCCGAGGACAAGGGTCACCCCGCCGGTCTACGTGGTGGAGGTCTTTTGTGAGCTGGGTGGTTTCGCAAGGGGAGAGCGAGGCGCAACTTACGAAGCCGGTGGTGAAGCCCATGGCTGGTGGTGCTGCTTGTGCCTGATTGAGACCAAGTCGCAAGTAGGTTTGGGTGATCCTAGAGACCAATTGGAGGGAGACGGCGACGCAGAAGTGTTGCAGGTTACAAGATGTTATGTTGTCATGTCAGGCTCAAGAGCTCTCTCGACTGGTCCTGCCGAGGGTCGGATCCCAAGAAGAGCACTTCCAGGGGATGAGGTCAGTCGTGGCCCGTGAAAGCTGACAGGGGGGGGGAGGAATACCTTCTCAACAAGTACTGGGGAATTGTTGCAGTGCTAATTGACGCTTCAAGGTGACCCAGCGAGAAACCTCTTGCAAAGCAGGCTGAATACTGAGTATGTGAAAACGCCCATAAACCTCAAACCGACTTCAGTCTCTTCTTTGACAAGTGCGGTGAGCGGTGTTATTTCAACACGAGGTACGTGCTGGCCCTGTACTCGGCAGCCGTTGATCCAGCACGCCTGCAGCTCCCGATGCGCCGGCCAGAAAATTCGCGACCCTCCGTCTGGGTGTTAGTATCAGCGACCGGCGCCCATCGACAAACCCACTCCCGACCTACCAATCCGACGTCAAAAAGCCCACCACCACCACCGCCGACAACAACAACGACAACAACAACCAAAAAGCACAGCTCCAGCCACAGCTACAGGTACCTGGGAGAAACGAGGAGCCCCAAGGATCATCGCGAGGGGGCAATCCCTCCAAATACCCAGCAAAGATGGCAGGTGGTCACATGAAATTCCGGACCCTCAGCCGCAACTCATCCCACAGGCAAGCCCTCCTTCGCAACCTGGTCACCTCTCTCGTCAAGCAAGAGTCGATACAAACAACATGGCCCAAGGCCAAGGAGGCACAACGCCTGGCGGACAAGCTCATCACCCTGGCAAAGAGGAACAACGAGACGTCGAGGCGGGAGGCACAAGGCATCCTCTATGTACGTTGCAGCCCTTCAGGCTACCCAGCTCTCGCGAGACGGCTTCTTTTTCAATTGGGCACTCCAAGCTGACCACGGCGCCAACCAACAGACACCAGACGCACTCCTGCCCAAGCTCTTCGGCGAGCTTCGAGAGCGCTACCTCATGCGGCCCGGCGGCTACACGCGAGTTCTGCGCACCGAGCCCAAGAACAGGAAAGACCAGGCACCAAGCGCGATCCTGGAGCTGGTCGACGGAGAGCGTGATATGCGATTCGCCATGACTGCGGCGGCTGTGGCGCGCGACGAGGTGCTGGGCCGGGACAGCTCGCACATCACCAAGATGAACATCAAGAAGCTCACGGCCTTCCGGAAGGATGGCGAGGCCGAGTTCCGCGCTCTGGTCGAGGAGATTAAGGAGCGCGAGGGGAGGACCATGCAGAACCGCGCCGAGAATGAGAAGGCCGTCCAGGACGGCCTGTACAAGTTCCACATCAACACCCCCAAGGTGCGGCGGCCAAGGCCTGCTGACGGCCAGGATCCCGCGGAGGAACTGGATTGAGAAAAGGGGTGTGGGGGGGTCGCTACGAGGGATACACATAAACTGTAAAATATGGGCGGATCGATACCAAGGCCTCTTGGGTTTGATACAGGGATTCCCAAGGCGGTTACCCTCCGGTAAGATACTAGAGCTCATACCTTCCGAGATCGAGATATATGTACACCTGCCTCCAGATAAGTGCCCTCATAGAGGTCAACCCCCTCAAACAAAGTCAAATGTGTCACCCCTCTCCCGGACCATTTTGCCGACCCTCTGCGACCCAACGATCCTTTCCAGCTTTAGTACATCGTACTTGGAGAACATGACCCGCACACTGCCATGCCCAGGCTCAATCACCAGGTCCTGCTCCGCCTTGCCCAGGTGGGACCCGGTGATCTCCTTGTAGAAGAGCGGGTTGTCTGGCAGCCCGTACATGATGACCCGTCGCACGCCCTTGAGCAAGTACCGCCGGAAGTGGTGCGCCCTCTCCGTGTAGAGAAGCACCTTGTGCCGGCCAGCGAAGAAGTGTGCCCGCGCCCGGGACGCCTCGGGCACCGTAGCATACTCGGAGATAGCTCCGAATGTCAGGCTCTCCACCGCTTGATTCGTCGCAAAGTAGTTACGCACGCGTACAAAGTCCAGGTAAGACGGGATGAAAATCAGGGTGCCGGTGGCGTCTTTGGCTCGCTTGACGAGCGTCGGCACGATGGCCTTGGTGAAGTAGTCGAAGCGCGCCTCAGGTTCGCTTCCAACTGACGCTGGATCAATGCGCGAGAAGGTCTGCTTCGCCTTCACGCCCAGCTCTCCGATGACACCCATATGCTCAGGCTCGACGCGCGCCTTGCCTGCCCAGTTCTGGCAGTGCACCCGGAAGAGCTTGGATAGCTCCGGCGTGTTGAACTGCGAGAAGATGAGTGTCTGGCGGAAGTTGCGTGCCTGGTTATCAAAGTACCAGCTGCGCACCCGGCTGACGTCAAACCCATGGTCATCCTTGGGCTGCAGATTGAGGTGCTCGAAGATGTACTCGACGTGCTCCCAGTTCTGCATCAGGAGGGAGTCTGCCTGATCCATGATGACGACCTCGATGGATGACAGGAAGTCGTGCTCGACCTTCTTGCCATCCTCCGAGCCAATGGCCATCCTCAGACCTAGCGGACTGGCGAATAGGATGTCCGAGTTGTAGAATTGAGCGAAGAATTTAATAGTCTTGCGGGTGAATTTGATGCCAATGCGGAACATGTCATCATCATTGCCCGCGAACAGATCCCGGAAGTCCGCCGACTTGTCCCCCGAGAACCGATCTTCCTTGTCGTGGTATGAATCCTCGAACCTCTTCTTGTTCTCCTGTGTGTCAGGCTGGCAGAGGGCTGTCATGACCTCCACCATCTTGTAACATGATTCCCGCGTGGGGAGGATCATGAGGACTTTTGGCCGTGTGAAGCCCTGATCACGAAGTTCGAGTTCCGCTCCGTCCTTTTGGTGAGCTAGCTTGGCATTGTTCTTGATCACCCTGTCTCGAGTCTTGAAGACATGGTTGAGCGCATGGAGACAGGCTAGCCGCCGTACACTCTTCCCGTTGTTGAGTGACCTCTGACAGAAGAGCAAGTCTCGATAGCCGAAAACGTGGGGTGCAAGAGACTGTTCGAGACCATCGAGCTTCCGCTTCTCCTTCATGGAGTCAGCCAGCTTGCGCTTCAGGTGCAGATCCGAAGCGTATAATATGGGTGCTGGCACCGAGACCTCGTCCTTCCTGTCACCCGTGTCGGGTGTGCTGAGCACTGTTCTCGCGCCCTTTGCTGCTACCTTCTTGGTGGTCCATCTTGATTCCTTGATTGCCTGTAGTCTCCTCGCTACGGTCTCCTCGTCGGGAGCACTGAAGTGGCCTTGAAAGGGATCCGAGCTGTCCTCGACTTCGTCTTCGTCATCCTGGTCAAAGGCGTCTTCTGCGGCAGTCTCTTCCACGGTCTCCTCGGGCTCTTCAACGAAGTCGACATCCTGTACTCTCTCCGTGTCGACATCCGCCTTCTCATCCTCGGGGTGGCTTTTTGAGGCTTCGGGCTGGGCTGTTTCATGGTCCAGCTTTCTCCTCTTGGCTCGGGGTGCGGCGCCCTCGTCTGTCAAGCTCTTGATGAGGGTCATATAAGGCCGAGCGGCTGTTTTGCTGTCGGCCTCATCTTCTGAGGCGTCTCCAACATCCTCGTCGACTTCCTCGCTACCTGACTCCCCCTCCTCTGACTCATCTTCCGAGTCGCTGTCCTTCGCATTAGCCTTGATATGAGCATGAATTGTCCACTTATGAGGCGGGCCCTCACCTATATTCCACTCTTGCACTTTCAAACTTTGGCCCACCTGAGTAAGATAGACCTCCTCTGCCGCCTCTGCCGCCTCTGCCCCTTCCCCTGCCACTACCGCCTCTGGGTCCTCCTCGGCCCCTCGAACCTCCACGGAAGCCGGCCCGACCCCCTGGAGCCATGGTCCTGTTACGAAGTTGCAAAGTGAGGAACTTTGAATGAGAAAAATAGGTCAAGTAGTGCAAGGAAAAATGAATGAAAATCAAAATGTTGTAGTAGTGTATGAGTTCATCGGAGTGCTTTCTTTCACAATCCCCCTTGACCCTGGAGGGTTCCTGAAAATAAAATCGTTATCTTATCAGGCAGCTACCTGCAAAGCACTTGGCCCGCAAGCACTGTTTGCCCGCCAGTGGAGGTCATCTTACTGTACCCCCCGTCTGGGCATTCCGATTAGCGCACACAAACCAAACAGGACCCCACAATTTGACACGACGGATCAAAGGTGAGAGCAAAACCGGGCGGAATTTTGCATGCAACACCAGGAGCAGGACTAAGGTCAAGATCGAGGTCCCTCACACACACCATCGCGGGGTCCTTTTCACACACACACACACACACAACTCCCCTCTGACCTCTGCGTCCCGTCACTGCCCCGGCCTCACATCACCGACCTCCGCCTTTGCAAAATACCGCGCCACGCCGGCTCCAAGGCAACATCTTCACCATGGCGATTGATTCAGAGGAGTTCCTCCACCTGGCTCGGCCTATTGCCCCCGCTGCCCCAGGCTTCAACACAAATATCTCCCCCATGACAGTCAACCTCCAGCCACAAGTAAGAGCCCCCCCCCCTATTTTCTCTTGCACCTCTCTGCCACCTGCGTCTCGTGTGTTCGGTGTCTGATATCTTCTTCTTCTCCCCGCTCTCCAGGCAATCCTCTCCATTCTCGACCATGCCATCCGCCGCGACGACACTGCCCCAGAAGACAACTCGCCAGACGCACCCCAGCCCCGCGTCATCGGCGCCCTGATAGGCGTGCGGTCCGAGGATGGCACTGAGGTCGAGGTGCGCAACACCTTCGCCATCCCCCACGTCGAGAACGAGGAGCAGGTCGAGGTCGACGTTGAGTACCAGCGCACCATGCTGCAGCTGTCCCTCAAGGCCAGCCCTCGCGAGACGCTGCTGGGTTGGTACGCCACCAGCCTCGAGCTCAACAGCTTCTCCGCCCTCATCCAGAACTTCTTCGCCTCCCCCGAGACGGGCACCTTCCCCCACCCCGCCGTCCACCTGACCATCTCCACCGAGCCAGGCAAGGACATCGAGACCCACGCGTACATCTCAGCCCCAGCTGCCGTCAACCCCGACCGCGCGGCCGAGTCTTGCCTGTTCATCGAGGTGCCACACAGGCTGTCCCAGGGCGACGCGGACCGCTCCGCCCTCGAGGCCATTGCTGCTGCCGCCAACAACGAGTCGCGCCAGGCTCCTCTTGTCCCGGACATCGAGGCCCTGGCCACCACCATCGCCCAGACCGAGGACTTGCTGGAGCGCAGCTCCGGCTACGTCGGCGAGATCCTCGACGAGGAGCGCGACCCCAACCAGGCCCTGGGCCAGTTCATGATGAACAACCTCTCGCTGGCTCCCAAGGTCGCCCCCGAGTCCATCGAGCACGATTTCAACAACCACATCCAGGACGTGCTCATGGTGAGTTACCTAGCCAACACCATTCGTACCCAGATCGACCTGTCGCAGCGCCTCGCCACGAGCGCCCTTACCATGGAGCACAAGGAAGGCGCTCCTCCTAAGGAGGGCGAGGACGGCAAGGGTGAGCGCGGCGAGCGCGGAGGCAGGGGCGGCAAGCGAGGGGGCCGTGGAGGCAGGGGCGGCCAGCAGAGGGAGCCCAGGGAGCCGCGCGAACCGCGCGAGAACGGCGAATAGGGGAGCCGTGTCTGACGGCCTTGGTCAGCAGCTCCGATGTTGAAGGAGAATAGGGACGAGCCAAAAGTGCAAAGTACGTGCGAGTCAGGAGGTACGAACACAACAAAAGTTAGTGCTAGTGACCCGCCTGCCCGGGTTTGAACAAGACTACGGCCAGCGGAGGTTTATAGAAGGACGAAGCATCAGGAATGAGATGACCCAGGTCATACGGATTACCGGTAGCGGGATCGAGGGCAAGAGAGGGATTAACAGAGGTTTGGAGAGCAAACAATGGCTTTGTTTACAATCCAAAGTGATATCTCCCAAGACTTGGCGTTCAGAGGCGGGATTAGATTATTGTCGGTATTGCGCAAAAGAAAATCTAATTCTCCCGACACTGAATTTATGTGTACATACATTTCTGATTCCGAGGAGTGGAAATGATACAAGGCTCCGTGACAATGCTACAGTGAAGTACCGCTGTGTAGATGCACTTTATCCATGGAGGGAGGAAAATGAAAACTGTATCGCATTAAGGGTTGTTCTATGTGTAGTAGTAGTAGAGAGCCATCATCAGTCTTTCTAGCAAGTGCAACATTTTTGTCCGGCGAGGTTGAAAGGACAACGAACTCCTGAACGCTGGCAATTTCTCAAATGATGACGATGATGATGATGATGATGATCTTTCAAGACCAGAAGACCCTCCCTGAACGCCTGTATGCTTCCAGAATATCCCGTGACGCCGTCATGATAATTGTCATCCTTGAACACCATCCCGATGCAACAAAGTCCTAGGTGGTGGGTTTCTGCGGCAGCGACGCAGGATTGCCGTAAGTTGGCAGATTGCTATATGCTTGGCCGTGGGCCATGTGCAAGCCCTGTGGCATAGATGGCTTGTTGGGTATGTGAGGCGGTCCCTGCGCTGGCGGGTGAGGAGGCAGCTGGTGAGGGACGTGAGGAACGTGAGGCGGGTGCTGCACGTTGGGTGGCGGACCATGGTAGGCAGGAAGGGAATTGTTCGATCCCTGACGCATCATGTTGTAACCATTCGCGTTGCCGTACGGAGGCTGACCCATAGGTGGACCTGCCTGGTAGCTCGGGTAGTGGAGGTGAGGAGGCGTGATTTGAGGGCTGCCCTGCTGGGGTGGCCCATAGCCACCATACGGTCCAGGCGGCGGCTGCATCGGTCCCATTCCGTTACCCGGTACAAACGACTGCGTCTTGGGATTGAAGGCATGACGGTTGAAGCTGCCAGGGATTGGGTGCTGACTCTTTGGGTCACTGGGATTGACATTGGCTGGAAGCGCGCCATATGCGTAGGGTATCCCATTTGGCGCCACTGGCGTGGCTCGAGATTGGTAAGGACTCGAGTTGAAGCTGGGAGGTTGCTGCCATCCAGCCTGTGATTGAGGCGGACCTTGCATAGGTGATCCGAATGGTGCGGGAGGCATCTGATTCACCGGCGGTTGATAACGCGGTGGGCCGGGAGGCTGGGCATACTTTCAAGACGGTTGTCAGCACACTTCGTCGTATCCCGAACGCCAACATGCAGGTTTTAAGGCATGACTTACGTTCGACATATTGTTATATGGCGGGCCATAAGCATTTGCCGGTGCCATGGGAGGTAACTGCTGGTTCGGTGCACCGTACATGGTTTGGACCCCAGGCGTGAAAGCTTGTGGCTGTACTGGCCCGTTTACCTGGGCACCAACGGACATGTAATGAGGATGAGCCCATGTCGCCTGGTGAGGGTGGCCGTATGCAGGAGCGTAAGCGATGTAGTTAGACCGAGTGTCAAATGTGTCAGAGTCTCTCCTTTTCTTTGCCTTCTTTGCGCCACTAATCCTATCTCGCATGGATACGGAGCTGGCGCGAGAAACGCCGGTGCTATCGTCGTTCTCTGAATGGATGTCAGCGTTATCCAGGCACTAGAACCAGAGGGTGTCCGTCAATACCTGGAGTGGAGATCTCTGTGGAGGCTGTTCCAAAAATCCTCTCCCGTGCCTTGTTGTAAGCCTCTTCCCTCTCCTCTCTAGACATCCTGCCACATCATGTCAGCCTTTCGTTGCTCATCTGGAAAGAGGGGGGGTGTTGTTGGCTGCCGGGCTCACTTTTCTTTCGCTGATTGCTTATCCTTTGAGTCGCTTCCAGTCTCCGAAGTTGGCTTCGACGGGCCAGCGCTTCCTGGGCCGAATTCCCCTTCTTCTCCACGCCGCATGATTTTCTTCGGCATTACCATTGGCGGAGGAGTGCTTGCGGCAGAGGCGCTCTGCGCTATGCTGGCCAATGAAGGCGGTACCCTACAGAAAGGGGTTCTGAAAATGCGAACTGCTCCAGCGCCAGCCTCGAAGGAGTGCGTCATATGATAGTAATCAGCCAGTTTGTGGGTCAACATCCTGCAAAAGGAATTGGATGGAGGCAAGTCCATGAACGGTTCTCTAATGGGTGCATTAGCAAGCTGATCGTTCATGACATGGCAAAGCCCAGGACCTCAACTCACTTCGAATCCTGCACAAACTCGATGACCATCTCTTCCAACTTCAAGAGAAAGAATCTGTCTTTCTGCGATTGCATCGCCTCGAGAAGCTTCTCGTCAGGATTCTGTCCATACATCCCATTAGGCGCAGACGTGGCGCCTACGAGAGCAATCTTGGCATCCGTCACGGGCTGCTGCTCCATAGATACAGACTGTGGCGCCGTGACTGCGCGGTTGCCAGATTCGACAATGACGTGTTGAGGAGCAACACTCCGTGGGGGCATATCGCCAAGCTGGATTCGGTAGACACGGGCGGCCACCTCAGAGCCCATGCGAGAGCCAGCGATAAGGGAGCCACGGATAGAGAAGACATCATCATCCTGATCAGCGGCCATCACACTCGCGCTGTCGTCAGGCCGAAGCGATTCCTTCTCGTCCAACGCGTTGAAAGTCGTCCCCGACGTGATGCTCTTGCCGTCGAGGCTAGGAGGCTTGGTACCCAGCTCCGAGCTGGAATCTGCCTTCTGGGAAACCTCATCCGAGGGACTCTGAGCTTTCGACGATGGCGCGGTTGATGCCGAATTGATGCCGTTGACCACGAGGCTCGGAGCTGAAGGCTTAATTTTCAAACCGTCCAGACCATCAACAAGTTTGTTTTCGTCAAAATCGCCTTTGAGCCCCGCCACTGTAGATTTGTTGGCTGTATGGGCGCCATTGGCGACGACCGGGTCCCCTGCCGCGTTCTCGCTTGCTGCTTTGGGTGACGTCGGCAACGGAGCTTCAGTTACAGGGTGCGACGCGGCGTCCCTTGTGGAGGACGGTATCGATTTCTCTTCTGTCGGAGCCGAGGCAAGAACCTTTGGCAGATTCATGTTAGTTGATGAACAAAGGGGACGCCAGTGCCAGGGGAACTGACCTTGGCGAACGAGAGTTTCTTGACGTCAGTCATAGTCGCTCGTGCAGCCACCATAGGCGCTTGGAAAGATATTTAGTAGTAACTGGTCGCGAACGTTGGAGACAATGCTGGTACCCCAGGGAAGCGAGCGTGGTCGTCCAGATGCGCAAAGTTCAGTCGCACTCAAGGAATGAACTTCAAGGATGGGCAGTAGAAGAAATCTAAGAAACAAAATGGATCAGAGCGGTCCGGATCGAGAAGAATGTGCAGTTGCTCATTGTCGAGAGTCGAAGTTCATTGCTTGGTGGGTTTGATCTGTCGAGCAGACTGTCGACTGTCCTGCCAGGAATTTATCCTCGGTCGGTCAGGGGACGGAAAGGGTAGCCTTGGACGCCTTTCGCGTGGTGGAGGTGGCACGGATGGGCCGCAGTCGCGAGGCCGACAATTGGAAGACGACGGAAGGGCTGTGAGGCGGGGGCCGTAGGGCAGGCTGCAGGCTTCCCGACAAGGCGGGAGAGGTGAGGATGGGGAGTGCGATGCCGAGAAGATGGAACTGCGGTCGCACCAATACGTTGAAGGAGTGGTGGGTGAGGCGCTCCAAGAAGCACAGGCTTGGTGTGGCCAGCTCTGCCAGCCAAGCAACAAGGTACCGACCGTGCAGGCTCAGATTAGGACGGGGAACAGTAGCTGAACGGCCGTGCCCTCAGGTACAGGTGCGGCGATGGGCGGTGGGAGCTGTGTGGGTGGATGTCGGTCGTCCAGGAAGAATACAAGAATCTGACGGACGGGAGCGGCGCTGACACTTCCGCAATCCGTCCACGGTTGGTCGACGAGTGCGAGTTGGGGGAAAGGGGGGGAAAAAAGGGCAGCTGAGGTCCAGTGGCTATTCTCCCATCCCCTTGCTCGTCATGCGCGAGTGGGAAAGAAAGGACTGTGAATAGCTTCAGCGAGAGGCTTTCAATCTCGGCAGAAAGTTAGTTAGACTGGCTGGATTGGATTGGGCCTCGACTTGACAGACGGGTTCCGTGGGATGAGCACTGGCGTACCACCATTACCTCCCGCTCTTTGGACTGGAAAAGGGCGCTAGTTGGCAGGGGCAGGGGCACGGTCCAGGTCCAGGTCCAGGGCGGGTCGTTATCCGCTAATAAAGCCCGTCGTCCTTGCTGTTCCTGCCTGGTCAGGCTGCTGCTCTTGGTTGCTTTGCCAGTTTGCCTGCCACTTTTTCTCGACACGGCAGGCCGTTAGTCAGCCCAGTGGCCCCTCCCCCACGTGACGGGTTCGTCAGCCTCAGGCCAAGGGCGATGGCCCAAAGGTTTGACCTGAGAGGTTCATCTCGACAAGCCAACCACTTCGTATCGGCCAGAGTAATTGATCGACAGACTGGCCGAGTTTGGCCACCGTCAGCCAGACGAGGCTTCTACATGAACCGGCATTTACAAAAGCGGTAGTCCACAGCCTCAATCAATTACCCGAGTATCTTTCTCTGCCTCAATCCTCCTCCTGATACTCAAATACCCACACCAATACGTCACACCCTCACGTACACACAACCTGACCGATCGTCAGAATGTACTCATACAGGGGCCGTGGGGGCCCGAGGAAGCCTACACCAGCCAATGTTCAATGCCAAAAGTGTTTGAAACGAGATATGTCTGCCTTGCTTCCACACATCTGCCTCTGTTCACAGAGCTGACTGTCTCAGCACGCCACTACTCTTATGAATGCAAGGTCCAACTTCAGGAACGGCCCTATAACCCCAGGCCGTCACGTACCCAGCAGCTGCTCAACCCTAAGCTTGTTCCCAGTCTCACTAACGACACGCCCGATGATGCTACACGAAAGTATGCCTCTAAGCTTTTATTCGCCCCCTCCGCTTGTTTCCTTTTTCGATATGGGCTTTGCTAATCCTCCATTAGGATGGGTGTTGCGGACGAGGAATTGGCAAAGAAAGAGGCCGAAAGAGCTCGCAAGCGGGAGCTAGAGGACGATGATGGGCCAGGTGGACGCGAGCCCGGAACTAAATGCCAACGCTCCAGCTCTGTGGATTCAGTCTCATCCATCTCCACCAGGTCTTCCAAATCACCGCCCCCGCGAAGGCGAGCATCGCCACCCCCTCGCCGAAGCCAGGACTTTACGCCGCCCTCGCGGCGGACAAGGCGAAGCGAGTCCTTCGATTCTGTTAGTGACGGCAGTCGTAGACGCTCCCTCACTCCAGATTCAGAATATCGTCAACGTCCTGGTCGAAACTACGAGTCCCCTGAGCCACTTGATCGTCCCGATTCGCGCCGAGGACACCATGACGACTCTTTTGAAAGAGCAACACGAACATCTATGCCTCAGAACCGTCGCCCTTCTGTCTCCGACGATGAGAGACCAGCGCCGAGACGGCAGCAAAGGTACGACTCGCGGTCACCAGGTCCATCGGATCCTAAAGATCGGCGTCGTTCGGTGGAAGGTCGCTACAGGGTTTACAGGGACAGGGACGAAGGCCGTGGTAGACACAGAGGTCCTCAGCCAGAATCTGAGCCACCGCGGGAGCGCAGTCTGAGCCCCTTTAGCAAGAGATTAGCATTGACCCAGGCCATGAATAGGTAGATAGATGTGGGTATCATTTTCGTACTCTACCTCATATAAAAAAGACTGTGCGCCATTTTGAAAACGTGGCTCCGTCTGCCTCTTGACGCCTCCCATGCGGATTTTGATGTAGCATCTTGTTCATCTGATTCCATCCGTATTGAATGTCGGTCCCCTTCAACTGCAAACACGTCTTGCTGCAGCTTGTGGCCTTTCAAAGTTCCAGCCTCTTGTCTGTTCATTCCGCCTCGATGGCCTCTCGTTCTCTCTGCTCCTCTTCCTCTTCCTCCTTCTCCCTCAACCGTACAATTCCCTCCAACTCCCCACCCTCGAGACCAGCAGCGACGGCCTCCCCATCTGCCAGCCTACCGTCCTTGTTTTGCGCCTCGGCCTTCTTCTCCTGAAGCCTCTGCCTCACGAGCCTCGCGATGGCGTTGTCGGTCCTGACGTTCAGGACCTCCAGCTTCTTGTCCAGCTCCCTCTTCAAGTCCCAGTTGGGCTTCTTGGGCTGCAACTTAAAGAGGTCGATGCCGCGGTCGTCCCCGGCGTCCTCGGCCGCCTTCCTCCGCACATCAGCCTCGAGCTCTGCCGCCTGTTCCTCAAGCGTCTGGTCCTCGGGCCCTAGCGTCGGCGGCGCCTCGAAGCCCAGCTTGGGTCCCTTGGTCTCGGCGTCGTAGTTGCGCCCGGACAGGTATTTCCTCGAGACATCTTCATCTTTATCGTTCTCTGCTTGTACTCCAAGGGCCTCCACGGGCTGCGCCGCCGGGGATGCTATGCGGTCTGACTCGGGAGGTGCGATCTCGTCCTCGGGTTGCTTGCGCTTCAGGGACTTGAGTTTTGCAAGGCGCGCTTTGCGGTCGTCTGCCGCGGCGCTGAGCGTTGTGTGAGGCGCTGACATTGTTGATTCGGTGTAAAAGGACTTTCTGCGACTGACTGAGGGTCCAGTACAGACGGAACACGCGTGTGTGGCGGTGTCTGTGAGGCGTGCTGTGGTATTGTCGAAGCTGTTAATGTTCAATGCAGGAAGCTTGGCTACGTCCGGCGCGGCTTAGACCCGAACCCTGTCACGTTGAAGGTGGGGATCTGAAGGCACCTCACCTCGCCTTAACCACAGTCGAGTTAGCTAGATTCAAGATCGTTCCATCAAGTAGAACCATTGGCTATGTAAGTCTTACACGCTCTCTTCACTTATCTTGAAAACAATACTGTCCTTTTCCTGGTAAGCCGCAGGAGATGGGCCATGTCGCTCACTCTGGCAAAGCTTGGACAGTCGCATGTTCTTTTATTTCACCTCTGTCTCCCCTTTGAAACATTCGACGGACAATAGAAGAAACTACGGCAGGGTTTAGTGCTCATGGATCCAGCTGAGATTCAGGCGTAGCACACCAATACATTGCAGGCCTTCTCAGGCCGGGGAGATGATTACGGCGGTAATGATGTGCCCCTGAAGACGTCGTCCCCGAACATGGTCTTCCTTGTCCCCCTTTCCAGTAAATCTTGATACACTTTATGTCATTTTTTGATTTATTGCTCCGAAAACCGCTTTATTCACAGGGTTAAAGGATAAGAATTCTTCATATGAGAAGTCCAGAATCAAGCGTCCCCTCATAAGCACGACGCTTGCAGGCTCCCAGGACTAGACGTGTACCGCTTATGAGTTGACATACTCACTGCCCTAAGTTTCATCCGGGTGTGCCACGTTGAAGGACCGTAAAAGAGTCGGGATCTGCCAGCTTCGCTGTTATTTCGCATGTTCTGCGATTGCCGCACTAAGGGAAACACTCTCCCACGTGCGCCATCTTTAAAAGAAATGGCATCATGTGGGGTCTTGAGAAGAGCCAGCAACCACATGGAGAGATTGGTTAAGAACACTAGCATATCATTACAATGCATATCTCTCGACGTGGTCTACCAATCTGATGTCCTTTTGCGATGGTGGAACTAGCTTGAAGGATCCTTACTTTCACAGCTGGTGATGTGACTAAACGTATCTGTGACGACTTTGCGGTCACATATGTTGCCATACCGGACAGGCCATGAAGATTTGATGCAGGAAACCTTATCTTTTTGGGGGTCTCTCATTTTGATAGAGGCTCCGGGCAAGATGTAGAGTTGCTTCACCACCATACAAGTAAGCTGCAACACGGGTACAGACTCGTCTTCTTGCGTCCTTCATTTCCTTCCGCAGAAGCACCGCCCTGAAATAAGCTAAAAATGGGAGGCAACAAGACCCAAGCCTCTACTAGAAAATGGCACGAGTGGTTAGACGAAGACTGCAGTGCTGCGGCAGGCGCCTCGGCTAAAAGACTAACAATTCGAAGTCCCCTAGACTTTGAATCTAAGT
Organism: Diaporthe longicolla; assembly: GCA_000800745.1. NCBI lineage: Eukaryota > Fungi > Ascomycota > Sordariomycetes > Diaporthales > Diaporthaceae > Diaporthe > Diaporthe longicolla. The sequence goes on along the minus strand of JUJX01000270.1, from coordinate 10,902 downwards.
TAGGTAGCCCACATCCCGACCACCCCCTAATTCCAACTACCTAAATTCATCCTCCTACACCACCTACCCACCTACTTCAACTTTATCTTCCCTATTAGATTTAGCTATAATAATATAATTATGTAATATTTCTAATATTTTAATATTTTCTTTATTTACTAACTTAACTTTAATTACTTTAATATTAATTTATACTTTATAAATATACTTAATCTATATAAACCTTAAGTTAAAACTTATTTTAATCTTCTTTCTTTTAATAAATACTAATACTTTTGTTAGCTAGGCTTACGATTGTAAGAAGTAATGGTGTTGGATGTGGTTAATTGATTGTGTGCCTAGAGAGTGTTTGCCCGAAGGGCCTATATGTAGGTGCTATAGGGTAACTAAGCATATAACGTATTACTATAACTTTTAACTTTACTTTAAATAACTTAATTTTATAAAGAATATTATTTAATTCCTAGTTTTTTTTATTTTATACTTTTTTAACTTTTTAAAAAAACTAGTTATTAAATTATAATTAAATATTTATTAGTTTTAAAAGAAATATATAAATATTATATTTTTTAAAACTACTTTAATATTAATAACTTTAACTTTTTAATATTTATAAATATTAGAGTAATTAATTTAATATTTTTCTTTTTTATAATATTATT
>JUJX01000027.1:111571-409272 GCA_000800745.1 Diaporthe longicolla | reverse complement strand
ACTCTCGTTCTTCCGAGACAGTGGCAACTTCTCCCTCCGTCTCTAACCGGCACACCTCGACCGTCTTGTTGGAATCACCCGAGTCATGAGCCATCACATCGCAAACTCGATGGTTTCGATGGTTTCTGTCTCCCGTTGTCATGTCCACTTCCACAGCATGATGCACTCACATAACACCTCCCTTCACTCTTCACCGGATTGGGCCAACTTGATCCCCTCTCCCTGTGCTCACCGTACCGTACAGTACACAGGCAGCATGCATCATCTTCCTGCATGTCTGCCGTGTGTCCGTCCGTCAGTCAGCTCAACCGCCACCATCACCAATCTATCATCCATCCATTTTAGCTTTGGCTTCTGACGCGCGTCCTGCTCTTGCCCACACAAGGCCGTCTTGTCGCAAGCACACAGCCAAGTCACACTGCAGCAGGGACATGCCTCCACGGTTGCCCATACCCAAGTCGACCCCACCATTACCACACACCCGTCGAGACTGACTTCTTCAATCCAAGACAAGACGGCCAAATTTATCCAACAGCAAACTCAAACCATCATCCACAGGGCCGGCCACTGCTGAAACACCTTACCGGTTCCGCAACTTAGGCCTGAGGTCCCTGTCTTGTTCGGCCTACCTTGCATTCCCTTCCCTGCCCAGATGATCATTCTGAGGCAATGCATCTAATAATGTGCAGGGAAAAGGAGGAGGATGATGTTGTTGTTGGTACTCTGAGGCTAACTAGAATCCACCACCACAGATGATCGTCGACATCTGACATTCTTGCCACCAACTTCTCCAATCCCGTCCAGTCCTGACCAAGCCCCGCCACCGCCCCGGCAAGGCTTAAAGCTGATGCCCACGGCGCCAGGCCACCAAGATCGACGTGTTACTATTCTCCAACTTACACTGCGCCCTGTTCAAACACAAGACGGTTCGATGTTGTTTTGCCTCCAGTTCGGCCGTCATCTCCCAGTCCCGTCCATTCGAGGACGACGTGACCGGTTCTTTGTGTGGGAACGCCTGTGTCGTCTATGGTAGCCCAAGGAGAGGTGCGCTATGCGTCTCACGTCTCTGGTGCCCTGCCGATGGTTAAGAATCACATTGCAAGACTCCATATCCCTTAGCAATTGGACAAGTCGCCGTGTGTTCACATGTTCCCAATCGCAACTATCGTGCGACTGAAAGCTGGCATCTCCAATCGCTGGCACTGTTCTCTTACCGAGCACCGACCGAATAGTCCTTCCGCCACGATAGCATCAGGTGCGATTCAGCTTCCAGCAGTACCAATCCTACGGTACTACGGTACGACGTGGACAATCAATCGTCTGCCTGCCACTCACCTGCCTATCACCACCCGCAATGCGCCGGCATGGGCACAGCACGGCCCCTGCCAGCTGTAGTGTACAGACTGTACAGTCCAACGGCGGCCAAGCTGCTTGCGCCAATCGACATCGACAACACCCTTCGGAGTCAAGGCAGAGACAATGCGACGAGTGGGCGCTGCCCAACCATCCAGTCGCCTGACCTCTATCTCGACCCACACAATGTCACCCTCCACCCACACACGCACACACACGCACACACTCGCTCAATCGCCAGACTACCCACAGAACCCCAACATCAGAGTTTCTTAGTCGGGCCTGTGCCTTGCATCATGCAGGACGACCAGGGGCCCCGCCGAATTCGCCATCTTCCTGGCCTGTGACCGCCGGGGCGCCCAGAAACCTAGATGGCTTGACAACATAGATTGGATGGTTACTTCCTCAGATCCAGCCCTTGACTGCCGATGCTGTTCCTGAGTTTGGCCCCTGGAGACTGCCGCCCTTCCGATTTTGGTCTCAGGCCCCGTCCGCCTGGCTTTGGCAGTGACTTTGCCCGGGCACATCCACCGCCAGTTCGACCCGCCCTGTAGACTACTCGCTGCTACGTTTCGCCATCCACTGTTTCTGTCTGTGTGCGACCCGGTAACCCCAGCGCCTCCCCGATGCCTTCCTCCCGGTGCCGAAAGTTCGGCTCCGTTCTCACCCCTTTGTCTAGCTCGACGACGGTCCCATTCAGGCACACAAACGCACTGTCTAGCCTTTGGGTCATTACCTAATTGGCTCACTACGTGTGCTCAACCAGAGCACGTCTCCAGAAGCTAGCATGGTGCACGTCGCCGAAACCATCACCAAGGCTGGCCTATGAGTTTTGCTCGTTGGGCATCCTTCGTGGGATAGCCATACACCATCTTTCCCCCGTGGCCGTTGTGATTGCCCGTGGCGTCAGGCCGCCAGGAGAACGGCGCCACATCCTCAGCTGCTTGTATGCTGTGATCTGATTTGGCTATTGTCAAACAGCTGAGCTGGGGCGACGCCTGATAAGGCCTATACTGCACAGTACTTTGGAGATGGATGCAACTATTTTCACGCAAAGCCACTGTTGTGTTGGTTCCCACTCGGCGAACCCAAAACAATGGTCATCAGAGAGGCCTGTCAGGGTAATCCTCGGACCCACCACCGCAAACCTTCAGCGCGCGCGCAACTTAACTCTGTCTGACCTGGAGTGGCTACGACTCACGAGCGGGCGTCCTTGCGTCTACATTCAACAGGTCTAGCTCTGAAGCAAAGGATCCAAGCCAGACTCTCAGTCACAAGTGGCACCAACATGAGTCGAAAGGGCAGTCGCAGGCATCTGCGGCCGTTGAATTGTTGTGTAGGCGCAGAATGTTTCAGCAGGAGACGCACTCTACTTCCCGCGAGCTCCGCCGCAGCCTAGGCGCACTCTCGGCTCGAAACTCAATAACGTTGCGGACTGGTGAGTAACTCTAACTCTGCTATAATTCGCATCCCGGTCACAGCCAGGGCACGAACCTGATTCCCGCGAGACCGAGGCAGATCGCATTCGACACTGTAACAGCGGCCGCAGCGCGCGGCATTTCTGACCTTCGACATCAGCCTGGCCTCCCTATCGCACCACGAACCTACTCTTCTGTCTTGTTCTGAGACGCTAGCCTCCCTATTGCGCCCTGCGTCTGAAGTCGCGGCCTTTCGATGCGGCCCAGGTTGGGAATCAGACAGCGAGTGCTCAAGGTCTGGGCATCGAATCGACTGTCAGACTGGGGGTCCGAGCTCTAACCAAGTGCCCGAACAGTCGAAGACCAAGCCCCAGACCCCCAGGTCCCAGCTCTTGGCCCTGGGCCGACGGGCTCCAACAGCCTGGGACCGAGTTCAATTGACAGGCGCCTCTATTGGCCATAAGTACAGGAATAAGATAGACAAGCGACTCGATTTCCGGCCACTCACACAGGCTGCGGGCGGTGCCTAGTCGCAGCGGCGACGACATTCGTCACGCCAAGTGGGCATGCGCATCCCAGGCCCCCAGGATGCCGATGCATGGCCTTAGCTGGGCCCATTTATCTGTTTCTGCGCGCAGCAGTGCCTAGACCAGCACCTCAGGGCCGCCAGGCAGTGTTTCTGTCGCGCCATCTCGGCTGCTGGAGCCACCATCTTTCCTTTTTTTCCTTCTGGTCCACGTTTCTGCACTAAGATCGGGCCTCCGCAAACAATTCAGCCTTCTCGAGCTGCAAGAGGTCAAGCCCGGGACCCTTGCATTGACATCCGCTGGGCTCATCCTGGCTCGGCCCGGCTCTGCCTCTGCGCTGGCTGGACCTTGCCGAGCCCCAAAGTAGAGTAGGCCGGCCGCTCTGGTATAAGTGCCGCACCATTAGTCCCAGCTTCCCGCAGCCCGTCGCATATTCCGTGTCTTTAGGACGTGCAAATATTCACCGCTCTTTTGATTGTTTGCCACGCAAGCCGCTCAGCACCTTGTAGCCCGCTGCCTTGGTGAGGAGTTGTTGTTTTTTTGGTGAGGACGGCGGCCGGATATGCGGGCTGGCGGACGGGCGAGGCGGGCTGGCGGGCAATCTCTCGCGCTTATTCCCCTCCTGTGTCATATACCACACTCATCGGTGGCTTTCTGGTGTCATTGTGTTAGCTGCATCTGACAACGTGCGGAGACGGTCCAGAGATATGCAAGACATTTTGAGCGCCTGACCTGCCCCATCCTGCAGTCTCCTGCAGTAGGGGCCCCTCAGTACCCAAGGCTAGCGGTAGTAGTAGTATTCTAGCCCTACTGCGATCATCGGGGCCGTCACTGTCGGACCATGCCCCCGGATCGTCGGTTGTTGTTTAGTTAGGGACTTGCTTTTTTGGCCCCCAGCAGCCCAACACCCAGGCGAGAAAGAAGACAAGAGTACCTAGTCATGCTCGAATCGAATCGGTTGTCCGTGGTTTTAGTGTGCAGGGCCCAGGCTCAGGTCCAGGCACGCCGTGCATGACGGCGTAGTCACGGGGAATGGTGAAGGGGGGGTGTCTGTTGGTTTTTTGTCGGGTCCCCGGTGGTGGTCAGATTTGGGGGCCCCCTGTGGAGGAGGGACAAGAGCAGAGATGTGGCGTCCCCCATCCCGCAGGAACGTGGTGTCTTTCGATTTGCCCGCCTATGTGCTTACGCCTCTTTTTTGTTCTTGTTTGATCGACATGGCTGGCTGGATGGCTTGCTTGCTTGCTTTGCTCACCCTCTGGTGGGGTGATTTGATGTTGGCACGGAAAGCAAACCCAGGTCGGCGGGATTTGTGGCTTGGGTTGGGGAGAAGGATGGAGCGGAGCAGTAGGTAGACGTGCGTCAGATGTCAGCAGCCCGCCGGCCGCGAGGCCGGAGGATTGGGATGGCGGGTGGGGATGGGGGATGGGGATGACGATTTCCTGTGCGTTCCGAACACCGGGCTTGCGGGTATGTGAGGCGGGACGTTTTTTTGTTGTTGTTTCTTTTTCTTCCCCTCTCTCGATCTCCTCACCCTGTCTTGGGTTGTGTGTTGTCTCACTTGCACATGGTCGATCTGAGTTGCTTGCTTGTGTGGTGGTACCACCACGCGGCCAGCCAGCCAGCCACGCGGACAGCCAGCCAGCCACGCGGACGCTGCTGCGTGCCGCTTCTTGGCTGGGCCGGGCTGGGCTGGTTGATGCTGCTGACGATGGCATGCTTCTCGGCCCGGGGACGGGGGAAGTTCCGCGTGGCATTGGACTCTGGCTTGGTGTGCGTGCTTGCATGGTGGTTGGGAGGGTGTGTAACAGCGAGCAGTATGGTAGATGTTTGTCTTAGAGTATTTAATATATAAACAAGACTGTTTTTGCCTTCTTACTTTATCGTGCATCTCGATCGTTGCGTCTACTTGCCATGTGGAGGGGTTCTTGTGATTATCTACCGCGGATGTAGGTAAGTGATGGCCGCAGGTGGGCTACAGACGGACGCATGTATAGCCGTTTGGTGGTCTAAGTTGGTTTTTTGCTGCTCTTGGGCTGTGCCGTTTGTGGCGGTTAAGCCTTTGAGGGCCTACTGGCTTAACGGTTTATTTAGTCTATTAATCGGGATGTGTTGTGGCGTCTAGGCATGGTCCTCGAGGGGTTTGATGGGTGTTCGTAGGGGGGGAGGTCTGGCAAGGTGTGTGTAGGCTGAGGTGGGTGACGATGTAAGTGTGATTGTCACTGTGAGGAGAGGGTCGCACATAGACAGACAGATCGACAGACGTCCCCGGAGACGCTCGTCTCTGCGGTGAAATGCTGTACTCTGCTGTGATGGGATGTGCTGTGCTTGCTTTTTTGCTTGCGTGCGTGGTGATACCACCACGCAACCAGCCAGCCACGCGCGTGGTAGACGGACGCTGCTGCGTGCCGCTTCTTGGCTGGGCCGGATGATGCTGCTGACGATGCTTCTCGGCCCGGGGGACGGGGCAAGTTCCGACTCTGTGATTACAGACACACACAGATGTACATAGTTAACTGGTTCCGTTTCTATTCCGTATACAGCCGTTAATCTAGGCTATCTCAGCAAAGTAGACTACGTACTACTAAGGTACTGAAAACATACTTATACGTTAACCCTTAGTGCATACTTCTATATATATTTATATTTTAATAGTACTACACTTTTAGGGAATATTAATAGAAGAGGAAATAAAAGAGACTAAAGCTACAACTGTTTTCGTTTCTATTTCGTACACAGCCGAAGCTATACATAATGCCTTCATATAGTGGTAAACGCTCAAGACCCAACGTTTAAAAAAAAATACAATGCCGATGTTGCTCTTGAAGGGAGCCTGTCTCTGCACCGGCTGATCCGGTCGATCAAGCAGCGCCCGGCTGGACTGGTGAGGCGCTGAGTTTGTGCTTCCCTCTGGTTGAGTGTTTGTGCCTGCGCACCGTTCTCGCCAACAGACATTGTCCCCGTACCAAGCTCTCTCTCAACTGCAGCCTGCTTACGATATTCTCGCACTGTACAGGCTTTTATCATGTTTGATCTAATGGTAAACCACCACTCGGGCAAATGGTGTGAAGCAGGCATGCTTCTCATCCACTAGAGTATGACGTCCCTCGTCGGTTGAAAGGGGCGGCTGTCCGGGTAGACAGTCCCCCCCCCCGGAATACTCACAAACCTCGGTGATGGTTGTACGAAGTCAGCGCCGTTGCTGCTGAATCAGCGATGGTTTGTGTTGGCAAACTTGAACGTAAGATAAGAAGTGTAGTAGCAAGTTGGGAGGTTAAAGAGTTGTAGTATTGAAGATGACCCATCCAAGTGAGTGACGGATCACAGAGGCACTAGATAAACAGCTACCACGAGCTGTCGGTGCCAGGCTCGATCTCGTCCCCGAAGATTTGTCGGCCGCAGACTGGGCCTGCTTGCCTTCTTCCAATCTAACTTGGTACATTTCAACAGCTGATGTAAACAAATGTTCTTGTTTGCCAGGAGACACGCGATTCGAGCCTCTTTCCTTGACTTCTTGTATGATAGATGAACTCTACGTCTGTATACTCTCTTGGCCCTTGATAGATTAGCCTAAGCGTAAGTAGTTGCCTGTGCTAATGGGGTTTGACGGGTAGTTGGCGTGGCTGGTATATTTGCTGAGAGGGCTGGCGGCCCCATGTGGAAGTCTATCCTTTAAGACTGTTTTAATGGGGCATTAGTCGATGATCAACTGAGAGAGAATCATTGTGAGCTTGGAAAAATCGGAGTGTTGTGGTCGGTCGGGAGGAAAGGGACGGCAGGACTGTAGAACTTGGACACGCTGTGTTTGATATAGGAGACAAGCAAAAAGACATCAACTGGGTCTTGATAACTCCCAAGGTCATCTAGTGGCTTTGTATGTACGATCAGATTGCATCTTAATATGATGGGGCCCTTGTACCAGTTGAACATTCTGCTAGCTCTCAATCTGTATATATCTAAGAGATATGAATACTGTAGGTATTGATCTTACCTGGGACGCCCGAATTCCAGACTCTCCATTTAGCCCAATGTTTTTAATACTTCACACTCTGCGATAGTAAGTCTAGCTATTGCTTGACAGCGTCTGGTAAGATTGTGTAAGGTATATATAATTATATGGAAGAAACGCCCCTAACCCTAGTTTCAGAGCGTTCTTACAGGTACTATAAAATACCTATAAGGTTGAAAACTACTATCTAGACTAATTTAGATAGTAGATAAGTTAAATATATTCCTTCCCCTTCTATAGAACGTTTTTATTTATACCTCTATAGTTATAAGCCTAGTATATAACTAATAAGCTTAGAATAGATAATCTAAGGTATTACTTATCTTATATACTTATTTTATAACCTATCCTACCTTATAAGTAGTTCTAATATAATATCTTTATTATCTAATTTAAAGGTAATCTACTAAGATTTATACTTATTTCCTAGATAGTATATACTCTTAAAAGCTTATTACTAGCTTAAGAATTACTAGTATTTAGTTAACCTAACTATACCTTTAAATAAAGAAATAAATAGCTTTAATATTCTAGAACTTTTAAATTAAATCCTTATATATAAGAAATCCTAATAAGAAATATTCTAAGTAAGATATAATACTTTCCTAGCTTACTAGGTAGCTAGAATACTTAAAGATAGAGAAATAGAACCTTACTAGGTACCCCCTACTTAGAAAGAGTTAGAAAAAGCCTATAATTAAAAGATATAATAAAAACTTATACTTACTCTAAATTAAATATTAAAGATATTAGATCTATAGAAAATATAAAACTAAATATAAAAGATAGTTTTAAGTAATATTCTATCTATATATATAATAGAACTATTAAATTTAGGTTTATTTTTAGTATAATAAATTATTAGAAAAATTAAAGAAGACCTTACTCCTTTAAAGTTAAATAAGGTTAATACTATCTATTTAGTATATATATAATACCTAAAGAAAGCTTAAAAAACTAGAATTAAGCTAGATATATAGTACTAAAAGTTTAATAAGGTTTATTTATAGGTATATACTTATTATATACCTAAGGTTAAAGGGTTCTTAGGTATAGATAACTTTTTATAAGCTATATTAACCTAAATTACTCCTAGATAGACCTAATTAAAGAGACTCTATATAATTAAATAAGAAGCCTTTAAAAAGAATATTCTAATAATTAAAGAACTCTCTAAAATACTAGAGGCTTTACTATATATAAATAAGTAGTCTAACTAACCTAAAGGTACTCTAATCTTTACTATACTAGTAGGAATAGAAGTACCTAAAATAAGTATAGGACTAGAAACCCTTAAGCTAAACACTCTAGATAAGGGGTAGGATAAGAAGGATACTTTTAAGTATCCCTACTAAAATAACAAACGTTTTAAGTACTATAGATAGGATCTAACTAAATATTAAGTACTTAAATATATATATATAAGTAAAAAGGACCTATAACTTAAGAAAGAAATCTTAAATATTAAGTATAAGGAAATTAAAGAGTATTTAAAGTCTAAGAAATTCTAAAACCTAATTCTATAGCTTAAGAAATCTAGTATATAGTTAGAAATAGAAAATATAGTACCCTAAGTAGAAAAAAGTATTCCTATATTATTATATCTAAAAACCCTTAAATTAAAATAGAAATATACCTAACTATACCTCTTTTATATATATAATTACTATTCTATAGAGTTTATTATATCTATCTTTACCCTATAATATTTAAATCTTTTTAAGAAATATTATCTAAGGTACTTAAATATAAAATATATACTATAATTAACCTAAATAACCTTCCTACTAAACTACTAATATAGGGGATATATATAATATTAGATAAGGTATAATATATTCTATTAGAAAGTATTATTTTAAATAACTATAAAGCTATATACTTAATTAATATAATTAAAAAACTTAAACTAGGGACTTTATATCCTAATTTAAATAATAATATAGTTAAAGCTAGTACTTTAACCTTAGAGATATATAGATATAGAATTTAATATCTTAGAAATATTATTTATAATAAATAAAGAAAATATACTAAGGATCTAGTATTTAAGAATATAGTAGTAGTAAAGAATTTCTATATAAATATAGTATTTAAAGTACTTCTATAAAAAATAAGTACTTAGTACTATAGAAAAGACACTATATTATATTTTAGACTACTTAAAAATAGTATATTAATAACAGAACTTACTTAGAAATATAACTTAGTATTTATTAAATATAAGCTACTCTCCTTCTTCTATTTTTAAACTCTTACTATTATTAGAAGTATAGCTAGAATTATAAACTTCTAAGTATTTACTACTATAAAAATATACCTATTTTAGCCCTCCTAGGATAAATACCCTAATTAAGAAGATTTTATATAACTATAGTATATTTAAGTAAGATACCTTAGTATATAAGCTTTAGAATACCTAATTAAATAAGGTAGAGGAGTAAAAATCTCTAGAATAAAGAGGATTAACTATAAAGTATACTTATATATCTATATAATAAAATATATTTAGAGAGTACTATTAGAAAATAGAAGCCTTAAACCCTTCTTCTATATCTTCTTAGACTTATTTATATACTTATAAGCTTTAGATAGAGCTTTATATACTCTTATTATTAATAATAAGTATAGTAGGAAGCTTTTTACCTACCCCCTATACTTAAAGATTTAGAAAATAGTATCTAAAGTACTTTAATACTTTAAAATATATATATATAAATAATTTAGGCTTACTATCTATAAAATATAATAAGATACTAAGGTAGTAGTTATAAGCTAAATAATAGATACTAAGTATATTAAATAGGTAAAATAAAGTAGTATTAACTTTAAGATTACTCCTCTAAGAATATTAGAAGTAAATAAGGGAGGTAAGAGAGCTAAAAAAACCCTTATTAAGAAAACACTTATACTATTACTTAGTATAAATCTACCCCCTAAATTATAGTTAAAAGCTATATTAACTATAACTATACTATATAATATATCCCTAATACTTAAGAAATAAGGATAAGCCTTAGATACTATACTATATAAGTAGTTTTAATACTATTTCTACTAGTATAAACTACTTTAAATAAAGAATAAGCTCTAAAGCTTACTTCTTAACTAAAAAAATATCTATACCTATAAGTATAGAGTATATACTCTTATTTAAGAGTATAAAGATAATATAATAAGATACTATCTAAAAACTTATAAGAGAGCCTATATAGGCTATCTAATAGGGTATATAGTATTAAATATATATAGAATATAAGTTTCTATAAGAGAAGAGGTTATTTCTACTTAAAATATAGTATTTAAAAAGAACCTCTTCTATAATAATAAAGCTAATAAAGAGGAAAATAGACTATAAGCTTTAGAAGTAAAGTATATATTAGTTAAAATAGCTATTTTAGAAGAGATCTAAAAGGTTATATATATTATTAATAGAATAGAAAATAAGAATATAGTAAGTAGTTAAGAAACTCTAAATAAAGAGCCTAAAGCTAGGATTCCACCTAGGAGTAGCACTCTTATAGGATTAATAGAAGGTATACTAGAGGGTAATAAATTAAGCTTACTACCTATTTTAGTTAACCTTAAGGAGTTATATATAAAACTCCCTACTCTAGAAGATACTCTAGAAGCTCCTAATAGGAGTATATTATTATAATAAGAAATAGTTTCTAATAAGGAAATAAGGAGAGAGAGCTAAGAGTTTTTTAGTTAAGAAGTATATTAACTTAATAATAAGGGGAATTCTAGTAATTAGGGAAGGAATAGATAAATATATTTAAAAGTATAAGGAATAGAACTTATATAATATTTTATATAAGTTTAAGATTAATAAAATTAAGCTTAGAATTATTCTCCTACTACTATAAATATTAGATCTATATATATAGTAGGATTATATAAAGATACCTATATATAGGTAGAATTTATAACTATATATATACTAGAATAACTAAAAAGATATATTTAAAGTACTAAGTAGGATAGATACCTAAAAATAATAAATTATATCTTTATAGCTACTCTTAAACACTATACTAAGGAGAGGAAAACCCTATTAGTTAGTTCTAGAATAAGGTACTATATTAGTACTCTTCTAATAAAGCCTATATTATAAAAATAAGCTTAAAATACCCCTTTTAAGGATAAGTAGCTTATAGCTATATATAGTAAGCTTAAAATATTTATAAAACTAGGTATATAGAAAATAGTTAAGTAGAAAAAAGTAACTTTAAAGTCTCTCCTACTAAAATAAATATATAAATATAAGCTTAATAAGGATAGTTTCTTAACCTCTTTTAAAGCTTATATATATATCTAAGGAAACCTATAACTATTATCTATAATAAAGAGTATATATATAGCTATACTTACTATAAAGACCTTCTAGGTTATAATAGCTATTATAGTATACTTTAATTTAAAAATTATATAACTTAATATTATAAGTACTTTCCTTTATATTAATAGAGAGGGGTATAAGTCTATATTTTATAATCTCCTAGATAGATTTAAGAAGATTAGAAAATATAGTAAGCTTAAAAGAGCTTTATATAGGCTATAGGATTCTCTACTTCTCTAGTATAAAGAGTTTTCTACTATACTCCTTAAGTTTAGCTTAATACTAGCTCTAGAAGAGCTCTATCTCTTTATAAGCTTAAAAACAGAACTTATAATCCTCTTCTATATAGATAATATTCTTATAGTATACCTAAAGAAGAGTAAGAATAAGTATAAGAGCCTTAAAGTAAGTATCTAAGTAAAGTATAAGTTTAAAGACTAAGGACCTACTAAGTAGTCTTTAAGTATATATATTCTAAAGGATAAGATTAAAAGAACTATTTCCCTTATTTATAACTTATATATTAAAAAGGTTACTTAGAAGTTTAGTTTATAAAATAACCTAGGTATACTACTATATATACTAATATTATTTAAAGATTTAAAGCTATTTAAAGGGTAAGTTTTAAATAAAGAAATTAAGGTATACTAAGAGAGAGTAGGCTTTATATTATATACTTTTATTATAATATACTTAGATATTACTTTTATCTATACTAGGCTCTCCTAAATACTTATAAACCTAGAACTAAACTACCTTAAGGCTATAAACTAGGTAATAGAGTATTTATATATAACCTAGTATCTTAGATTATAATATAGAGGGTATAAAGAAGCTTAAACGCTTATAATAGCTAGGGATACCTTATTTATAGATAATAAGGAGGACTAGAAGTCCTTATAAAGGTATATAATACTCCTTTTTAGTAGACTAATCTATTAGAAAGTAACTAAGTAAGTAATTATATTTACTTTAACTACTAAAGCTAAATTATTAGTTCTAGAGCTTACTATAAAAGAAACTATAGCTCTATAATAACTATTCTAGAATATATACTTAAACTTAAGTAAGCTTTAGACTATATATTTAAATAATTAATAAACTATATACCTAGTTATAAGTAAGGCTAAGAGACTTAGTATAAAGCTTTATTATATAAATATTTAATAAATATAGTTAAAGTAAGAATATAAGTATAGAAGTTTTAATATAATATATTTAGAAATATTAAAAATATTAGTAGATAGACTAACTAAAGTTCTTATATATATTTAATTTAAATAATTTAAAGAGTATTTAAATTTAAGGGATATATATAATATAATAGAATAATAAGTTAATTCTAAGAATACTAAGGCTTTTAAAAAGCTATATCCTAAGCTCTACTAATACCTAGGAACCTAATTCCTAACTAAATTAATACTTAGTATACCTTAAAAGAACTAATCTAAATACCTTCCTTAACTATTTATTATTCTAATTATATATAGTCCTTGCTAGGATATATAAAATAAAAGGGCTTAAAAGCTGGTTCTAGGTATATACCCCTAGTAGTATTAAAAGGTTAGAAGGATTAGATTAGGCTTTACTATTAAACTTAATCTCCTTATTAGCTTTATCTAAGCTATATAAGTACTTAGGCTTTACCTAGGATTAGTTAACCACAACATTATCCTCACTAGGTAAAATCTAACCCTTAAAACAACTATTTAGCTCTATCTAGCATATATACTTATATATAGTATAAGCTTTATTATAAATATTCTTATAGTTAAGATAGAACTTCTAGGTCTCTTTTTTAAAAGTATCCTTAGCTAGCTTCTTATTTAAAGCTATATAGGCTATATATACCTCCTTAGTAAAAACCTATATAAATCTAGAGAGCTTCTTACACTTATTACTACCCTTAAAATAATAGAAATAATACTTACTATTACTATTATAGTTAGAGTAGTTTATAATATTAAACTTAATTTAACTATATAGTATAGAATTAATATAGTAGTAATAGGTAATCTTATATTTATTAGTAGTATAAACTTTAGGCTTTATATAAGCCTTATATATAACCTTATCGCACTTAGAATAAAGATCCTTAAGCCTAGCTAAGGTAAGGGTAATCTTCTTATTATACTCCTCTATAGCTATATTAAAATATTAGTTAAGCTAGAGAAGTAATAATAGTAGTATACTAAGAATATATATTATTAGAATTAGCTTTATAACCTATATTAGCCTTTTACTTCTTAGTTAGCTTAGAGGTAGGGGCTATAGGAATATCTAGAGTAGTAGGCTTAGAAGTATCCTTCTTAAGCTTACTAGGGTTATTAGTATTACTTAAATTAGCACTATACTTATACTTATACTTAAGGGTAGTTAGTATAGAGGCTACCTACCTTTTTAGATTAGTAGGTATTAAAATATAGTCTAAAAAGTTAGTTTTAAAAGTATTTTTTAATAGAATTTAGTAGAGAATTACTTAAAAAGTTTAAATCTAAGCTTTAATTTAATAGAATAAAGTATATATAGGCTATAGGGGTGTTTAAAGATATAAGATATAATAGTGTAGGAAGGAAGGACTATTAAAATTAAGCTTATATAGGTAGCTAAAAGAAAGTTAGTTAGTATAGAGCACTTACCTACTAGTGTGTTTTTTACTGTTAAAAAAGTAGGGTAGTAATAAGCTTGAAATTAAGGCTTAATGCTAGGGGGTGTGTGGAAGAAATACCCCTAACCTTAGTTTTAGAGTGTTCTTATAGGTATTATAAAACACCTATAAGGTTGAAAACTACTATCTAGACTAATTTAGATAGTAGATAAGTTGAATATATTCCTTTCCCTCCTATGGAACGTTTTTGCTTGTGCCTCTACAGATTATGCACGAGCCGGTCAACGTTTGCTGTTAGACTGGGTGTCTCTCCTTCCATTTAACTTAAACTAAGTAAATAAACCTCTCGCAAGCATGGCGGAAAATCTCGCCTAGATATTACGTATCTTTCCTGATCCTCTACTTAGCACTGGACTATTGAAGGTTCTGTGACTAATACTGTTTGCTTGTACCTTAGCCTGTGATTGTTGCTAGCCTGAGTTGATGCCTTAAGGAGCTAGGTAGTTAGTAGTACCTAAGTCAGAATGCTCTAACTCTAGAGCTAATATAGAGTCTGAACAAGAGCCTTCCTATATAGTATATACCTTCTATAAGGGGTCCTATAATATAAGTTATTCCGGGTAGCCCTATTTATATAATAAGCTCTCTACTTAGTACATGAACAGCTTCTATAGTCTTCCTAGATTCTATATATGCTTAACCGAGAGTGTATTAACTATAAATTTATGATATTAGTCTCTACTAGTCTGTTTCCTCGAGGACTGAGTTCCAAGGTTCTGAATATGTACCACTCGTTCAAGCAGGTTGATAGCTTCCAAACCCGTCCCACGTGCGTCTTCTAGATATGCTCGACGGAGTTCATGCTGTGACCCTTCTCCTTTCCCTACCTCTTCTGTCTCTTCCGTCGAGCACCAGGCTCATCATCAGCTCCAGCCTCAGTCGTTATTTCAACGGGTAGAGGAGGCGAACATGCATGCTCCTGTTCCAATCCTGGGGCTGATTCAGTCTCTGAAACAGAGCCTTCAGGAATGACATAAGCCAATTGGAGCCATTGTTGCGTTACGACTCTCTCCGGGTGGCCCTCTTCGTATAACAAGCTCCCCACCTGATCTACGTGTTCAAGCATATCGATGGCATCTGCGCGCCTCTTGGCTTTCAGGTATGCTAACCCCAGTTCCGCCTGTGAGGCCAGCAGTTTGGGATCTTTCTCCTCGAGGATTGACTTTCTCACGTGTACAACGTGCTTAAGCAAATCGATAGCTTCCAGAGGTCTTTGGGCTTGTAGATAGGCCTGGCCGAGTGCGTGCTGTGGTTCTAGCCTCTCCCAGCGCGTTTCCTCGAGGACCAGGTTCCGAAAATGTACTACTCGCTCAAGTATGCTGATTGATTCCTCGGTCCTACCAGCGCGCAAATAAATGCTGCCGAGGTGGTGTTGCAACAACAGGAGTTGAGGGTGATTCTCGTGCCAGACCCGTGACATGGTGTTGACAACCGGCTCGAGTAGCGCTATAGCGTCTGATGACCTGCCTGCGTCCTGGTATGCATGCGCAAGCCACTGCTGCGTGTCAGCTGTTTGGGGGTGGTGCTCGCCGAGGGTCTGTGCTCTTTCCCGGGCCACCTCCTCCAATCGGGGCGTGGCTTCCTCAATCTGCCCGTTTCTGAGGTATGCAACAGCGAGCGCCTGTAGCGATGCGAGCCGGTCCTGGTCATCTTGTAGCACCTGGTCGGCCGTAACCACTTTTTCAAGCAGTGTGATAGCTTCCTGGAACTGGCCGTGTTGTGACAATGCGAGCCCCAGATCATGCTGCGCTTGGAGTAGGGCCTCTTCGTGTTGCCCATTCTCTTCTCGCGCCTCGAGCACTTTCCTCGCCAGCCCAATTGCCTCTTTTGTCTGTTCGTTGGCGCGATACGCGTACTCCAAGTCCCGCAAGTTGGTCAGCCGCATCGAGTTGTTTGCACTAAGTGTCTCCTCGTCAAGACGCGCTATCGCTTGTAATATCTGGATCGCCCGGTTCGCGCGGCCCCCTCCACTCCTGATTGACACTGCCAAGAGCCTGTAAAGTTCGCGGAGTTCTGTCGTCGGCTTTTGGTCTTCAAGGCCTAATCGCTGCGCTATTCCGCCCATGATAGCATGGCATTCACTGTGGAGCCCCATATCGCTCAAGGCCCACCCAATCCATATGCATGTCTGCAAGATGCATCTGCATTCAGCCGCGTCACCCACCAATCCCGTGTCTGATTCAACAAGCCACTTCAAGTGGGTCGAGAGTTGCGGGTGATATGGGCGCCAGCGGAGAACTCCGTACATTGAAAGCGCAACAATGCATTGAGCCATTCGCATCGCATGCCTTTGCTGCTCCTGACTCTGCCGGTCGCCCAAGAAGCCGTGCACGAGCGGGTGCATCGATACTGACTTCCATGCCCGTGCCGATCGATCAGTTCTCACCAGCGCAAGCGACTCGAGCCGCGCCACGGCCTCGGTGATGCGGAACCTGGCATCATCCTCCTCGACCTTCACGAGGTCGGGTGCTTGTCCCACATGCCAGGTCGTAAGCTCACTTGCGTACGACTCAATTTTCTTGGAGGTATTGCATGCCCTCTTGACCCCTGCACACGCGTCCACGAGAAGTTCTTCGAGAGGAACGCTGGTGTAGTGGAATCTTGACAAAAGTTCGAGCAGCCTAAGAGCATCCTTGCGCTCCTCGTCGAGCGGGCCTGTCTCTGGCCGTTCAAGAAGTTCAATTGATGCTTCGAAGGTGGCATATACCGATTCGTACCGCGATTGACCCTGTCGCCGGGGCTTTTGGAGGAGCCGCTGGCGATTTGTCCGGAAAGTGTCCACATATTCAGCTATACTTTGACGAGCGATGGCCATGTAGGATCCCGCGTGTAAAATAGCCAAGGTATGGTGTCCGAGATCTTTCAACAGGGTGAGCGCAAATGTATATTCTCCGCTGCCCTCGACTGCAACTTCAGGCAACCTCGCGGATTTGCAAAGAAGTTCCACACACTCCTGCTCATCCAACCCTTGAAGCTCCTCATGGCGGTCTAGGCTTGTCAGTTGGCCACACTCGGGGTTCCTGGATGTCACCAGGATCGATCCACAATTCCCTGAAGGCATGTAGATTTGGTAATCTGGACCGGGATCATCCGCATTGTCAAGAATTAGAAGCCATGGCTTCGTCGATCCCTCGCTGGACAGCATGCGCTTGACCTCGTCGACATCTTTCGCACAGCCTAGTGCCTTTGCGACTTCTGAGACGTTCTCGTCGGCAATCCTCTTGTCGGCAGCCCGCTGGTCGGAATCGTTATTTTCCGGCCTCTTTCGCCTATTCCTGTTGACGTCGACCCAGAACACACCCCAGAATCTGGCCCGGTGGTCTTAGCGCGGAATGACACTTCCCGGATCACGAATGAGCCTCACCTGTCTCGTACTTCGTTGGCAACATGAAGGCAGATCTCGCTCTTGCCTTGACCGCCCATACCAGTCAGGACGAACCTCCGTTGCTCCTTTGCCGCTCCCTCGGACGTGAGTCCCTTGACAAGCTTGTCGATGAGACTTCGTCGGCCAACTAAGTTTGGGTTTACGGGACGGTCCACAATCCAATGCTTGTTTGCTACGCGAGTGAGAAGAGGCGAAGTCAGTGCATAGAACTCAAGAAACGTTTCAATGAATTCATGACACCATAGAGAGATCCAAGTCAAAATGACCATCCTCGAAATGCGGGTACAATTCTTCGCCATCCACGAACAGTCAAGTGTGCTCCAATTCGTCGAGCTCAGGTACACGATCCTTCTCATCTCGCCAACCGCGCGGTGCCTCCTCGTTGACTTGACTCTCCAGAAGGGTCATGGGCAACGATACATTCAGTCGGCTGGTATCTTTCACCTCAATTACTTTCGGCTCAGGGTGATAGAGTGCTAACTGACCTGAGACCATCTTCTCTGCAACATCCCGCGCTGGGATCTTCCCTAGCAACTCCCGAGCAAAAACCACGGCTTTCCCTGCCGCATATGGCCTAAACTTGTCACTCTTGTGGGAGTCGGCATAATCAGATATGCCGCGGATGACTAGGCAGTTGCTGTTGATGTCGACACCTGCTGCCTCCATCTCGATACAATAAACATCTCCGTGCTGATCGTTGATAGCATCTCTCTTCTTGGCGTCCTGAATGACAGAGTTCCCTGTCGCAATACGCCCCTGGTGAAATATGAACTTGTCTCTCTGGCTCTCGGTGCGGGCCTTGCGCTCAACAAGCTTCGTTTTATCACAACCCACACAGTAGGAATTGTAATCACCGTCATGCTCGTAGGTCGACTCGAACAGCAAGTCGTGCTCAAGACCAGGGTGCTTATATTGATCGCCAAACTCTTCGTGGCTTTGGAGCTTTTCCAGGTGAGTTTGAAAGGTGGACCTTCCAAGTGCATGGTGTGTCCTAAGGGACGGCAGCGCCTTGAGAAGAACCATGTGAGGCCGGTTCAACTGCGTTGTGGTCTGGAACCCACTGGGCAACGACCTCCCGGAATCGTAACATATGACAGCGGGCTTCCCATCCGCGTGGCCAGGCCACCCAACAACCACGTCGCCGAGACGGACATCCTTGAGAGGCTGAGAGAAGAAGTGCTTCTGGGGAACACCTCCCCCTATGCCAACCATCAAGGTCATCCTGATTGCTGGGAACGTCTTGAATAGAGGCCCTACGATGTGGCTGACGTTGACCTGCCCGGTCATCGCGTCAGGGCAGGTAGCCACAACAACATTATGGCCTGCCATACTGCCAAACTCGTAGGTGTTGTCGTCGTATTGTGTATCGATGTCGGGGCGCTCGTGGGACTCGTCCAGCATTAACATTGCCGGTATCAGCTCTAGATCTGCCACCGCGCATATCCAAGCCACATGATAGCTCTTGGCATCCAGTTTTCTCAATGAATCTGGCGCCATTTTTGGCAAGATTCATGCAATTTCCAGCGGAACCGACGCTCGGATAAAAGGATTTGACCAACACCAGGTGGTGCGAATCACTGGTGCCTTTTGTAACCAGTGTTGCGAAGCTGGTTGGGAGACGTCTGGGACTGAAGACGGGCGGAGGATGGCGGGAAGAAAGGTGCGAGGATGTGGGGCAGGTTTATACGCAGGAAAGAAAGCCACATAGAAGTGGTCCTATAGAAATTGTCCTATCTCCTGCAGGCTGCCTCCCATTTTCTGCAGGCTGAGCAACCATCAAAAGGCTAAAGACGAATCCGTGTCGAGAGGGGTTATAGGTGTGGTCGCACCACAGCAATCATCACATTCCTCGGGCTGTATTATCGCCCCCACTCGTCTTTTCAAGGCAAGCGCAAGGTTGTTTTCCACCCCAGGACCGGCTCCGCCTACTGCGCCGCATTCTTGGCAGGAATTTGTTGTCGTTGGAAGGGCAGATGGGTCTGCCCTGCTGCCACATGTCTCTATAGACGTACGCGAGCGAGTAGTGGTGGACTCGCCACACTGCCCCAGCACTGTTTGCCAACGCACTACTCTCACACAAGCCGTATTGAATAATATATAACAATCAAAGCTACTCAGACACTCACTTCACGTCTGCAGTGGGAGACATTCCCAAGCATGTCACTAAATACTAGCACACCTCCGCATACTCCCCCGGCTGCCAATACCTCGCCAACCCTCAACTCCTATGCCAAGCAATTCAGGAAGAACTGGCAGACCGCCAGCGCCGACAGCGACATTACGCTCTACGGGTTCCGCCGCTTCAAAACCTCTCACCTCCTGAACCTACGCTTTCTCGAAGACGAGATCGCCGAGATAGATCACACCATTTACCAGGCCGGGCTCACGCTAGGTCTAGACCACGCACCACGCAACAAGCTCGGGCTCAACTATGCCAAACGAGACACCAATGCACCCACCATAGAGTCCGCAATCACAGAGGACCTGGTCCTCAGGCTCCGCAGCCTGCTCAGCCAATACGGTTAGTACCTCTTCCCTTCCCTTCCCTCCCAAGGCTGCCCACACCCCCTCAAAAGTGACCCATTAGCTTAATGAGTGGCCCCCCAACGCCTAGACGAAGCCCTCTGCGCATTCAGCAACCTCACGCACATGGAGCGGTGCTCGCTACTAGACGACGAAAAGGCAGCCAGCGCGCGCGCGGACCTGACGCTGCCCGAGATGTACGAGACGCGGCTCCTGCGGCCCGACCTCCCGCCCCGGTCGCGCGCCGACCCCGTGTCGCACTGGATGCACAGGCTGCTGCGGGACCTGCGGTACTGGAAGCTGAGCAGGCGGTGCGGGAGCGCGGGCGGCGGCGTCGAGGCCGGGGCGGGGGCGCAGGGCATTGGCATCGGCAGGGCAGACAGCACTGGCAGCCTCGCGACCTCGCGGCAGAACTCGGCCTCCATCGCCAACGTCCTGGGCCGCCTGATCAGCACGCTCGTGACGTGTGGCTTCCTCGTTGTCCCGCTGGCCACGCTCAGCCCCGACTCGCCTTCTACCACGCAGCTGGTCGGGGTGTCTGTCTGCGTCTTGGTGTTTTCGTTCCTGGTCGCCACCCTGATGCGGGCGTCCAACTCCGAGATGATGGCTGTGTCTGCTGCGTATGCGGCTGTGCTTGCGGTGTTTGTGTCGAAGTGACTGTCAAAGTGACCGTCAAGGACTTGATATGTTAGTCAATTTACTCTTACGGAGGTACGGTAGTGCACGTCTTGGATGAATTCAACGCAAAATTGGGTTATCTTTTATGACCTGTGAGGCCTCGACAATGATGTCTCCTCTAACCCGTTCTAGTGCTCCTAGGAGTTCTCTTGACACCGAGAATCCGCTCCTATCCGTGGATTGGAAAACCGCGTGTCTTTTTCCCCTATTCAATCATAATTGGGAGCGATGCTTCTTAGCCTCGTCTGTGCGGCACAAGGCTGAGGCCACGTGCCCGCAGGCGTACTGTATTACTTTACATTGTTATTGGCACTGTCTTTCTTTCTTTGAGCGCTGGGTCTTGAGCGGTCACCACTGTATGAAGGCACCGCATACATTTTATATTTATGGGAGATTAGAAACGCAACCAGTCAATCATCCTTAATGACCACCCCATGGCTCTGCAGATTTGATGTATGATGCGGGAGGTTCAAGAACATAGCCCTTCCAGATTTCCCATTCATTTCTACTGCCAAAGAAGCGAGTTAAAGCTTTTTTACAAAATCTAAATTTTTCCTACGCCCTTTTCATCCCCTTTGCAAGGCTTGGCTTGCACCACCATCATAGCTAATCTAAACCTAAGATTGCAGGGGAAAAAAGATAACACATTGTGGAAATTAAATTTAGTGCTATAGCTCCTTAGAGGCTACTTATGTAACAGCGTAGCTGTGGCGACCCGCAGCACCGAAGCTTAGGTGGTAAGCTAGTTAAGATTACTAGAGTAGCTTATACTACTTTACATTTAAAAGAATTAATATATAAAATCTATATCTTATCTTACTTTTTAAAAGTCTTTCTTATTAAGTTAATAATTTTACTTTTAAAATAATAATAGTTTCTTAATAATACTCTTATATTAAAGTTATAATATTATAACTATATTTTTATATATAAACTACTTCTTATCTTTCTTCGTTCCTTTTAAAGTCTATGTTAAATAAGTCTTTAAAGATAATATACTTAAATATTTAACTTTTATTTATTTAAATCTTTTAAAGAAAAATAGAGAAGAACTTACTTAGAAGAAGAAGGTAAATAAAAGGTAGTTGTTTTTTTTTTTAAAAAAAAGAAGAAGGAAAAAATAAGGAAATGAAAATCTAGGGGTGAGTACTACACCTGCTTAAATAGGGGTACTATAGAAACTTAGACCTGTGTCCTCTAATTGGCGAATTTAAAGCCCTGATTGGCTTAGGCTGAGCTCCCACAGCCAAGCCTAAGCTGGGGGCTGAGAAGCCTTGGCAGAGGAAATCAGGTCTGAGTTCGCTGAGTTTACGTGACATATCATGCCTGGTGTGCATGCTTGCATGGTTGCTTCGACGGGTGTTCAACTGCATGATTGGGTGCGGGGGTATATGTGTACTAGCGGCATGGTAAATGTCTGTCTCAGAATATTTAATATATAAACGTGACTCACTTTATCGTGCGTCTGCTTCTTGCCAGTTGCCATGTGTGTGTTGGGATCCTTGTGATTTGATTGTTTCTTGGGCGGGGGGGNGGGGAGCATGTGGTTGGGGGCCGCAGGTGGTCACAGATTGGCATGTGCAGTGGTTTAAGTTGTTTTTGCTCTTCTTTGGCGGTGCCGTTCGTGGCGGTCTGGCTCGATGTCGGGCAACTGGCTCAACGGTTGATTAATTTATCGATCGGGGTCTATCTTGTCATGGCATGGAGTAGTATGGGCTCTGGAAGTCTCGAATTGGTGGTCGATGGGAGGGGGTTTCAGTGGGGACGCAGAGGCTGAGGCGGGTGATTAGTGTAAGAACGAGTGTCAACGTGAGGAGACGGTCGCACAGAGACAGACAGCAGACATCCCCGGAGACGCTCGTCCCTGCGGTGACATGCTGTGCATGCTGTGGCTCGGCTCGGCTGAGCTCCCCGTGAGCAGGTAGTAGGCGGGCCTTGTGTATCGCGACCCTGGCGCGGTGTTGGGAGGCGGGCATGGCTTTTCTTAACAGGTACGTCAGTCAATGAGTAAATAGGCGAGTAGAGAGAGCCGCGTAAGATACGGTAGTTTGGTTACGCGGCCTTTGTTTCATGAGGATTTGGGTAGGATTTCTGAGTTTCACAGGATGGTGGGCGGCTCTGGTGGGTGGTCTTGTGGGATAAATATCATTGAGGGACTTGGAGAGGTCGCTCTTGGCGTCTCTGTCGAGTCGAGGATCTGTTGATGCCTTGTAGATGTTGGAGAATAGTTGATGTTGTGGAGTAGTTGAGTTGCTGCCGTAGACCTCTGCTCTATCAGTACCATCCTACCTAGGGATTTATGTGCCACATGATGCTAGGTCTTCTACAATGAGTTGAATCATGAGCTTTGAATGAAGAAGACTGGATCTCGGCTTCAACTGGTGGAATTACAGTTTTTGATGGTTAAACAGAGCTGCTCTCTCGTCTCACTTTGCTATTGATATTGTCTATGCTACATGGAGAGTCTCGAGATAAGGCCAGTAAATAATGTGGCTTACTCTTATGTGAACACTCTTATCCGGGTTTTCATTCCGCATCAAGGTAATTTGTTGTGGTAAATACCCATCAATTCATCCAAAGCCCGCTTGATGGATTCATGTGTCTGGCATGATGGCCCATCACATGTGTACTGCGTTTTGAGTTACTAAATGGAAATACTACGCATGTGATGAATGAGTAGCCACTATGCTTTGTATCTAGAAATGGTTGAATGAATTAAAATACCTAGGTAAGAAGGCACAGCATAAAATTATAACCTTCGGAGTTTTGAGAGAGTTTTAGGTGCATTGCCTCATGACTGGCCATCAAAAGCAAGGGCACCCAGATCGGCCGCAGTAGCAAGCCAGAAGACCTGAGTACGGCGGCCAGGCTGCTGGATAGTGCAGGGTCGGAAGAAATAAGAAACCCCTATATTACAGGAGTCACAACTTATCAGAATATAAGATCCTTTCCGTTGGTGCATTTTAAACAGTATTGATATTTAAATAGCTGTGGCGATAGCCCTACACCCTCTAGCCTTGACTGCCTCAGGCTACTGATCTTGAATACCCTCCTACCAATCCTACACCTCCTCACTTTTCATTCAGTCTGTTTAAAGTTCTTTTGTCATCACAAGTGCGTTTTTCTTGGGGCCGGGCGGAGTCGGCCGGGGCATTGGTTCATTATATGGTGAGGGTATTTATGGCCCAAGTATGCTGGGATTGTCTCGGTCTTCCTCGTCATCCCATGAAGTTCTTTCCCAAAGAACCGGCGGGTCGGGCGGAGGTAATGGTTGAACATATGGTGGAGGGTTTGTAGCGGCGTCATAATTGTGATCCGGCCGTCGCGGTGCCCCCCTTATATCAAAAATGCGATTTTGAAGGCGCGATACGATGCTATCGCCTCTTTGAAGGTACTCATCATCGCATTCCACAAGGACTTCAACAGGTCGCATATTGTTAAGCCGCCGATTATTCTCCCAGATGAGCACGCGGATCCCTGTGTACTGGTTTTCCATTGTTTGTGCACTGACGAGCAAGAAGCGGCGGATCAGGCTGATCGTGTGAATAGCGTCATAGATTGGATAATTGTTCCGCACCGACCCATTGACTTGATCGTATCGGAAGTGAAGTTGTAATCGTAAGCGATGCCGTGGGCGTATATTGAACAGATGAACAGCCCAGGGTGCGACTTCAATGTTTCTTGGACCGGGATTTCGTGGATCCTGTGGAGTATCAGTATACAACAACTCAGGCTGTCGCTGAACAACAAGAACAAGACAAGGCTGATATGCATGATGAGTTTTAGTGGCAGATAAAGTGATTCCCCACTCACGATCACTCCCATTTCCCACCAGCGAGGTGGCCTTCCGGTAAAGTTTAGAGTCATCTGCCGGAATTCCATTTGACTTAGCATGTTTGTCAAAACATCTAAGCGATCGATACCATTGGTCCAAATAGCATTGCCGAACCGCGGACCAGCCATCATAGAAGAGGTAAGTGTGCTAGGTCCCATATCAGTCTCAGAGGTTGGGCCTGCTCTCAGGGGCGGCGAATCGCTCATATCGAGTTCAATGTGTCCAATTTGTCTTCGGACGTTGTCTGATTGGTCGGTTAGAAAGGCTTCCGCAGCTAATATGCCCATATGTACAACATCATCTAATCTTCCAAGGTCTCTTGGATGAGTAAACCGGAGGTGTTGCAGGAAAATTCCATTTGCTTCATAGCGCACTGTTTGCGAGGTGCGAAGTAGAGCAAGTGGGTCGCTGGGCAGCTGTGCGAGCGCATTATCATCCGCGTAAGCCTCGTATGTAACGGCCGCCACCTCTCTTCGCGCATTGGTAACTCCTGACTCCCATTGGATAGGTCTCCGGTTGTCAGGCTGGTATCTATGATCAAGGACAAAACGCCTACGTTCCCCGGGCACACTGCCAAGGTATCGTCTAATCCGCGTCTCTGTAGGTGGGTCTTCGTCGGCCTGACGGACCCGGACAGCCGCAATTTCAGTGAGAAGACGCCTCGCGTCGGCGAAATAGTACCCGTAAACAGCGTTGCGTATCTCCGGGGGAAATCGAAAGAGGTCGAAGACGAAGGGTCTCGCTGACTGGCGACGGGGAACGACGGGGATGGGGTCCGGGGTGGGGTCCGGAACCGGGACGGGGGCTGAGACCGGAACCGGGGCGGGGCCTGGGATGGGCACCGGGGGCGCTGGGATGCGTGATATGTCGGCCTGCTCTACTTGGGGCCGGTCTGCGCAGTCACAGCCGTCACCCTGTGCTGCCTCGATTTCCCGGGCGCGATGCTCGAGGCAGTCGAGCAGCTGCTGCAGTGCTCGGTTGGTCACGTTGTTTGCCATGATTCTAGATCACGAAGAGGGCTTGTTATGGTCCATGCAAGTCAGGCGTCAGGTGAGTCCACATGTGAAAAGGCTGCTGGTTGTTCTTGGTTGGGGGCTGCGGTGCAGTCGTTCAGGTCAAGTCTTCTTTATAAACAATGAGAGCGCTCCTTGCACCTACTGGGGGTGAGGTGTAGCGATGAAAGCTGGTCGAGGATTTTGATTTTCGTGCCGAGACTGGTTGGCAATATTAGGGGCTTTGTAGGCAGTGCTCATCATTTGACTCAGTATTGAAAGCAGCGACCGGTTGCGGTCGACAGTATTGACTAGCCGACAGACGCAAACAAAGAATTAGCGATAGACGGTAATGGCTCCTACTTCAAATAAAACAAAAGTGGAGAATTTATTCTAGAGATGGAATTGCACAGCCGAAACCTTGAAATCAGTCTTGGGATTTTGTGTAATGTCCAACATTTCATTTTGCCTTGCCCTTCACGGACGACGAGTACCTGCATGTCACATAACACTTTTATCATCAGAGAAAGGCAAGCTAATTCAAATTACAGGAAAATATGTCTGGAACACATATGGGTTTGACACAACGCTTAGCGCATTACGACGTGAGGGCTGCCGTGGTGTCTTTTCGACCTGTCGACCGAGCCGCTTCCAATCAAGCCGTAGGGCTGGGATGCAGACCTTTTTGATTACGTCCGAACTGGTCTGTGAAGGCACTGCCTTCGATATGTGAGTTGTCTCAGCCAGGGCCGTCGGCTCGTGGGCGATCGGCTCGCCAGTGTGGCTTATATTCAACCCGAGCCTATCATCCCTCTCCACAACTGGACGCGGCAGCCCGCATCTCAGGAATGCAATATTGGCGACCGACGCCCTGGAGCTGATCATCACACAAGCCGAGCAAGGAAAGCGACCAGTTGACAGCTGTGGTTGCTTGAATTGTTTTCTTCCCGTTTCCATAACAGCCCACAACCCCCTGATAGATGCGCAGTCATCGTATTCTCCTCGACATGAGCGTCTGTTCTGAGTAATAGACCTCTCGACTCTTTACTGAGATAGCTAGACCAAGGGAAAGACACTTCCCTCAGGCATGTCACATGGAAACTTTTGTGTCACTCAAGTGGAGGTCAATGCCGGGTTGCAAAAAATACCATTTGTCGCTACCGCTACTCATAAATGCAATAATCAGAACTAATTAATCCCCTGGCAATTCCTCGCCCACCCGAGCTGCTCCCAAAGAAGCACCAATGTTCAATCGAACGAGCTGCCCGATCATAAAGCCGTCGAGACGAGCGTGACCTCTCTCTTCGCCGTCTCAGTTGCACGTATAAGCCTCCTGGTTTCCTCTAAAGGGCCGTCCAAGTTGAAGTCTCTCCCTCGTGCGCGTGCTTTGTGTTGCCTGCAATCCAGCAGCCAAAGCCCCGTAGGCGTTGAGACTGAGCTGGTCTGCCTTAGATGCAGAGCAGGTGGAGATTCCGTAAGAAGGCCCACGAATGCCGTCTCCGGCCCTGCCAGATTGTCGTTGATCGCAGTAACAATTTCTTTCCCGGGATCCTTGCTCCATATCGATCTATCGTTTCGTGTCGTATCTTGTCGCATCATGCAGTTATCTCCCCGCGGCCCGGGTTGCCCCCATCCCAATCCATCATCACACGCGTACATGCACGCCACGCGCCTTCGGGAGGGAGGCGCTGGCGTGTACGTGGCGCCCATGGACGCCGCCGCTCACATGGCCTCGGCGCTACTTGAAGCAGTTGAAGCGGCCGAGGGAGAAGCGCCAGGGCCCGCGGCGGACGCCGTGCCTATCCGCGTTGACGCTGGTGCCGAAGTGCTTTCCGCCAAAGGCTTTGTGGTAGATGAGAGGCATTTTGTTTTAGGGGGTGTGTGTCTGGGTGTGTGTGTCTAGTCGTCTGCGTGGGTATTCGACGGTGGTCTGAAAATTATTCGAGGTCAGCGATGCTCGGCAAGAGTGACGGATTATTCAGGGATGTGTTGTTATGTACCTGTTTATGTGGTCGCTGTTCTAGGTTGATGTCCAGATGAAGTTATTTCACAGAGTTGCTAGGAATTAGAAATGGTGCAGGTAGGTTGCTAAAAGAATATGGACGCCGTCGAAGTCAGGTTGTTGAGGCAGCCCATTTCCATGGCAGTGGCTGGTTGCGTCATTGTGAAGCAAAGCAGGGAAGCGCAGCTCGACATGTTCCCTGCACATTGACGACGGCGTGTCTTGGCAGGTGTGACCAGCATCACGAGCCCTGCACACGGTGAATGGCTTGGAGCACGGCCTTTTTCTTAGCCCCATATACCACAGTAACACCCTCTCATTTATGAATTTAGATTTGAGTTCAGCCGCGCCCCAGCAGTCCAGCGTCGTCGATTGCCCCCACGATGCTGCCATCGCCAAGAGTCACTTGGCGGCGCTTGCACCCGCCTACGCTGTTCGACTCGTCGGTAGCGTTCATCGAAGAGACCTTCAAATCTCAGTCGGATGCCGATTCTTGCTTTGCTCTCTGAACTTTGGTAGTCTGGCGACTCCGGCTTGTTGGCCGATGTTAATTAAATGGGGCCACATACGCATTTGAACACTACATGTCATTGACATTGATCAACGATCGTTCCGTGCTGCTAGAATGGAATACTTGCTTGCCTCCCTGAGCCTGGGAAGGTCGTTGAGCAGCAAAGGTTCTCCCTTTTCATGAGGAGAGACTTGATCATTTGCCACAGACAAAGAGATACTTCCACAGTTTTCCCACCGGTTGTTTGGCTTTCGGCTTTTCGTCGTCTGATTGCACTTGCCTCCCAGTCGAAGTCGTATCAGGCGAGACTCTTGCCCTGGCTTTCGCCCTTTTCATCTGCTCCCACATCTGGGCTACACTTGGGAGACCACCTGAACTCTCAAAATCTCGGACAAATCGTCTTGGAGCTGGATCTGACGGCACAAAAGCATTCTGAGCGTGCGGTGTGGCGTGGCTGAAGGGGTCCAGACTTAAGCCAGTCACTGTCTCAAACCGCTTCTCGTCGATCAGGTGGATTCTAAGGACCACCTCGTAGCACTCGTTCCATTGCCCCGGGTCGTCATCCAGAGTGAACTTCTGCCTCACAAGACCCCCAGGACATATATCCATCATATGCCGTAGTTGGTCAATCATTTTAGGGTTTGGATCCTGCATTTGTAAGGAGTCCATAGAAATTCGATGAAATCTCTTAGGCGGGCCGTCCAACTCTAGCGGTTCGCACGTATGCGGTATGTGGACTGGAGTGGCTGTCTGGGATAGGTCGACACTCTGGGCTTCAGTGAAACTCTGAGGCCGAGGCTGTAATTTGTTGAACCTCTGGACTTGCGCGAGACTCTGTACTTCAGCGACACTCTGGACTTGATTGAAAACATGACTGTGCATATGCTGGATTTCAACAGGACGCATATTATATCCTGTCGGTGTCGGACACCCGAGGCAGGCAGCTTCTACTTCAGGATCAAATGCGTCTGTGACTCCATCGTACCTTTCAAGGGCCAGATCGTCAGTGGATCATAATTTGGTAGTCCTGAGGTACTGCTGCCACTGGTTGATCCCTCGGCGAACTTACTTCGGTGATGATATCTGTATTTCCATACACTTGATGGAGTCATCTTTGGAAAGTATAGAAGCAAGTGAGAGCCTTCAAGTCATGATTAGTTCGCATATATGAACAATAGAAGAATTGAAAGGAGTGCCTACGTACCCTGAGTTGCTTTGTAAGACTTGGAACTGTCGCACTGTACGTGGGTCATCGGCGAAACGTGTACCGTACACCCACTCATGTGCTGGCGCGACGAAATAATCCTGGTCAATTCCAGTTGACTTTGGTCTTGCCACGTTCACGTCACCAGCGAGAACTTTGTATTTGTAAGTCGAATTAGATGCCACGTTGAAGACTCGTAACGACACGGCAGTACCCTCTAGACACCTAGTCAACCTTGGGATGCTTCCGCGATCTCACAGAATGAGCGCATGTAGAACGAAAACCGCATTCATGGAGAAGGGGGTTGGGAATGAGAAGCACAAATTGGAATAATTACTTTTAACAGGAACGAGGAAGTGCAGGGTGAGCGAGCCGCCTTTGGTCAAGGGAGGCCTCCATTTGCTTATCATTTGGGCATTATAAAGCGGCAATGCCACATTTCTGCCGTTGTCAATATCATGGATTCGTTGGTGATTACCGATAGGCTTGTCCTCAACACGTGGTGTCTGATATATGCCAATTCTGAGG
The DNA here is from genome assembly GCA_000800745.1 of Diaporthe longicolla. Taxonomy (NCBI): domain Eukaryota; kingdom Fungi; phylum Ascomycota; class Sordariomycetes; order Diaporthales; family Diaporthaceae; genus Diaporthe; species Diaporthe longicolla. The sequence goes on along the minus strand of JUJX01000027.1, from coordinate 379,300 downwards.
GCCTCTCTTTGGTGGTGCTGTATCTGAATGGAATCTCGGGCGATATTTCTTTGCGACGCCTGGGAACCGCGTTGTCGCGCATGGTTTCCAGGGCTGTACATATCTTGACCAATGCTACCAACAGCGGCGCAGCGGTGCAGCGGCTTGGTGCTCTGAAAGAATGAAGGTGGCGGGGTCAAATTGAACTAGGAAGTTTTTAAATTTTGTTCACTTTCAAGATTGAAAGAAGTGGCGGTGTTTCTTTACTGGGCACTCTTATACAGAATCCCTCGTGCTGTCGTAACGTACAACCCGAGATGCCGAGACCTTCAAATGTTGTCTGCATATAGACTACTCACTCGTCTAAAATACCAAGACAATGTACACACAAGTTGGGGCTCTTGTGTTCCAATTTGGGCCTCCCAGCTGCATAACAGTTACACAAAGTCGTCAGCGCTATTTGTTTATTGCTCCAGCACTGAGCGCTTAATCCGCTGCAACGTCTGTCATTGGATAAACCCCCAGTCGCGATGTGCGCAAGACATGTGTGCGTGTGCACTGCTGCCTGAACTCCCTTGCATCGTCAAAATTGGAATTTGGTACCACCGTCGTATCCTGTGTACGCATAAATCCCGATACGGCGAAGTGCTGATTGAGAGCTTTTACATGTGAGCTGTGGTATGACCTGAGTGTTCTCATTTCATCAACCAACTTCTTTCCAACCAAGCACATATTAAATGGCTGAAGAGGACAGTGCGCTCTCGACAACAGCTAACATCATTGGCATCCTTACCTTTGCCCTGGCCGCTTTCTCTTTCTTTTTGGCCTTCTACGCCGCGACGGCAGATGCGCCGAGGGAGATGAAGAGGTTTGAAGATTACGTGATCCAAAGAGAAGCGCATATCAATGAGATTTCGGAATTCTTCGAAGATAGAGACATCGAGGCCGATAATGAGCTGGAGAACTCGCCACTGAGAGATTTGGTATCGGAGTCGCTGAGGATCGCTGAGCAGCGAAGAGGAGAGTTGCAAGAGAGTGTGTACACGATATGTGGTAGCTCGGTAACAGGTCTAACCAGAAGGGTATGGTGGTGGATGGAGCGGCGGGATATGAATATGGCCATGGCAGAGGTCGACATTCAAATACAGCATCTTACGTCATTACAGATATCATTCTTGCTCCGGTAATTCTCGACTCGAACGTTACATACCTGCCTTGTGCTGATCCATGCCATAGCAAAATGAACCGACAGAGCACACAATTAGACGAGGTGGAGAGGTTGGTTTTGCTTCGTGGATAAACGAAAAGACCCGCCATGACTTAATTCACATAGCAGCAAGATTCTGGGCAGTCAATATGCGCAAAAATTAGTTCTTGAATGTTGTACATAAACCCCTTAGCAGCACTTTGCCCGTGACCCGCTCGGACAAGATGTGCCCTCAGGATCCGCTACGCAGTCCCGGAAAGTAGGGAACGCATCTGTCTGATCATCCACGCACTATGCCAACTCGATGTCAGTGTCGGGTTCACGAGGTATTGAGCAGGAAGACAAGACTTACACAGAACGTGTTCTTGTCGATGTTCTCGCATGCTCCGACTCCTGCTGCTCCACCGTCGCAGAACTCGGCTGTGCTGACGGCTGCGAGGGCCAAGACGAGGGAAACAAGCTTGAACTTCATTATGGGAAACGTTTTATGAATGAATTATGTGATTTTGTCAAAGTGCCTGCCTCTGTAGCTTTTTCCGTCTTTCCGGTATCTTGAGTTGAAATAGCAAAGAACGGAGCACAGGCAAACGTGAAGAAAATTCCCGCGGAATATATATATACACTTGTTGATCGGATAGGTCGCCGAGTTTGGACCAAAATTATGTTCCTATGGAAAAGCGCGCCCGAGTTGTTTCAGACCTAGATGTGAATCAGCAGGGAGACTACCCCTAACCGCCAAGCTCAGCTTGGTACATCCACCACAGCCTTACTGGGCTGTCTCCCTACAGCTTTTACCCGCGGATGACAAAACTACAGCGAGTCATGGCGGTATGCCCCTGGGCCTTTGCATGTGCCCGAGCGAAAGCAGAGAATAGCAACAAACTGGTTCAGCTATGGGGACATGTTTTAGAAGCCTGCGTCTGACTCGTAGTTAAAGCGCTTCTCCTATATAGTCCGGGCGACAGATATCGATGCCATCATACACGACGGGGACTTCTGGGGATTTGAAAAATATATGATGCGAGTGGATCGTCGCCGGATTTGAGCCAAAGACAGTGTTCTATACTTACTTGAAAGCTTCCTGTACCATCTTTCTACTCTTTCCACATGTACTTAATCTTACCTTGATCGTCATCGGTAATGCATGTCCCTCCAATGACACTGTGAGACATAACTGCTCAGCTTGTGAAAAGCTGCCTTTCCGACAACCAAGTTTAACCCAAGTATTCTCATGCCGATGAGAGTTAAGTCCAAATGAGAAGATGTTCTTAAAAAGAGCATGACTCATCGTATCTAACCACTGTTATCGGCAATGTGTGCTTTTTTTAAACGCTGGGTCTTGAGCGTTTACGACTGTACTAGTATGAAGGCGCTGCGTATGGCTACGGCTGTATACGGAATAGAAACGGAACCAGTTAAAAAGAGCATGCAAATGAAACGGGGTTATGCGCAAATATCATGACGGGGATGATTAACCTTACTTCCAAGGTTAAGTTGACATTGAGACGATCGCACAACTGTCATGACCATACTACTAGGCTGTTCTGCCTGTCCCGCATCTTGACCAGGGCTGCCATGGCGCTGTGCCGCGCGACCTTGCGCCTTTGCGGATGGGGGCCAAAATGTTGCTCTTGACTGCAAACAACCACCAACTGCGACAGACGACACGTCACATTGCATATTTTACGCCACAGGGTTGTTGTCAAATTGTGACCCACCACTCAAGACTGCACGCATGAATCTCAGGCTGTAGCCGCCGGTGTGACCGAAAAGTTCGGGCCGTTGAAATGAGCCTTCCGACAATTGTGTACCAAAATACTAGGTTCTCCATACTTATGCCCTGCCACAGAGTTTGCTGTGCCACAGGGACACATTATCAGCGAATTAACAGCCAAGTCCTTTATCGATTCAAACTCTCATTTCCGGGTCTCTCTTGGTCCCACAACCGCACTCATCAAATTTTCCCGATGAAGTCGTTCTTCTTGGCGCCGTGTCTTCCCAGATAGACCGAAGCACCCTGGGGCACCCTTACCAGACCTCGTGGTTGCTGCCAACGTCCAGAATGCTACTGTCTGCCACTTTGCGGCCCACTTGTTCAGGCTGAAATTGATGATAACGTTTGAGAGTAGAGGGAGCATGCAGCAGGGCTCAATGTCAATTTACAATCTCAGAATGAAAAACTACCTATGTATGACCTGTAGAATGAAACCTTCAATTGAAACCATGTGATTGTGGAAGGAATGGCCTAGTGACTTTGAGTCACTTACAGCTCATGGCAGTGCTCTTCCCTTGCCTTGAACACTAAATTGGGACCATCCTTGTCTGACGTCTGATTGTCGATGAGCTGATACTCGCTTGCCCTGTGCCTACCATCCTTGCGACCGGCCTCGCCTCCTCCGAGCTCACCAGCTTTCCCTGGAGCACGCTGGAAATCAAAGTACCACATCGTCTTCGCAACAATGAGACTCATTTCCTGATACGCCATAGCCTTGCCCACACAACCAGTATCACCGAGAGCAAATGTTGCAAATGCATCTCGCACAGTGCTCCTCCGAGTGCTGCCTGACTTTTGAGCCTCTGTGATATCTTGCTGAGGTTCTAGCCAACGCTCCGGCTTGAATTCGAAGGGTTCAGTGTAATAGAGGTCATTGTGCATGATACAGTATGGGTTAACACCGATGATGGTACCTGGCGGAATGAATTCTCCATCGACGACAATGGGCTTGTCGAGCGAAGAACTAGGCTCACGCCATAGCGTGCCAACAAAAGGTGGCGATACTCTGAGGGACTCGTCGATAACAGCCCGTAGGTATTTGCATCCGGAGAGTTCAGCACCGTTTTTTATAAGCTTCCCAGACGTAAAGGTGGTGCGAATCTCCGCAGCAAGAGCAGCATAAGCGGATGGAGAGCGTGACAGGTAGAAGAAGATTCCGCTCAGTCCTGTCGATGTTGTCGTGAATGCTATGAGCTAAAATCAGATTTTTTTGAATCGCAGAAGGTCCGGCAATACGTCACAGATGTTTCATAACAACATGTAGGGCGGATGGGCCGTGGTGAAACAATGTTGGCTCAAACGCTGGTTGAAGGTGATAATAGCAGGAGTAGAGTAAGTCGAGTCGTTGGGTATCTCATTTCACTCACCTGCTGGAAGAAATATTGAGGCCTCAGACCACAACTCAGTCTGCCTCACAGTATCCTCGCCAGCGCTTTCATCGCTCGCCGCAATCGAGTAAAAGTCACGTTGCGCATCCTTGGGAAGTGCTTTGCGTTGTTTGACAAGATTTTCAACCACTCTTATGAAACCCATGCTGTTCTTTCTATTGAGCCTCCGTAGCAGAGGTTTGATGGTAGAGGTGATGGGCCAAGACACTCGAGAGACAAGTCAGTGCGCCTTGTCATACATCCGTGCAGCAAGTACAGTAAGTCAGGCGAAGACTAAAGTTTGAGATACTTACTCCAAATGTTAATCATGCCGTTCACGGAGGCCATTGCGTTGATCAGTGTCCTGTTCGCGGTCTCGTTCTGAGTTTTGAGCGACTGTCCGAAGGCCAGATGGCCAGCTACGTCAGCGGCAACTCTTTGGCAGATAGGTGCCATATTCACAGGCGTGTGTTCGACCTGAAGCAAGTTTCTCAAGAAGATGTTGATCTCCGATGTCATTGTCGGCTCAAAGGCGCGGAGAGAGCGATCAGATAGGATCTGGCTGTAAAGTCTACGCTTGCGGCGATGTTCGTCCTTGCCCAGCACACCCAATATGTTCTGCTCCGGGTGAAACTGTGTGTGGATATAGAGGCTCGACCTCGATATATTTGGATTGAGGTAAATATCTGCGCACAGTGAGTTAAATTTCGTGGGAATTAGGCGGCACCAAGGCTTTACCATGGAAAGCTTCCACCGTGTTAAACACCAGGCGGTTGGGCGCCACTCGGATCACAGGACCTGGAAAACATTGTCATACGTGAGTATGCGGTAGTACAATTTACTTCTCAGTGTCCAGTGGCCCTACCATATTTAGCTAGGCTATCGAATGTGGCAAGATGGAGGCGCTTCCGCATGGCGTGGTAGCCGATGAAGCCATCAGTAAACTTAGCGAGAAATGGACCGGGGTACTTCCTCAAAGGATGAATCAACAGTTGGCGTCCCAAAGCTAGCATAACCTGCATTTTCAAGCACATGTCAGCACATACATGAGCTTATGTGTAGGTTCCAGGCCAGCTGTACCAGTGAGAAGAAGATGGCAAGCCACGTGGAAGCTGGAAACGAAAGAAGACCAGAAGCATTCATGGTGAGAGCTTTTGGTACGACGCGACGCAAACCGTGACGTATTTTCAAGCGCAGATCGTGGTTTCGTCACAACGACCTAGAGAAGATGGAGGATTGAAAGGGTGAGCATTGGTTGGAGTGGAAGTTCGAGTGTAAATAGACGCAGTGTGGCGAAGAGAACAGCTTATATAAGGACGTTTGCAGGTCAGTGCACGGCTTCCTCGGCAGGAGTTGGGCGTGCTGGCACCCTCGCCAGCCAATCGCTCCCCCCAACCGGCTCCCAACACGAGAAACCCGCACCAGAACATTCAGATGAAGGACTTATGTGCTGGGTACCCACCACCTTCTCGCTGGCTTCTTCGTCCAATATGCGTACATGCGATCTTTCAAGATTATCATGGCGATTGGATATGTCAAGCTTAATTCCTTTCTTGAGCGACTTCGTGCAAAGGAACAGGGCCATTTTCAGCTGCCTGCGGAGTTTGACGCCGTGACATCAGTACTCGAAGCCCATCGCACCAGCTTGAGTAAAGACAACGGGATTCTAAGAATTTTAAAAAGAAAGGTCTCTGGTTAATCGCGAATATATACAAAACATTCATCGAGAGACCAAGAGATACTATTAGCTATGTTAAGACACGATGGTATTTTAGCCAGATAGGTAAAAGTCGGCCCGCTACTCCTTGCTGGAGAGGTGCAAATTGTGGTGAGAGGGAATGGAGGCAGACGAAGTTCTACCGCAAAATAGCAATGAAAAGAACAAATTATTATACATATAGTATATACTCTAATAGTATTACTATTTTTAAGAATAAGAGGGTTATACTATAAGTTAGCGGGATTCTAAATATAATATAATAAGAAAGTAAAGATAAATAGTATACATATTAAATCTACCTTACTTATTAATAATAAAGGAGGAAGACTAAATACTTATCTTTATTTAACTATAAATAATAAATCTTTATATACTAAAATAATGTTTATTAATTTTTTTAAAAATAAAGTAAAATACTAATAACATTATACACTATACTTTTTTATAATTTATATATATTTAATTTTAAGTTTATATATAATTTTTAAAATAAGTATTTAAGTTTAATATTAATATTTCTTAAAGAATATAAAGCTATAGTTAAATAATAAGTTTAAACTAAAGCTTTCTTAATTTTAATATATAATTAATACTAGTTTATTATATAGTATACCTATATAGGTAAATAGCTAGAGTATAGTCCGTTTCTTAGCTAGGATATATTAGAGTAATATCCTTGTTATAAGTTTAGCTTAGCTATGGGAATCTAGCGTAGTTATTTGACACTTGCACCCACCGTCGCTGCGCGAGTCATCAGCGGCTATTCTCAAAATATGATATTAGACTGGTCTTTGCATTCTGGCTCGCTAATTCTTCACCTACTCTCACAATACTGGCGGTCTGATATCCACCTCATTCGCCTTGGTGATGGACTTGATGGGTCTCGATCAAGTAAAATCTGCCTTAATAGTCATCTTCTAAGCCTGACTTTTTCTTGTTATTAAGTCATATTTCTTTTGAAAGTAGGTATCAATTGCAGTGGTATGGGGAAGACTTCTCGTAAAGGGACTTTGACATTCCAGCAACAGTGACTAGAAATGATGACGAACATGAAAGAATCCAGCAGCGTCTACCCCAATTAAGCCCCCCAAGGAATGGATGTAGGGCCGTGTGTCAGGCGGACATATATAACATGGCACTATATATGCCGCTCAGGCTGTGTGTTTGAAATTGGTCAAGGAGTCTGCCTTCTGTTGGAGAACAAACATTTAATGCTCGCGGGCCTTAGTGGCCTCCTGCGGAGATAATTGATTTCATACAGTCTTGATAAGAAACAACTTGCTCATCTACCAGAGCTCAAGAGATAGTTTGCCACGTTGCGTGCCAACCAATTGGTCTTTTGCTATTCAATGTCCCCATAACGTTGCTTCCCATTCCAAGCTGTATCGGGGGGAGACTCTTGCCCTGGCTTCATCTGCCCACGTTTTCGCCACGCTTGAATACTGCCCCAGGGTGCTCGAGGTCTCAGACTCTCGGGAGAATCATGTCAGAGCTGCGTCAAAAGCCATAAAACTTCTCTGAGCCTGCGATCCGTCACTTGGGCGTTGTCGCGGACATCCAGTTTTGAGCCAGTCGCAACCCCCCCCCCAAACAAAAGCAATTTCTTGTCGATCTGGTGGATTCGTAGAATGCCGTCGCATCTCATCTTATATCGCCCCGGGTAGTCATCCGGAGTAAATTCCAGCCTCACGAGACTCCAGCACAGATATATATTGCGCGACACGGTTGGTCAAGTGTTGGAGAGCCTGGAACCTCTTAAGGCCACAATCAATTTACGCTAAATCTAGTCCTTATTGAGGCAGTAAACATTTCAAACACTTAGACTTTAAAGGTATGACTGAAACCGTTTACTGGATGATTAATCTATAGATAAAGTATTTCAAAATGATTGCACACCCTAGGGTATTACTTCATTCGGTAAGATAAAACATGAGATAACGCTAAGTACCTTAATATTAGATTTAGGTGACACTCACAGTGTTCTAGCTGTTGTTTCCCGAGTCCACTTGTCTTTTATTTTACTGGCGGAAAGGGTGCTTGCACAAGGGCGGGCTGTGTGGTAAGACATCCTACCTAGACATCAATCGAGGAGGCTTTGCTCTTTGTCTCGCTTGCGCGATAACGCCACTCAAGAGTGATGTCATGGTTCCACGGCATGTTGGGGCCGGCTACGGGGCAGTTACGGAACGGCTACCTACTTACCTTAGTTGGTGCTGAGACATGAAGCGATGCCCGATTACTATCTATCCATATCTGCATATGCACGAGGCCGAAACATCTTGATTTCGCATCAATTAGTTATGAGAAGATTGTGAGGGGTATGATAAACACACGTTTCTAAAGTTCCCGTAGCCTACATATCTAAGTACCTATAACATTCCCCATGATCGCTCCTGTCCACTGTTGAACTGGTGGCCCTGAAGGCAATTTGGTCGGCGGAAGTCAATTTTCATCGACTCGCACATTTCCATCACTTCGTTCCTCATCATTGCCTTCGGTTATGGTGGCTTTTTGGGTCTGTCCTCAACTACCTATCGGCTGAAGCTCAAGACTCGAACGGACAGTGAGCTGCAAGTACAGGAGACCGTCAAGCTTCGACGGATGTTTGCATGTACCTACATTGCTCTCGGAGGTTTCGCTACTGTCAGATTGACCTTCGGTGGCTCCTTGGTCGCGGTCGGCATCTCGGGACGCCGGTGGCGTGGCCGATCGCAAGTTGGATCATATTCGCGATGAGCTAACACGGCGCGGGATTCCCCACCATAAGCTCCAAACAAAGGACATCTTGATTACCCTCGCCTCATGTCTCATCGCTGGAGCTGTAGCTCATGGCATTGACATTGGCTTGGGCGAGGCCGTCGATGTCGGCAACGCGCAGATGTCTGGGGCTATCCGCGCAACCGAGTCGATGGATCTAACACCACTGGATGAGGCGTCTGCCGTAATCGATGAGCCTGGTAAAGTATTTGCGGGCATCTGGAACGGCTTCGTGCACCAGGACAATGTCATATCAGAGGGAGGAGTACAAATCCACGAGGCTATCAACGATACCACGACGGTTTGCCCATCCCAGGACTCAGTGGCGACATCTGCCGTGGTTGACCAGGAACAAGTACGCCAGACGATCGCTTCGGCCGCCGGTATGGAAATAGGACAGGCCATGGCACTTCAAAGCGAGTCCACCGCGGGCCAGTTGCTTGCCTTCGCTGCAGTCTCATATGCATTGGAGGCTTTTGAAAATCCTGACCACTATCGCAGAGCTATCGAGCACCTCGGTTGTAACCGTTTGTATGGTGTCAGGAGCCTCTCGTGCGATGGTTGTGGAAACGCAATCCAGACGGGTCTATACATGCGTAGGCATCATCAGATCCTATCCCCACCCCCGGAACGACCCATTGGAGGCTCTGGTTGTTCCGATACTGACACCTTCTTCTCTATAAGACTGTGACAGGTGCGAGCGTGGAGACTATGATATTTGCATGACTTGTTATAACGGCGGTACAAGATGCAGATGTGGCAGCAGAGATGCCTCTGGCTTGCACAAGCTACAAGTAGCCCAGGTGAATAGTGACTTAGTAGAGCGCCGAGAGATGGCCAGATCCAAGCGATTTATGACGAAGCGCTGTGATGGCTGCAAGTCCGCGATCACACAAGGGAGGTTCTATCGTAAGTAAAAGAGAGGTTGCCCTAGAGCCTGCTTAAGATCTTCCTTCCTAGCCGTGACCGAAATGCGGAGTTGAGAGACCTACCGCTACGCTCCTATAGAAATGTCTCCACTGGCTGGCGAAACTGACAATCATAACAGAATGCCGTAAGTGCGCACCAGGTGGCAGCTTTTATATCTGCCTCGACTGCTACAAGAAGGGAAGGGGCTGCAAATCGGAGAAGCACATGCTATACACATTTATGTGGGCTAGTACTGCCTCGCCCAATGCACCGCGCCCGTACCCAGATGGCACTGTATGCTGTGACCGTTGCGACGAGTTGTGTCACCAAGGCACATTCTATCGTTCGTCTCCCATTGGATTCACGCTTCACTGTTGGATGTAATGCTGATCTGCATCTTCACAGATTGTGGCAGATGTCCCTGTGCGTATGGAGGGGGTCAATTCGATCTTTGCCGGACCTGCTACGAAACTACTGGTGGTTGTGGAGACAAGTCTCACACTTTTACCGAGTACGTCGCATTTTGGGGGGATTCAGTAGAGGACCTGCTACCCAAATCATTCCCGCCGTTTTGCGATGGACCTCAATGCGGCAAAGTCTTCGGAGCTGGAGACGTTGCTTATTCATGCTCGGACTGTCCGCCTTTCGAACACGGGGAAACAAGGGTGCGTTAATTTTCTGTTATCCGTGTTGCGTTACTGGGGTCGGTTGCAAGAATACGTCACACAAGCTGCATCGGATAAGTTTTCGTGAGCGAATGCAAAAGATGCGGGTTGGATAAACCTGCGGGAACCCTACCTGCAAGTGGCTAGGCACTGGGTCGGAAAATCATGCAAGGTACCCGTGGACACTAGGTTTTGCTTTCACCTATCTATATATCTACTCATTCACTTATTTGTTCCCTATTAACGGAGAGCTTATTTATGAAGCTTTTAATAACTATATAAAGTATACCTTATTTCTCTAGTAGTCTTTTTTTCTCCTTCTTATGACTTGCTTGCTAAATGTGGTTCCTCCTCCTTAAATAAGGTGCTGCCTTGTTTGTATGGTCTGTTGTTTGGTCTGTTGATTGAGTAGTTGCTTAGGAGTATGATTGTTTGCTTGGAAGTGTGCTGACTGTTTGATAAGTATAGGTTTATATATAAAGCTGTTAAAGATGTTATATGTAGGCTCTAGGGGGAAGAAATGAGCCATTAAGTAGATAGATAGATAGTTTGAATGAAAAATATAGTGTGGCCGAAGCTATTTTAAGTTCAATCGTCTCGTTTCCACGCTGTTGAGAGTCACGCCAGAACAAGAAGATGCTCTTCAAAAAGGAATACCAACAAAACGGTAGGCAAATTACAAGATGGGGAGTCGGGACGATCAAAGTCAGTTCAAGGTGAATTCGACATTGAGATGATGGCACAAGCGTCAGCATGGTGTGATGTTAGGTATACGCTTCCTGAGGGATTCAACATTGAACTTGGCACCGGGAGCCTAATAATCACATTTGCAATCTATGTACCCACTCTCGATAAAAACCTGGGCAGTAACAGGAGCCCTGCTTAACAGTATCAAGCACATAAAATTCTTCACAGCCAGTCTGCGGAGAACCAAGGCAACACTCAAAAAAACCCGAGGGGTCGGTCCGGATGCCTGATGGAGATCAACCTGCCAAGCAACGACCGCTTCATTTCTTCACTTGAGCATTCAAGTTTAACCTGGAGAATGCCAACTACCGTTCACTCAGCCGGCCAAGCCTCGCTCGGCTTCTTGCTTGGCAATCCCACCCTGAGTCAGAACGATTTCAATGTTGCACTATTCCGACGTGACGGACCGGGGTAGACCGCCCCAATTGCCGGGCCAAGACCTTTCAGGTGCCCTACCTTATCTTTAGCGGAGCATTCCTTACTGGCTTTGTGTGTGATCCCAGGGTTTCTAGCCCTGTGAATTCCGCAATGAAGTAATATGACCGCTCCTGCGCGGACTTTCTTCCCTCAAATTGGAAAGCGGCAATGAGGGGAAGGCCATAGCCGGACGACGTCGGATGCTGGCGATGTGTTGTACCCCGCCGGTCGCGATCCGACAGCCCTGGTCATCGGCATGGCAAGTGATAGAGGGATTTTCAATTCGGAAGTCACTAATATGACAATTGAAGATCTAAGTAGGTTGGAAGATCGTATCAATACGACGCGTGAGTGGTATATTAAGCCCTCTGGGCTCGCCGAGATGCAAGGAACACATTTGTCGGACCTTCCCAGGGCGTTTTATCCCCGGTAATCTCCATAAGAAGAGCCTGTGCTTCTCTCAGGGTATTTTCCAATGATGGCTTCCCAGATGGTTCGCAGGTGTGCATTGACCATATGTGCCCTTGGCCAGGTCTCTGCACAGGCTTTGTCGTCTCGACAGACCACCGACAACCAGACCAGCCCGTACACGGATACGGTGTCCAAATATGTCGACTCTATAAGCGAGACTCTCTGGCCCATGAACACTGAGATCCATGACAACCCGGAGCTCCAGTATGAGGAGGTTAAGGCTCATAACCTCCTTACTTCCTTTCTCGAATCTCAGGACGGCTGGAACGTGACAAGGTCTGCATACAACATCAGCACTGCTTTCACCGCTGTATTCCAAGGCAATGGCGAAGGCCCAGTGGTCTCATTTAACGCCGAGTATGGTACGTACTATACACCCAAGCCTTGACTTGAGACAAGCATGCTGACTTCAGTACCTGCGCAGATGCCTTGACTGGCCTGGGCCATGCCTGCGGGCATAACCTCATCGCCATGGCATCACTTTCTGGAGCACTCGCTACGGCTGAGATCATGCGAACTGAGCAACTCGCCGGAACAGTTGTTCTCTTCGGCACGCCAGCAGAAGAAGGTAACCAGCCGCTCTCCTGAGAATTTTGAAATCTTACTTGACGCTGACGAATCATTACAGGTGGCGGCGGCAAGATCAGGCTCAACGAGGCGGGCGCCTACAGAGATCACAAAATCGACATCAGTCTCATCTCGCACCCAGGCGTCGGCAGCGACTCCCCCTATATGTCGACCACGTCAACAGACAGGTTCGATGTCGAATACTACGGCAAGGCAGCCCACGCAGCAGCCGCCCCATACGAAGGAGTCAACGCCCAAGACGCCCTGATCCTCGCCTACAACGCCCTCTCGATGCTGCGCCAGCAGACCCGCTCCACAGACATCATCCAGGGCTTCATCGAGTCCGGCGGCTCCCGCACCAACGTCATCCCGGACCTCTCGGTGGCGCAGTTCGCAGTGCGCGCCGTCGACGACAGCTCCCTGCACAACCTCACGGAGCGCGTGTACAAGTGCTTCGAGGCGGGCGCGCTGGCCACGGGCGCCAAGCTCAACCTGACGATGCGGCCATACGGCTACTCGAACATGGTCACGAACGACGTGCTCGCCGACTCATATGCCGCGTGGTTCAACGGGCTTGGATACGGGGACCTGCTCACCCCAACCGAGATCGCGAAGAACACCCAGGGCAGCGCGAGTACCGACCAGGGAAACCTCAGCCATGACTTCCCGTCCATCAGCGCCTGGTTTGCGATCACCAACGAGGACGGCAGTGCCCCTGAGACGGGGCCTCACACTGCGGCGTTTGAGGTGGCGTCGGGCAGTCGGCCTGCTTTCGACAAGTCGCTCTTGGTGGGCAAGGGTCTCGCCGGGGTTGCGTTGGATGTGTTGACTGTTGACGGGCTGCTCGACAAGGTCAAGGAGGAGTTTGGTGCTTTGGAGAAGGTGCCTCGCGCGAGAAGGAGCATACATACGTAGTCGATCCGAGTCAAGAATGTTCTCAGTGACTAGTTGAATGACAAGCTCAGTGTCTGCGGTCCGACTTTTCAAGCATGTATGTTGTATTCAAGGACCCGCAAGTGCATTGTAATATAACCACCAATTTACTGCCCTCGGTCGATCGTGTTGACAGGCGAACATACGATCAGTCCATCGAAAGCTGAAGTATGGCTGAACCCAACGTACAGTCGCGGCAGCCCAATAAATACGCCCTATACGTTTATGTGACGAATGCATACCTTGGTGTGGCTTTATTGTTTAGCTCGGAGTTCTGCCATTCGTTTTTCCCGCAGCTAGAATCAGCTTTAGGGCCTGATCACATTCGGTTTTCAGTATAGTCTGAACCCCTAACTAGTGACTTTCTCGCTAAGCGGCTTATATATATAACTATCCCCCTTTAGGAAGAGGAGAAGAAGTTACTAGTTAGGCTTAGATTCTATTACTACCTTCCTATTTTAGTATAGCTAGCCTATAAGGAGAAGTTATAGATATAGCTCTTATAGCTACTAAAGAAGAATCCTTACTTATACTATAGATAAGTTAATTATAATATTACCTATAAGCTACTATAATAGATTTTAATTTCTCTATTAGCTTTTCTAATAATAAACTTATTAAAGATAGTATTTCTATATTTAAAATATTTATTAAAGTTCTTTTAGAAGATAAAATACTACTAGAGTAGTTTTACTATAGGGATCTCTTTAAGCTTATCTCTAAGCTTATTAGTTAAGTATATCTATAGCTAGAAGTAATACTAACTAAGCTACTAAGCTAGGTAGGTATTAGAAAGTAGAAGGTTATATTATTAATAGTAGTAGTACTTTTAGCTAAATAATAACCTACTCTACTATAAAGGATAATATCTTCTCCTTTAGTAACTTAGAAGCTATAGCTAAAGATATTATAAGAGTAGATAGACTACTTTATAGAGGTATTAAGGGAGTATAGGGTAGAGGGATTACTTAACCTATTAAACCTAAGGTAGTAGAGATTTATATAGGAGAAGTTAATTTATAAGTTAAAGGAGAAGTAGTTTAAGCTACTATAGTTAGTTAAGGTATTTAAAAGTAAATATAATAGTAAGAAGAAGTAGTATAGATAATTCCTTATCTTTTTAAATTATTTTAATATATTATATAATAAGAAAATAGGGCTAGTTAAGGGGTTAGACTAGGTTTTTAAGGTAATTAGGGTATAATATTTAAGTTTTTTAAATTAGCTTAAGACTATACTATTAGGGAATAGAGAGGTATATAAAGATATTTTCTAGTAAAAAATAGTATTTAAGCTAAAGGTTAAAGTAGTAATATTAAAGCTTATTTCTAATAGTAAAGATATTAATATACTAAAAGAAGAGGAGGAGGATAGGGGTATATAATAAATAGGTAGATACTATTATTTACTTATAAATAACTCTAGTAACCTAAATATAGCTTTATAGATTAATAGTATACTACTATTTCCTATTAGCTTTAGAACTTCTTTTTTCTTAATAAGTTAATAGGCTAGAGTAAGTACTAAAGAGGGTATATTTAAAAGTATATTAGATATTATTAAATAGATAGCTAAATAGATTAAAATTAAGTAGTTTTCTAGAAACTATACTATAATATTAGCTATAGTAGATATTATAGTATACTATATTAGAAAGGATAGTTAGCTAGGTATATATAGTTAAGAGATTATAAATAGGTATTTAGAGAAGTTTAAGTAAAATAGGCTAAGTATTATAGTATAAAATAGTCTATTAGATAAGTTAAAAGACTTTAAAATAGCTATATAGGTAAGGAATTATAGTAGTTATTAAAAAAAAAAGTAGTATTAACTATAGTAGAAGGGCTAATAGAAAAGCTAGTAGAAGTAATAGTAGTTAGGGGCTATCTACTAGTTTAAAGGTTATATTTAATATCTATATATATCTTACTTAAAATATATTATATTAAAATTTTAAAATATATATTTTATAGCTTATAATCTCCTTTCTCTTATATATAATTATTTTATTCTTACCTCTCTCCTATATTAAGAAATATAAGAGTATTATTTAGTATTTAAGAAATTTTAGTATTTTTTACTATAACTAGTAGAGCTCTATAGACCTTAGGATATATTTAAGCTTTAAGTATTAAAACTTATATATCTCTTTAATATATTAATAAAATTTAATTCTAACTTTATTTCTATATATAAAAAGATTTAATTAATAGTTTTAAAACTTTTCTAAAGTTAAAAGACCCTACTTTAGTTAAGAAATATTAAGTATTAGTACTTTTACTAATAATATACTTTAAGGTTAAACTCTAAGCTCTTAACTAACTATCTACCTATACCTAACTAGTATACTATCTATATTTTCTATAGACTATACTATTATATTCTTTCTTATTTCCTTAACTACTACTACTATACTAGATTCTATAATAATCTAACTATATATCTATAATAATTACCTTCTTTAGAGTTAATAGATTTATCTTATTAACTATTTACCTTACTTTATAGTAATAGGTATATAGATATAACTACTTAAAGCTCTCTTAGCTATCCTCCTTAATCTCCTCCTCCTTTAGTATACTAGACTTAATTAAAAAGTTCTAAAGTATTATATAGGTATAAATAAATACTTTCTACTCTCTAATATTATATTTAGAGATAAAAACCTATATTATCTTTTATTTTCTCTTTAGTAAACTAAATATCTATTTAACTATAGTATAAAGTTAAGTATAGTAAAGGTTATATAACTTCTTTATATTAAGTAGTACTCTATCCCCCTCTTACTAGTCCTATAAATAATATCTAACTAATAGAAATAGTATTAGAACTCCCTTCTACTACTTAAATCTAGTATTTACTAGATAAAACCTATTTTAAGGGATTATAAAGCTCTTTTTAAAGGCTATATTAATAAAGGTCTAGTTATTTATTAAACCTTTAGTACCTACTAGTATAAATATAAATAACTTATTACTTTTAACTATAGTAAAAATATTTTATAATACTATCCCCTTCTAATCCCTCTACCTTACCTATATACTTTTAAGTATATAAACTATAATATATATACTATTAATTATACTAATATACCTATTAAAGTAAGTATTCTACTTCTAAAGCTTATACTTTTTATTAAGCTACTTTAATAGCTTTAGGTATATAAACTCTCTATATAGAACCTAAAAGTACCCTAAATAGTTTCTTATAATTTTACTAATAATTACCTAGTATAGCTAGAAATAATAGGTATAATTCTATTATACCTTATTATATATATAGATCTAAATAAATACTATTAACTAATATATTACTATTAACTTCTTCCTTATACCTATAAGTAGTATATATTTAACTAGCTAAGTAAAAAGACTTTTAAAGATAGCCTTAAGTATCTAGAATAGATTATAAAAATATCTCTTACTCCTATATAGGAACTTATTTATAACTTTATTTATAGCTATTAGGCTATCTATATCCCTCTTATTAGTAAAAACTAATAGTATCTAGCTTTTATATTAGTCTTTATATTTAATAGTATATATAGCTATATAAATAGTTATTAGAAAGTATACCTATTAGATAGCTATTTTACTTAGTAAAATTAGTATAATAAGCTATACTAGCTATTATTAGTTAGTTTAGCTTTTAACTAAAACTTTAGTATAGTAGTAGAATATATATAGATCTTCTCCTAAAGAAGTTATACTTAGTAGGGAGATTATAGTAGGGTAAGAGGTACCTACTAAGGCTTAGTATAGTAGTATATAAGTAGAGAATTCTACCTATAGGTAAGAACTACTGCTAAAATAGGAATAGGGGCCTTACTAAGACGATATCTATACTAGAATATAACCTATTTAATTACTATACTATACTGAAAACCGAATGTGATTAGGCCCTTATGGGACGATGATTGCGGATTCCAGCCAGTCCGAGCATGAATAGAGCCGCATTATTACCCGAAGTGGTTGGCGTCCGCGGAGTCCGCGGACGCCAACCCAAAGCGGTATTAAACAACCTTGGAAGACAGGATCCGCCCGCTGGCGGCCGTCTAAGTCCGCCCGACTACATCTGTTCCCGTCACAAAGAAAGCGGAAGACGTAACATCAACAAATGTAGACCTTCATCCAATAACAGCAATGGAGGTCATCCCAGAGTTCAAAGCCTGCGAGTCATGTGCCAAATCTAAGCGGAAGTGCGGAAAAGAAAGCCCGCGATGTCACCGCTGCACCTCTCGGGACCTCGAGTGCGTCTATCCACTCCCTGCCAGGCCAAGCTTGTTCGTACGGCTTCAGGACGCTCCTACGTCGAGTGTAGCCTCCATACCCATGGCTTCCGTAGAGGAGCCGACATCTATACCCATGGTCCCGGGGGAGAGGGCCACATCTATACCTATGGTTCCTGCAGAGATCGGAAGGCCGCCGGACATGTGGGACCCGGCTATGGCGCTGCTTGCATTTACCGCAACGTCTTCCCAGTTCGGCACCACGCAGACGACCACGACAGGCCACGAGTTGGCGCGGCCCTCACCATTGCACCCCACCCATTACAGTAATGTCTACCCCCCAAAGCAGCTCAGCACCGACTGGTTCATGTCTCCAGACTCGTGGAAGATGCGGTACGACTTGGAACGATACAGGGACGAGAGCCAGATGCCACCGTCCCCCTACAGCCGCGTTGCCTTGAAGGCCTTCCTGACCACTGGACAAGGCTGGCTGTCAGACTGGATATCGAGGGGTGGAACGACATTTATCCACAAGCAGCTATATTCCTTTAAATTACCGCGATGCGTGCAAAATGCCTACACAGCAGTCTCACTCTACCTGCTGCGGACGGAAGAGAACGAGGACATGGTCCATCGGATCATCGAGGATCGGTCGAGACAGCTCCTCGTCGACGAGGAGAAGCGCAAGATGTCCAGCAGCCTCGATCCCTTCGGCCACCTCTCCCGCGTCCACGCCCTACTCGCGTACCAGATCATCTGCCTCCTCGACGGAGATATCCGCCTGCGCGGCCTTGCCGAAGAACGAACGTCGGTCATGGCGTCCTGGCTCAGACAAATGCTCGATAGCGTCTCCTTCGCCTCCCAACTCACGACTTCTAGCGCGGAAGGGGCCATGGCCGCTGCCAGGGGATTGGGTCTCGGTATCGTTGAGATAATGGACGCCGCTGCATCAACAGCGTCAGCTGCGACCACGCCCGGCGCCACCCCGAGGCCCGCTCCGCCCTGCTTCAACCCCAACTCTCAGGAGGAGGTGCTGTGGCATACGTGGATATTTGCCGAGTCGGTGCGGCGGACGTGGATTTTCGCCCAGGGATTGCACACCGTGTATACCGTCATGCTCAAGGGCTGGTCCACGTGTGACGGCGCCATCAAGTTCACAACGGCGGCTGAGGTCTGGGATGCGCCGTCGAGCTACATGTGGAGCAAGATATGTATAGAGAAGAATGTAACGCTGAACGAGCCGGAGGAGGTTGAACATTTCTTGGAGCACAAGAGGCCCGAGGAGGTTGATGATTTTGCGAAGTCTTTGTTGCAAATAATGTTTGGGAAGGCGAAGATGGAGAGGTGGGCAGATGCCAGAACGCCGGTAGCTGCGTGAAACCCATAGGGTTCGTTCTACTTGAACCATATTTATGCCCACGGGCAGCAGCCTTTCTGTTTTCTTGTCTCATATAGCGTTCCTGAATTCAAAATTCCCCTCCAACAGCCCTTACGTGCCTTCCAAGGTTGACTTCAGACCCAAGGATCTCGATGGTGAGAGTACTTCAGACCGAATATCAGACAACTCCACTTGGACTTCTGCCATTGTCCTAACCTCACCCGTAGATACCTTCACCTGGGAGATACGTTCCAAGACCCTGGATCCTTCCTTAACACCGCTCGGGGCTAATACCCACCGCCGCCATCCCTTCTTTCCACTTCAACTGACATCACAACAATCTGTTTGCTTGCCACATTCAGCAGACACCCCTTCGAACAGCTTAGCCTGACCACATTCAGAAGACTTGCAAGAACAAGACGGAAGTCACAATCGCCACCTACACTTCTCTTATTGCAACAGCCACCGATCAAGTCGTGTTCTTCCATTCCGTGTCCTACTCTTCCATTTCATTCTCTCCCACCCATCTCTTCCGTCGGTTTATTACACTGGCGTTCTTCTCTTCCATCCTTCGCTTCAACCCTTCCCACCTTCAACCCTTTCCACCTCGAACCCTTCCCACCTGCACCATTTTCCACCTTGAACCTTTTCCATCTTCAATCCTTTCCATCTTTAACCCTTTCCATCTTCTGATCTATTATTTCCAGTCCCCCAAACTTCCATCCCTCTTCTACCATCTCGCCAGTGTCCAAACACACTGACCCATATCCTCTGACCTGGTGTTTACTTGCCTGCTACCGCACCCACTTCAAGAGAGCCGTCAAGGCGCTCTTGGTCGAAATGTACCTCTGAGCTCGCCAAACCTGATCTATTTCCCATTCAAAGAAACGGAGCTACATCCTTGAGTACCTATGAGGCTTTCTTTCAGTGGTTCTTTCCTTAACACAAGATCAAAAGGTCGCCCCCTCTTCGTTTCTCATTAACTTACTATCACTAACCTTTTCTTAGACCACAAAATTTTGGACCATACAGACTTCCCAAGAAGCCACTGAGTCGGCGTCAAAATCCACAATGCCTCCCAAACGTAAGCACGATGAGCTCGAGGAGGACGACGAGCGTGAGGTATTTCGAAACAGAGGCGATCTCCCATTGTACAGATCAGGACAAGACGCGGACCTTGTCTTGATCGTGGGTGAGGAGCGAATCCCTCTTCACAGAGCATTGCTGAAAACCCGCGTCGGAAAGTACAAGCAACTTCGGACAGGCAGAGATGACGTGAGTTTTGAGCCTATCGTACCTTCTAATGCCTCCGGGGATCTCCTAAATTGATGTACTGACCTTACCTTTACCTATTAGTTACCCAGGGACGACAAACGAAGACCCAGGCTTACGGAGAACTCTGCTGATGCCAAATCAGTCCGCCTCGTTCTTGAGTACGTGTATGGTGATTGGAAGATCGAAAGACTGGAGTTCCAATCCAGGAACCAGCCCGTGATCCAGGAGTGCATACATCTCTTTAACCTGGGACATGATTTCGACATCCCCAGAATGGTGAGGTACGCAATGAGGCACCTTGGTATGTACTTGAGCAGCAGGCTCAAGGAGATCTGCGTCTACCCGCTGCCCAAGGCCCTCGAGGCTGCGGAGCGCCAAGAGTTCCTGGATGATCTTGAAGCAGGCATCAACCAAGCAGAGACCGCCCGGGCTGGCGTAACCCCGTATGCGCAAAATAACCATCCCCGGCGCATGCTCATCGACTTCATTGTGGTAGCAGGGCCTGTCCTCCTGCGCAAATCCGCCTTCCACCTGCGGGTTGACGACAACAACCTCCCCGCTGCCTTCGTCAAGGACACCTTGCTGGGCCTGCACGCACTCGAGTATCTAACGCCCTGGATGAAGAATCTCAAGGTACGCCCGGTGAGGCTGTCGAAACCAGAGTCCAAGAAGCGCGGGGCTTGCTCCAGCTGTGGAGTGGGTGCTGCCCAGGACCAGAAGGTCGTCTTCAACCCTTGGTCTGGCCCAAGATTTGAGCAGAAATTTTCCCAATTCTGCTGCGAGGATTGTGCCGAGAGCATGGATGGGGCCGACGGCAAGGGTGTTTTGTGGGACATCTTTGATGATGTGAAGGAGGAGTAGGCCGGCTTAGCCCAGACCGTTTGATGAGGAACCGGACGTTGATTTTCTGCTGCTTTGTTTTTGCTTATGGAATGCGCAAGTTCCTGGAATTCAGGAAGCATTGGAATCAGGATGCACTAACCAAAGCTGATTCTATTTGAAGCTTTCATTCTCCCCATTGCTTTTTGGGAGAGCCGCGGGCCAGACATCATACATGCCTGGTCTCTGAGCACATAGACTTGCTCATAAGTTTTGGCGTTGCATTCATTCAAACAACCAACAATTGAAAGCGTTGATCTCACAATCTGTCTTGAGTCCAAAGTGGTACTTTGCAGAATGATTTAACAAGTGTTTGTACTTCTAGCCTGCCCCAGCATAAGAAAACGGCCCACACATGCTCCTAATTACTGAGTCCCTGCAACCACTTTAATGGCTGTTCCACTACAAACGTTCACAGACTAGAAACACTGTACTTATGCATACAAGGTGACATGAGAACTTATGATGACGCATACAGCCCACTTCGGCCGTCCGTTGTTTGCGTGAATGCCCCCATTCACTTCCCAAGGTCGTTCTGCCGCCACCGCAGACGAAATCCCACCGCCTACCTACCTATAAGTATCCTGAACCTCTTGCACTTGTTTTCTACGACATCCTTCCTCAGTCACGACACCAACCGAGGTTCTTGGGCCCATTTGCAAAGATGGCCGACAACACTTCCCCGAGCCTCTTTCAGCGCACCACCGACCCACCGCCTGCTTGGGATGCTCTGGGGGTTAGCACCGGTGATCATGTCTCTACAAGTACCAATCGTCTCGGTGTTCACATTCGCCCTGTCGGCCATACCTTTTCTGCCCCCAGTCGAGTTTTCTACGAGTCTGGTGCTCCTCCTCCCATCCGCCCAATTGAAGCTGGCGCACTTTCACCCCAAGGCTCAGCCACGCAGGAGTACAATGACAACAACATGAGAGAAGACAAGCCAGCCAAAGCTAACATCAACGTGCCCGCCATGGACTTCTCCCCAGCCGACAAGAAGCTCCTAGATTTGGGCATGCACTCCGACGCCAAGGTGGTTGCAAACGGCAAGGCCTACGCTGTGCACAAGAGCGTTCTCTGTTCTCGCAGCATGTGGTTCCGTGCGGCTCTTGAGAGCGGGTTCATGGTAAGCATTGATTTCTGAAAACACTCCCATCTCAGCCGTTCTCCCTGACACTTACTGTTGCCAGGAGGGAAACAGCAGTGTCATCAACATTTCCGCGCCGGACAACATCGACCAGCTCCTCGAGTTCATCTACACCGGTGCTGTCGACCTCAGCATGTGCGACGAAACCCAGGCTATGACTGCCGCCAACGAGCTCGCGGTCCTCGGCGACTTCTATCAGGTCGACGAGCTGAAGACGTATGCCGAGCGGGTCCTGGGACAGTATCTTGGTAAGCACCAATCCTGAAGAAATCAGAGATATATCCAGGCCCCATGGGACAACTTCCCCTAGGACAACCTCTGCTAGGATAACCTCCCTTGGATAACCTCCCCTGGGATAACCTCCCCTGGGACAACCTCCTAGTGGATAATGTCCCATACGTCAAATTCCTATTGGATAATTTCTTGTATAGCAGACAACTGATCGATCATCATTTACTTAGGAAGGCATCTCGCTGCAATCTGCGCGGTCGATGGCAGTGCGCCCCTCCCACGCCAGTACTTGCCTGGCTGTATACTTGAACAAGGAGACGACTGGGACCCCCGTCTTGACTGGAACTCCTGCCTTGAGAACTACAGGATCATGAAGGAGGTCGGCTTCGTCGACCGTCTCTGCGCCGCCATCCGCGAGGCCTACGCCACCCCATCTGGCATCCACCGCGTCTACGTCGCCTTTGTCTGCGCTGCGAGGAAGTGTACATTCAAGTGCCCGCGGATCCGAGACTTCAGGAAGGAGGTCCCCGAGTTTGCAGACGACCTGCTGACCGCGATGATGGATGGCCTGAGCTGCTCGGCGTTTGAGGGCAACGCGGCGTATGAGAAGTGGAAGGACACTCTGTCCGTGGAGCCTCGGGAGAGTTTTTGCGGGGGCTGTGCACAGCATGGACGGCACCGCCATCATGTGTGGGGAGGACGCCTAGATAGCTCCGCGGAGTAGCACAGTAGGAGGGAAGGGAAAATGACTCTTTGGTTCCTTTGTGTCAACCATGAAATGGAACAACTTCGTCCTCAATGAAATGAACACTGAGATTGAAGATTCCTTGCATCCCTCTGGGTTAGGGTCTGGAGGCACCTTAGGTAAGCGGCATCTGGGAGTCGCGCTCAGCTTTGCTCGCAAAGAGGCCCGTGCGCCTCAGATGACGGATCGCGTTGGCCCCAGCCATCTCCACTTTCAACGTCGTCCCATTCCTCTCCTCTGTCGTGCACGCATAAGTCACCCCTCTGTCCAAACACACATGCATCCACGACTCC
Source organism: Diaporthe longicolla (assembly GCA_000800745.1). Lineage (NCBI taxonomy): Eukaryota > Fungi > Ascomycota > Sordariomycetes > Diaporthales > Diaporthaceae > Diaporthe > Diaporthe longicolla. The sequence continues at coordinate 355,614 of JUJX01000027.1, read as the reverse complement.
AACCCACGATCATTCAACTACAACAGTAGCAGGGTCAGTTCTTTGGTACTCGCTTCTCGCGGGGGATCGGTCGCTACCTCTCCAACGATAGAGCTGCATCGCACACACAACCGCAGTGCTCCCCGGGCCGTCTGCCTGTCATCCGCCACCCACCTCCAAGCTACAGGTCGCCTCCAGAGTGATGGCTCCTGGGGGGTGGGAGGGTACTTTCCCGCCCGAGAGGTTGAGCGCCGGCCGCTCCCTCGAGGGGGGATCGAGTAGCCCGTCGGCGGCCACTCGCACGTCCGGGTATCGTTGTTGCGGGACGCGGGTTCTGTACTCTGCTCTTCTTCTTCCACCGACACAGACTGGAGCCAAGGCTGCTCCTCTGCATCAGACAGAGTAAAGCCTGGGAGGGTGGGATTCTTCGGGGCTGATTTGCTCTGGAGGGAAACACTTTCGACGCTGTTTGGTGTCATGGGCGGACGAGGCCACGGCCTTCTTCGTTCGTCCCTGAACGAAACTACATGCTAACGCTATCTTCTTACAGAACTGCTGTTTCCGAGCCTGCCATGGCCGGCGGATCGCCGCCATGTCCTCCCTCACCGAGCCTCAACATTAACAGGACACCGGCAGTTGTAGAATGGACTGGGGCCGATTCCGAGCCGCGATACCTGTATCATGGCGACGCAGACCCGTCGCGCCAGGTCACCTTTGAGATGCGCTTCGACGCCGCCTCCGAGGCAGCCTTCTTCAAGCTCCGCGTGCCCGTCGGGCTGAAGGGCGCGGGCCACGACAACGCCAAGACACCTCTCTTCCTCCACATACATCCCGACCGAATAACATCCCTGGGCTGCCAGGCCCCCAGCGCGGTGCCCGACCTCGTCAGGCAGAACCTAGGCGCGAGCCCGAGCTGCTTCCGGTTCAGTCTGGCTCAGCCCGCGGATATGGTCGCGCCTTCGGCCTCACCGCTGGCGCCTCAAAACAAGGGCCACGGCGATAAGCTGGATTCGTTGAAACTCCTTGCGCAGGAGATCTGTTTTAATGTATATTGGAAGCGCGCAGCGACGCTGTCTGACGCCGAACTACAGCCCCTGTGTGACGCCGCTGCTGCCCGGACACTGAAGTCCATCAGCGCAGCGGCCGACCTGCAGGGGCTGTATGGGGGCGCGGGCGGCAAGGTGCTGGAGGGCAGTGAGCTGTGCATCCCGGTGCACAAGACGAGCCCTCCGTCATATAGCGAGCTCGCGCCCCCGCCGCCAGGCGCTCCCATCTACCCAGGTAAGTTGATAGCTACTCCCTACCGGCTCGGCTTCAGCTGCTGACAGTGCTTCGGGGGCTCAGCTGAAAAGCCCGGAGGTTCGTCCAGGAAGCGGCGCCGAGGTAGTTCCTCCGGCGCCACTCTCAGATCCGACGTGGACGTCACGGGAACCTGCAAGAAGATGCTGGACGAGATGATGTCGCAGTACCGCCAGGAGGAGCGGGCCTACCTGGACAGCAGCCTAGAGCAGCTGCGGGCGTCCTTGAGTGAGGACCTGCGGCAGCTGCGGGCCGACATGATGGAGCACGTGGACCAGCGGCTGGGGGACCTCGAGGGCGTGATCCCCAGCGTAGAAGACATCGACGAGCAGGTATCGGCGCATGTCTCCAGTTTCGAGGACCTGATCGAGGTCAAGGTGGACGACCACGTCGCGGGCATCAAGCTCGAGCTCGAGGAGTTTGTCGATGGGGAGATTGCTAGTGCTGAGGAGAGGGTGTTGCGGCGCGTGAGGGATGCGAGCTGGACGGTTAATATAGATGAATGATAATGTTTGCATGTGCATGTTGGTTGGATGTTTTTGTGCTGTGAGATGTCATGTCGAATAAGAACCCGAGGCATTGCGTACGGCGGACTTGATCAACTCCCTGCAATCATCTTGCACGAGAGCTTGCTTGGGCGAGGGAGGTATGGCTGCCTGGATTGCAAATGACGCTATCCGTTGATTCGCACCCGTGAAAACAGAGGATACAGCCAAACCATACAGGATAACCTACAGGACAGCCTCCTCAAGGATTACTTCACAAAGGATCACCTCCTCAAGGATGACCTCCTGAAGGATCACCTCCCTCAAGGATAACCTCCTCAAGGATAACCTCGTCCAGGACAACCTCAAATAGGACAAACTCGTATAGGATGACCTCATGGAGGGTAACCTCCCATGGCACAAGCTACTACGGGTCAACTTCCTTTGGGACAATCTCCTGGGGTTGTACCCTCCGTTTTTCTGCAGGTCTGAATTTCCGATTTCTTGATTAAAGGGGGTGTTCCCAGTCTTGTACGGCTTTCTAATGCAACCATCTCGGGCAGGTGTCAAATCCCAGTCTCAGCCTCCTCCTTCTCCCGTGTGGACGCCGTCACACGATAGACTGGCCGTGGGACCCCTGGTGATGGCCATCTTCCCTCTGAAAAGCCTCCACCTGCATAAACCTCTTGTGGACCATCTCCTTCCAGGCAAGTCCCTGCCGTAGGCCAGTCTCTAGGCATCCGCCGTTCCAAAATCGCAGGTCATTTATTCCATGTACTCGTAGTGTCTGCAGCGAAAACATGGTGCCTGCGCTCCTGGGAAGAAGTTATGGACAAAGTAATGGCTCTGGGCTCTCTGATCCTGGCGCGTGGAGCTGCAGCTCCAGGCTCTGGCTGCCAGCCTGGAAGAACGACGTCTGTGGACCCTTGTTGAAAGTGGTCAAGATGCGGCTGGCAAATCCGGGGTTCGCAACGTTGAGACGCTCCAAGAGCGGGGTGCCGATGATCCAGCTGCGCGTGGCCCAGACAAAGTCGGCAAAGACGAGCTGACAGGCATTGCCCTCGTGGCTGTAAGCCCTGTACACGGCGAGTGTGAGCTGGATTCCGAAGCGAAAGCCTCTTGAGTGGCCCTGGTGAATCAGTTCCATCCTTTCCTTGAAGGAAAGAACGTTGCGTGAATCTGGCGTTGGTTGAAGGTTGGACTTGAGCTTGCTCGCAAGTTTGTTTGTGGCGTAATCGACCATTCCATCGACCTTAAACTTCTCTCCCAGAACCGAGAGGTTGACGCATTCTTCCAGCGATAGCTCGTCAATGTCTTTGATGCCTGAAGGCAAAGTCAATTTCAACAGTCTGCGGTTGGAGCAATCTACCTTTTACTCACAGCCCGAATAAATGTACTCCAGAAGCATCGCAGCCTCTCGCTGAGTTGTATCAGGCAATTTCTTGGGAAATGGGGTTTTGTTGTGCGAATGGAAGAGCTGGCGCATGAAGCCTGATCTCTGGCACACGATGCCCTTGTGTACCTTCCAAATCCGACCGTCGGCCGCGAGCTGGGCGTCGAAGTACTGACCAGTCTCCAGAAGCTCCAAATCATTGAATTGGAATCGCTCCTCGTCGGGGTCCTTCATCTTCTCGAGATCGGTGACTTGTTCAGCCGACATGATGACGGTCGTTCAGGACAGCGGTGGGTTGGAGGATCGACTTGGGTGGTGTTGATGTTGGCAGTCAACAGTGTCTGGGCAAAGTCTCCAGGACTGTTGTAAGTGTGTGGGTTCTCAGATTGATGTGATTGCGAAAAGCGGCGGGCACCAGGAACGCGAGGTGGACAAGTGGGGCGACGTACCTAGGTAGGCAAGTGAATTGAAAGTCAAACAGGCATTCAAACGTGTGAAATGGAGAATGAAGAAAGGCCCTGTGCTCATGGAATTGGTCTATCTGTATGAGGATCTCCCCACTGGTCTCGCCCGTCCCATGGCAAAGAAATTGAAACATAAAAACAGCCCTGATTCCTGGTCATCCTCGGCGATCCATACAATATCCTTGAGCGTGAAACTGCTGTTCCCTGATGATCAAGCAGCACAGTCAGGTGCTCAATCCAATCCTAATTCCATCCAGCGTAGTTCTACTCACCACTCGAGGCCTTCCCTTTTCCGTCTACCGGTCATCACGGCGTGGGGGCCAGTGGACGCAACCTCCAATTCTGCCACATGTTGAATGTGGTGTTGTCCCGGAAAGCTCCCGATCTGGCACCCGTCATCAACGAGGCGAGCACCAGATTTCCGAACTCAGGTACCCCCTCTCGCGTGATGAAGCGGACAAATTCAGGATTCCTGAAGAGGTGGATGCGTGCTGCGGACGCGAAATCTGCCAGGACAAGCTGGGCGAATCTGACCGGCCGCTCGGGATCGAATGCGTTTTCTACAGCCAGGCAAAACATGACCGGAAATGCATCCTCGTCCACCAGCTTAGCGAACCGGGCCTTCTTCACTTCAGGTGTGACTCCTGTGTGACAAATGCGGTCGAGGATCGTTTCTAGATGCGAGCAGAGGAGGTCCTTGCCGTACTGTTGCATGTTCTCCGCCTCGAGACTATCGCCGAGTCGAAGGAGCTCGACACCGAGCGTCATGGTATCGCGGCCGCCTGTGACGGTCTCGTCGGGCAGATCAATGCCTAGTATTGATGTATTTGGTCAGCGAAAGTCGACTGTAAGAGGTGTTGTGTTCACTCACTGCCAGCGTAGAGGAAATGTAGAATCAATTTGACCTTTGAGGCAGTCTCGTCCAGTCTGATCACGCAGCTTCCATCCTCCTGGTGAGAAACATGTCAGCAAAATTAAAGGTACCGGGTTGAAAGATCACTCACCGTTTCGGCGTCAGAGAATGCGCTTTTGAACCACGCTGAGCGACTCGCAAGGATATTTCGATGGACCTTTGTGTGTGTTAGCACATGCCTGCCGTGGAAGAAATCTGAAAATGCGAAGTGGGTGCTGGCAAACTTTTGCAGAAAACCCATTTTGGCAGATGATCTCTGCATCGGCGTACAAACCCGATCGGAGGATTCTGGGCAATGTCAGCACAGATCGAAGCAGGAAAGAGACCTGAGGCTTACTCTAGATCGTTGGAGACCCAGGCGTTGTTTGCTGTCGTGCTTGTCGCGCACGTAGCACTGTCTGACTCTACGTCGTCGTCCATGTTGTCACTCATGTTGGTTACATCAGCGAGCAAAGCTGGCTGAGGGGTCGAATCGCGATGGTGAAAAGTTGAGAGCCGCGAGGGGTGACAACAGTGAATGAGATGTGATGTCGGGGTTGCTTGAAGATTGAAATGGGTGTCTCGAAATGACAAAGCTCAGAGGCAGGTGTGTGTTCCCAGCTGCAAGTGGGTCCACTTACAGTTTTACCAGGCACATATGTCTTTTTATGCATTTGTCCATTGCCGTCTCTGCCTGCGCTGCAGGTACAACGGATTGCCAGCCAGATGCTAGGTTGAATTCAGTTGTCATGAACTTGGTCCAACTGGCGCTCGTTCTCCCCTGTGCACGTTTCTGCCCAGCACAAACCCTTTTCGACTTATTTCATATTAGAGTTGATTCATATCTGCATAAATATGCCATAGCCCACGCTCGTACCCGCAATAGCCCATAAGATTCTCGACTCGCCCTTACAAATAGCCTGACCTGCACTGAAAAGAACATAAACAAGACCTTCCTCAATCCTTGGGCGCGGGAGCCGCCTCCGGATCGTTCGCCAGCAGAGCCTCGACCTCGGCGCCCTTCCTGCGCCTCTCCTCTAGCGAGATCTCCTGCTTCGGTGACGTAGACCAGCCGAGGCCCAGCTCGGGATACTGCAGCGGGATCTCGCCCTCTGTTGGCAGGCCGTCGAGGAAGATGGGCCATGGCGTGCCCATCCAGGCGTTCCGGGTCTCGTGGTCTCCGCGCTGATCTGATGTCAAGGGATGGACGAGGATGCTTGGAGCAGTGTGAGAATTCTTCTTTCTATGAGCAGGCCAGGAGGCAGCCTTACCTGAGGTTTCCTCGATTTGCTGATAGGTAGAAGAAGACGTCGGAGAAAGAAGAATCGGGCACCCAAACTGTGAAGGAAGTCATCATCAGCATCGAGCCTCCAAGCCTCTGGCGCAGCATTCGTGAAGGGCAATATCAACGAGCTCCTAATGGTGTGTCTACTCACTCTCATATGACCCAGCCGGGTGAGGCCCCATGGGATAATGGTTCACCCTGAAAAGCGGCACAGCAACAAAGGCACCTGGGACAAGAATCAAATCAGCAAACCAAGCTCCCTTAAGCCAAATAGCGCAAGACCCTCTGTCCAACGGTGTAACTCACCGTCACGGCGAAGCCTCAAGACGGCATCGCGAAGGGCGAGAGCCGCGGCTGTCTCAGTCTGCGACTGGACAAGGAAGTATATGTGGAAGTGCCACTCCCGGTTCCGGCTCTCGACGACGGTCTTGAGGTCGGTCTGAGGGGGCGGGGCGGCAGGGCGGGTTACCATGGTCATTGTCGGCGGCGTCGAGTGAGGTCCTGCGATCTGTTGGATAAGGGCGTTATTGCCAAGCGTGTCAAGATGTACGTAAGTGTAGAGACGAGACCTGTTGACTTGCAGTCGGTCGGGCATGGACGGAGCCGAGCACGCCATTTGTGGGGTTCGGGCTCGGTCGGCTTTGCCGATTCGGCCGGGAGCTGCGATCCGTCGGCATCCAAAACTCAACTACAGTTCCGTGAGATATCATTAGCTCATTGCAAGGGGCAGCAGAGGGAGGGCGTATCGAGGAGCGTGGAATGAGAATGAACACTAACGGATTAGATTTTGAATAGTAAGCAAGGACGCAGTTGTAGAAGTCCATGCGTGTTTCAAAGAAAAACAGCTTGAGTAGCGCAGTCATTTGTGTTGAATGAACGAAACCCTCGAGCCAGATTGCCACCCTGGCAGTGAGCGGTAGAACGGCTGGCCAAAGTGCAGGCAAACAGGCGCTTTTGTAAGCTTCTCGTTTCAGCCGTGTCCTGCATTCTGATGGTGCTTGGGCTTCGGACTCACACCCTTGCACTCGGGTGCCCAGCTGGATGAACTTGAGCTCACTCACTCTTTCCTGAGCCTGGCCCTACATTACTTTTCAGATTTTTGCTGCTTGAAAGTGAAGTATGGAAAGACATTAACCCAGGTTGACCCCACCAGCTCTACCACTTGTCGCTTGGACCAACAAAGCTTCTCTCTCGAACGGTTTGGCCCAGCCCCTTCACACCCTCTCTCTTCTCAACGTCTCAACGTCTCAACCTATCTCTTCTCAATCTCACTCTTCCCAACGTACATCCACCAAGACTTTCGCCTTCTCAAATGCTCGATCACGACACAAACACCACTGCTGGTCCAATCCAGCCTCACTAAGCCACCATGGCAGACATTCCTGGTCGCACGGTCGACGATAGGGCCAAAGACCTCGAGTACGTCACCGCTCTTTTCCTGACTCTTCCTTTTCTAGCTTTTGGCATGCAGCTAAAACTCTTTGATACAGACTCCTGGAATCTGGAAACTTTGCCGACGTCGAGGTTGTCTGCGGAGACCGCACATGGAAGTGCCACCGGGCGATTCTAGTGCCTCGCTCTGTCTGGTTTGAGAAAGCTCTTGCTGGTCCCTTTGAGGTGCGTAGCATCACAACCAACAACCATCGCAGTCGAGACTGACCGTCGAAACGCACAGGAAGCAAGCACCAGACGAGTCAACTTGGACGAGGAGAACCCCGCCTGCGTCGATCTTGCGTTAAAGTACATCTACGGTCGTGGTAAGCAGCATCTTCCCCACCATATGGGTTGGTTGAAGCTGAAGAATTAAAACCTTAGGGCTTGATGTGGAGGCTTCGATCTCGCCTGACCATTTCATCGAACACTGTGTTTCTCTTTGGCACCTTGCGGACTTTCTACTGCTCGGCCCATTGAAGTCTCCGGTGGAAAAGGCTGCTCGCCACTACTGCGACAAGTGGACGAAACAATTTTTCACATATGGTGAGAAGAAATATTGGTGGAGTCATAGGGGGAGAAAACTAACCCGGCGGGCCCTAGACCTGGTTTCTGGGGTTCGGCAGGCTTACAAATGGAAAGTAGTGCCTTTGAAGGCAGTGCTTACAGAGTTCATATGGGTGGGTCGATCTCAAACCCTCGGCAATGGCGCCGGCTCGGTGATGTTCCATCACCTTGCAGACACACCCAACTTCATCGACGACTTTCTGGGCCACTATGCCTCCAGGGCTTGGATCAACGACGCAGTTTGGGCTCTGCGTAATCGCGAGGAAGCTGGTTGGAGGCGCGGAGAATCTAGATGTCAAGGATGCCCCAAAGTTATCTCCTGGTCAAACCCCGAGGGCAGAGTTGGGCAACTCGTGAATCCCTTCGAGCTAAACGTCTACAACGGCGTTACGGCAGGCTGGTGCCGCGACTGCGCAAAGCTCGACACAATCCCGTGGCGCAAATAGGAAGGAATGACGGTCGGTCCATTTAGAACTTCAAGTAGACATTCAGGGACGTTCAATCACCTGGACCAGGTTCAGACGAACAATTTTGACATTGCCATGAATGAATTCCTACTCTTCGAAGGCAACTTTGCACAAATGCGTGATCAAATCTTGTGCGATATACTCTGGTCATTTTGGTGTTCTGTCTGCACTCAAGCAACAAGTCAATTCTTTTGATGTGTAGAGGCGGCCGATCTCTCCTTTCTGACTCCCAATGCCTGTAGGAAAACGTCCGGTAGGATGCCGTCTAATGGAACAACATCCAAATTTCTATGACACAGCCTCCTATAAGATCTCTCGCTATAAGCAGCCTCTCATAAGACAGGCTCCAACCTTCCATGAGACAATCTCATCTTTTCCATATGACAGCATCTTGTAGGAGAACATCTACAGGATTCGCTCTGACAAGACGCTTCCGCGACTACCAGTCAGGCTTCTTAACCTTTGGAAGAGGTCGAGCTCCTCTCCCTCGGAGAGTCTCTCACACTTCCAGGCCTAGGTAGGCTCAGCACGAGGGTAGCAAAATGGATGATATCGTATGTTTTAGGGCAATCTTAGAACATCCCAGAATTCCAACGCGAGTATGAAGCCGTGATTGGTTGGGTCTGAACGGCCAATAGCAGGTGAGTCAAAGGAAGGACACGCTTGGCGGAAAACTCGCAAACCAAATATTTTGCCTATAAGATTCAGGGAAATGTATTCTTTCCGTACTGATCTTGCAGATGATTGCCTATGCTGCAGCATTTGGACAGCTTGAATGACGCGGATGACTATAAATGACCTTCGGACACTGTATAAACCGCCTTGGCCCATTTTCCCCTGCAGTAGGAGAGACCTGCCTTCATATCCAGACTGTACTAATTAAACATAGGTTTTTATTCTCCGGTATCATGACTACTCTTGCATACCTTGGTACCAAATCATGCTTGTGCAGACGATACCTGTAACTGCGCTACAGTACGTAAAGCCAATGCGGAACCCAACAGCAGCTAGAGATATACAGGAATGTATGAGCAGATCTGATACACATTATTACAGGAGACTGTATGACCCTATGGAAGTGAAGGTCAGGCAATTTCGGTTTTGTAGAGGACAAGCCGGCACGCAGTTGCACGTCAGGTTCTGAACGAGGGCCAGAATGCCGTCCGGGAAAGCCCACCATGAACACAATGGATGCCTGGGACAAATTCACCCCAAGTGAGTGGATACCGAGTGACCTCGGCATCCCGAACACCTCAGATTCGTGTTGGATACAAGTTAAAATGCGAGTGAATGGAATGGCCAACTCGGATAGGGTACAAGCCCCTCCCGGCGAACAAGTCGGCAGAAGGTGATGGAGGTGACGTGAAGTTCCCTCCCATGATATTATCCCAGGTGAAGATCTCGGTGTGTCAGTTACTTTTCTGTGGAGAATCTTGCAACTTGCTTCTGTATTTCAAAACCTCTGCTGTTGCATCAAACACCACGACACCATCCCCTTCTTCCTCTCGCCTGCCAAGACTCGACGCCATCCGCCGTGAGTCGTGATTGATTTGTGGCATCACCTGGCTATCAAGTACCGAGTAATACCTCTTACGAATGGCATAGACCTTCTGCTCTCTTCAAAGATGCCTCACGACGATGCCCAAGAGGCTGCCTATAGGGCGGCGGACCTCGCCGCCATGGAGACAGGTCTGTTTTCCGATTGCGTCGTCACATGCGGTCCGAAGACGTGGAACCTACACCGCATCACATTGTGCAGCAGAAGCATGTGGTTCCTGACGCTTCTGACGAGCCAGTTCAAGGTAAGACAGAGAACAGACACATCTACTCTTTTCTCCAAACGCTGAAGACTCTGCAATCTACTAGGAGGGACGCGAGGCAGCTATCGAGATAAATGAGCAAGACCCAGACGCAGTCGAGGTGTGCCTCAAATACATCTACGGAGGAGGTATGTCAACCGCATGGCAATTGTCGATGGCTAACCTAACGTGCATTGATACTCCAGACGCCGCCATCAACATGGCTGAAGAACTCGAGACGAGAGGCCAACAACCCTTCAAGTTCTGCGTCGAGCTATACCGATCCGCCGATTTCTTCATGCTCAATTCGCTGTACAATTTCGTCGAGCGCTACCTCGGCAATTACTGCGACGGCAGAATCAAGTGGTTGTACACTCACGGAAACGCCGTCGACGACTTCTACAAGGAGCAGAAGGCCCGGGCGTGGATCGAGGACCTGAAGGACGCCATCCTCGAGACCGAGCGGTGGAACACGCCCACCGTCACCAACATGCTGAAGGAGTTTGTCTGGGCCGCCAAGGGATACTTTACCCGCGCCCCCGCGTATGCGCCACATATCGACCTCCTGGAGTGGCTCACCAACAATACTCAACAATACGTGGACCGGATGGTAAACCTATGCGATGCCCCTGTGTGGCGGACGGAACCCGCAGGCCCGACCTAGGACGTCGTGGTCTGGCTTCCGAAGCCATGCAGCGGCCCTGTCCCTGACCATTTCTCCCCCAGCTGCGCCACATGCGCCCACATGTTCATGGGTGATGAGAAGAGGCTCATTGACCCATTCAATCTGTCAGCTGCCAGGAGCGCTACCAGAGCATGGTGTGAGGGATGCGTCAGGGAGAACGAGTTTCCGTGGCGGGTGGATGGGTACCCCTGAGCAGTGAGCACGTTGCTCGTGAGGAGGTGCGAAGAAAGTCTCTGGATGAGTGCTTCTTTAGATAACCAACTGCAGGTGGAAAATCCGGCTGGTGTATTGGAAGATATGGCTAGGCTTTGTATGTGCTCCTTGCCACTAGCTTAGTACGTTAATAAGGCTGTAGTCCTCCGTACACATAAATACTGTTTTGGAACCATGCCAGGAACGCTTCTTCCTGTAGCTCTACTGGAGCATACATGCGATCTTGACAGCGGCACTACTGCACATTCCCCGTCAGGGACTAACTCCGTTCTTTTTTGCAGATGATTTTGGACTCTTATTGGCGTATCATCCGGACTACTAGGGTCCCCTAGATGCTTATGATATGCTATCCCGCCGACATGATTAGATCCCCACGTCGACAGTTCAAGACTGCCAGCCCCTTTCCCGCGACAGCTCGTACTACCAGTTGCGGAGCATCCATCCATCAAACTCAGTCACCTCCTGGGCCGCGCCAGCCCGCATGATGAAGGAGCTGATGCCAGTAGGTTTCCAGTCGTAGAAGTCGTCCAGGCCCATTGTGTGTCCCTGTTGTGACTTAGATTAGCTTCCTTGAATATATCAACGAAAAGAACACATATAACCTACCATCTCGTGAAGAAGGATGTGAATATTCTCCGAGCCAAGGAACTGCATGAAATACTCGGTCCCAATGCGCTGGCCCCAGTCACCACCGGCACCACCTCCCATGCCATCAGTCAGCCATAGCGACTGGTCGTAGTGCCTCTCGGCACCGCCAGAACAGCGGCTGAAGTCACCGCCCTGGTTAAAGAAGCGACCGCACGACTCCGCGCACTGCGGAATACCCTCGCCGTCGACGTCGGTGTAGATGTCGAGGCCCTCGGTGGAGCCCTCGAGCAGGGCCTTGTCCTTAACAGCCCAGCCCACGACGTTGACGCTGATGTTGTTATAGGGGAACCCGTCGTAGCCGTACAGGTAGCTGAACAACTTCTGGTACTGCTCGTTAACGGCCGTGGCGATCTGGTCGCGCTGGGATTGGGAGACGGATGTGTCGGACTCCCAACGGACACAGTAGTTAAGGGCACTGTGTAATTACAGGGTCAGTAATTCCATCTATGTAACTACCGGTATGCCGTGCGTAAAGGTAGGAGGCAACTTGGACATACCCGTTGTTAGCCTTCAGCTGGTCCCATCCGTAGTTCGTGAACTCGAGAGCCTGGCCGTTGTTGTAAGTCTCCAGGGTGTGGTCCCACACTTCTTCCAGTGGGGCGGCCAAGTCTGCCGGTGGGTTCCAGCCAGACTGCCTGCTGCCAAGGTTGCGGTTCCGCACAACACGTCTCCGGGTCTTGTGCTCGTTGGCAGCGGGCGAAGAGGTCGACCGTCCCCAAACGGAGAGGTCTTTGTCTGCATCAGCAGAGAAAATAGCCGCCTGGGCAAGGCTCTCCAGTCCGGCTAGGAGAATGAGTGGCTTGCTGAAATGCATAGTGAATGTTTTAATATGAACGAATGAAAAGAAAGGTGGGGGAATGGAACTGCAGATTGATGCTGATCATGTTTCCGATTGTTTCCCACGGTCGGCGGTAAACACTTTTTATATCTGAAGCCATCGAGGCGTCAATTGCCTATGCTTGTGGTGTTGGTAGGGGCGGCTCTCTCATTGACGGACAAAAAGGCTTGTTAGGGGCCCGGGTCTTGGTGTTTCGTTTCCCACAGTTGGCTTGCCGTTTCGGCATGGCGAGCTTGGCACAGCATGTCCATCCCCATCTGGCTGTCAATGCCGGCGCCAATGGCCGTATAACTTGCACAACTTCGCAAACTGAATATTTGCTTGGGACTGAAACGTGCTGAGGTCATACAGCCCTTGGCAGGATGGACTTCTCGATAAAAAGGATTATGGCCAAGATTCTCAATTTGTTTGCGGCGTGATAGTATAGTGGCGACCGACTTAGGGGCCGCAAGCGAGCTCCATAAGCACGGGCACCGTATTCTGGGCTTTGGATATTACGAACTTTGAGAAAGGGGCACTCAGTAGACACGGCATAGCAACAAGGAAACTTAGGTTTTACAGTGAAATACCCAGGCCTAACGCCTGGGATCGAATTTCCATTCCGAGCTATTCTAGTCAGAAACTCCGCACACCAATTTTCATGCTGTGATTGCCTTCTCTTCGTCAAGTGGGAGTTGATATACTCGACTGAGTCGTCGCGCCTCGCTGAGTAACTATCTCGCCGAGACATCCGTGAAAAGACCTCCACCCGGATCTCTACTGCCTGAATGGAAGCAGTTGCCTTCATCGTAATCCTTACTCGAACATTATTCCCATCAGCTCCTCACGAGCCTTTGGTGTCATTGTGAGGCCGGTCTCGTTGACACAAACCGACTCAATGCTCGTGTCCACCCAGAACTATCACTCCAAATCCGTGACATCTGTGATGGATGCCTCCGTGCTGCTGATGAACTTGCGGAAGTGAACATCGATCTCGATGTGCTCCAGATTTGGAAAGCCGCTGACATCGATGCGATGTGGAGCCACGGCAGCCTCTTGCTCCTCGATGAGGTCAGCTGCCCAATCGTGCCATCCCACCCGAATGCTTGTCAGAGTACCCCGGACTTCATCAACCGCTTCCTGGAGCGTGGTCAAGGGGTTATCTCGGTCTTCGTTGGCTGGCCACGCAGGCGTCAGGTACCATTCCTCCCAGGTGAGCACGTTGGTGGTGTAAGTGAAATTCTTCAGGTTCTGACATGAGCCGAGAAGAACGCGGAGGACTGCCGGATGTGTCAGAGACTTGAAGAGCGCCAATTCGACAACATGGGCAAATATCTGGAGATCCGTCTGTGGCATGAAAAATGCTGGCCGCCAATTAGTCGTGTCTGGAAGAAACCACTCGCCGTCGTCACAGTAGAACTGCCACTTCGTGGTCCTCATGTATTCCGGTTTCATGGGGAATGGTCGAACGCGGCAAGAACTCATGCCGGGGATGGCCTGCTTTCTTATTGACTGAAGGGAGGCGAACATTACTCCACTGAATAGCACATTAGAAGCATTCCGGAATCCTTCAAGGGCCATGTACTGCCAGGACCTGGGGGTGAGACTTGGGGCATATGTGCCGGAGGAGGTTATCAGAATGTCTTCGACGGAGGTCTGCATGTGAAGTACTAGCTGGACAAGAAGGTGGTAAAGTTGACCGAGCTGGCGTTCGTACAGGCTCCAGGTAAATTGGCCTTTGTGACCATATTTTCCCGCAGGCATGTCCATGACCAAGTCGAGTAGTCCGTACAGGTGTCCTTTGACCTCATCCATAATTGCAGACATATTGGTTTGCTGATTGGGATTCTGAGACGCCTTCTCCACCCAGTTCACGACCCTGACCAACATGTCGAACCTAGCATTTCTCCATTGCGCTGTGAAGCGCCTGGAGCAGTAGGGTGAGTGATCTGCAAGCATGGAGAAGCAGCGCACCCAGCCTCGACGCTGCTTGTAAATGATGAGATTCACAACCATGGAGATCAGTTGAAATTGATCTGTTATGATGATGTGTGTGTACATGATCGGCAATGTAAGGTTCCAGAAAAGCCTGGACACAAGGCAAAGATTAAACATTGCCTTCTTTGAGGCCGAAATTGCCCCAGGTAGTGGCAGGCCAGTTCCAATAGGGAGGGGGGCCGGCACGAGGTTCTTGATAATCCTCAACAAGATCTCCTGGGGAAAGTTTGATAGGCTAAGTTCGTCTTCATTGTTGATGGGGATGTCACCAACTCCATCGTCTTGGCGGCTGTCGTTTTGTTCCATCTTGCTACCCCACTGTGGCTGCAAAGAAGTTGGGTTGATCAGGCTGCTCGAATAGGAAGTATGGGTGATGGTTATTTCTGGGCTTTGGCCTGAGCAGTCTGAAAAGAGTGCCGTATGGGTTTCAATGAAGAAGAGATCTTAAAGGAGAGGTGTGAAGGAGAGGAGGATCCGAGCTGTCAGTTACGCAGCTGTCAAGCAATCTGGTGAAGGATGGGTGCGATTTGTTGACTTTGGTTTAAAAGGAAAGTAAAATCGCTCAGCACACAGCTTGCTGTCGTTAAAAACACTCAGTGAAAGCCAGGGCGGAGCTTGGAGCTTGGAACTTACGGGGGGCAGAGGCAGGTAGCAACATCAACCCTCCTGACACTACCCGAGCACAGGGGCATGTGTTGCATGTCAGAGCCGAGTCATGATACTGAGACTGACCTATCCTTTTCACCCAGATACAAGACAATCCTGTTGAATGTCGTGTTGTTGTGTTCCTCTTTGGAGAATTGTTTGGATCCGGATCTCTTTGGCCACTGACAGTCTCGTCAAACCAAGACAATGTATCAGGTAGATAAACCAGTACTATGACAGCATTTTGAGTAAGGTGAAGCCATTTCAAATATAACAGGACATTCTTTGCAATTGGCCAAGTCTTTCACGAATACTTAGGCCAGATGAAGAGTTGAATTTGCAAGTCTAGATGTCCCACTGGTCATGTAGTAACATCAGAGGACAAAGATACAGCCGCAGCCTTAATGAATTATTTGCACTCCCCTCAATCTCTATTCAAGAGAAATCGCAGGAGCATATGCTAACTTCATTCAAGAAATTTTGGATCAACCGCGTCCCGAGACGTTGCCGGGCCTCCCTATGCTACCAACATCTGGCAGTCCACAGCAAGCACTCATTCTTAGAGAAGGGCTGCAGGCCTGCGACAGGGAGCATGGCATGTTTTAGACCGAGTGACCATGAGACTCGAGATCCCCCAATTACCCGCCTATTAGATTTTGGAACCGAAAGCTCTGCGATTGTCAAACTCTCGGTCAAGTTGAGCCTAATCCGCCATGGCTACACTGCTTTGAGCTACGTATGGGGACATGGCGGCGGACACAAATTCGGAACACGCAGAGCGAATTTGGAAGAATACCAACACGAAATCAAAGACAGTAACTTCCCTGCTACTATTCGAGATGCGATCCAGATCACTAGGAACCTCGGCATACATTATCTATGGGTGGACGCATTCTGCATCGTTCAAGATAATCCAGAGGACTGGGAGGTACCTGTCCGGCAAATGGGCCGCGTATTTGGCTCAGCTTATTGCAGACTGGCTGCGGCATCTTCATCCACTGCAGACGAGGGCATGATTACACCCAGTGCTTCTCCAACCTGCCTGAAGCTCCCGACTCCACAAGGGCCCAGCTACTATATATCGAGATTCATCGACGACTTTCAGCGAGATGTTGATCGGTCTCCTCTCAATAGCCGTGCCTGGGTCCTGCAAGAGCGGGCTCTATGTTGCCGGACAATTTATGCCACCACAACACAGGTATACATGGAATGCGGCCAGGGAATGCGGTGCGAGACTTTGGGCAGACAACGCTCGTTAGTGAATGGCCTCGGTCTGCGCATCGGAGTATGTTTATTGCTAAAATTTCTATAGAGAAACTGCTTTCCTTGGCGATTCACACTTTCCGACTCAAGCTCTACTCTCCTTGGCCGGCGACGGGATCTCGCTATACCAGGAGCTTTACGTTCATTACACCACGCTCATCCTCTCCGTACTCATGGACAGACCCTTGGCGATCGCCCCTCTGGAGATTCGCGTGGCACAAAGACTGAATGTGATTGGCGCCTACGGCATCCTTCAAGGCTACCTTTCATCTAGCTTGATGTGGAAACGAAGGCCTAAGGCAGGAGTCACTATTGCTAATCAAATTCAGTATCCCCGGGGGCGGATGGTTCCGTCTTGGTTGTGGATGGCCTACGATGGACCTATCCAATACTTTACTAGTAGTACAACATCCGAGATGACGGTTACTACTGGCATCACCACTGCGTTTCAACCATTTTCGACCTTGTGCTCGGAGGTCTATCGATGCCACACGACGGCACAGTAGATATCAAAGTTCCTGCTAAAAGGCTTATCAGAGCTGATGCCGCCCTGGATCGTCCGAGGCGGCTATTTTTTGACCTGCCCTCAGACGTGCCCTTCGAGATTCTTGCGGATCAACTGCTCTGCGTACCCGTAGCGACAGAAGACAAACCAAGAAATGAGTCCTCAGAACTTGAGAATTGGGTTATTTTGATTGCACCAGCGGAAGCTGAGGATGCGATCTTCACTCCGGCGTATCAGATAATTGGCGCTGGTACCGTCAGCGAGGGCGACATGGCAGCTGATACTGTGTTTGTGGTGCTTCGGTAGTTATTGGCGTTCATGAGCAGTAGGTAGATTAGCGAGAAACGTGTTCATTGATAACCTTGATTAAAAGGCTACATCCTTGATTAAAAGGCTACATTTGTCTCATTCTCAACTTGAAGGCGTGAGTAGATGCACTCGTTTCGTTTCTAGTCGGTATACGGCCGAAGCCATGCACAGCACCTTCATACAGTGGCAGCTGAGTAGATGAAAATCCTACTATTACCAGACGTCCCACTACCTGGAAAAGATGGCCACCCACAGCTTAAGCTCCCTCGACTGATGCGTCTTACCTCCAATTCCCCACAAATGTGTTCTCATTCTCGAATCCATGAATATATGGAGGTCTCACGTACTGGTCGTCCCACCAGCATTTCGCAAGGGTGTCATACTTGTAGAGATACTCGGTCAGGGGCATATACATCCAGCCCACATCCTCCTCCCAGTCATCGGTGGCACCATCATGGAATGGATAAGGGATTGTGTAATCCCTCTCTTCGGGAGGGAACGGAGACTCCCAAGCCTTGTCCAGAAGCTTCACCACCGGCAAGGTCATACTGGGATACTCCATGGACTCGAGACAGAGGTCATCCACTAACAAACAAAATTGGTACCTGGGCGTGCACTTCGCGAGAATCCAGCCAACATCGTCGTCCAAATTGGTAGCATCAGGCCGGAGACGGTCCTCAAGGCTCTTCGGGACCCAGGACCGGAAGTGATCTCTGACTTGGTGGGACGTAGCCCCGCTGGTGGTAGCTATTAGTAGCGGCAGCAGGCTTGGCATAGACTAGGGTGCAGAACGTACTAGAGCGTTTCATCGTCAATGGTGTGCAGGTCGTGGAATTCCAACATATCCTCGCGGATATAGAACCTGAGACCTCTCTGGAGCTCGGTGCGCAGGGCTTTCAGCAGACGATCCCAAGCTGCCTGGTTACCTACAGAGCACTTATATATCTAGACTTTGTATGTTAATATCACAGAACCTAGCACCATCCGAAGGGGAATGGAGAGAATAACGCGTCTTACCACAAAACCCCAGACCGAATCTTTGAACTTTGTGCACGTCATTCTAGACTTGATATGGTCAATGTCAACGTCGGGCTCCGACAAGAAATCGAGGTACGTCTCGGTCTCGGGGCTCCCAATTCCTTCGGAGGTAATAGTCCTGTTCGCCAAAGGATGATAGATCCAACCAGCCCTGTCCCGCCTCGTTGTTATATGGCGCGCCGAGTGACCTGTCGTAACACCGGTTTTGGCCAAGGTTGTGAATGGCGACTTTGAACAGTTGTGGGCGGCGCGGCTGACCTGTCGCAAGGCCGTGCCTCTACCTACAATGCGGTGTAACATAAGAAGATGGGGCCACGCATGGGCGTGGGGGAAAGACAAAATATAAGCGAAGGAGAAGGTGGGATTTGTTACGCAGAAATGCGCTGGGCGGGGAACGCGCATACTACGCGCTGTGTTAGTGCAATCAAATCGTTCCCGGAGCCGAAGATGTGCCGCGGCGACTCGGAGCCGAACTCGCCTCATCGGTGCAGAGATAGCAACGGATAAAGCATGAAGCCAATTAGGACCTAGAATCTCCAAATAACGTGTAGACTGAGTCCATTTCCTCAGTTAATATCATGTGTGTTATTTGCCTGAACATTTGCCCATCGGGCGCAGGGCCAAATTGCTGAATAGCGGTCATTTTGAGCCCATCACGGTGACGTCTTGGCGCAGGGCAGGCCGAGGGGGTTGGATGTGCTACGGTTATGCTGCTCTTTGCATGTTTATACAGGCTTTTCACGCTCAATATCAAAGTAAAAGACCAGCCAGTTTGCTCTATACGATATGCCCTGCTCGGATTCGTGATACTTACGCATAAGTTCGGCATTGCATGGCTTTTTAAACGCTGGGTCTTGAGCCTTTACGACTGTATGAAGGCACTGCGTATGGCTTCGGCTGTATACGAAACAGAAACGGAAACAGTTACGCATAAGTTCTTGTCAAAGCCGTTCAAATCTCCCAGTACTCCTGGCAGTTGCTGGAATAATATTTATAATGATGGCCATTGCCACAAGTGAGGATGCCTCCGGAAAATTCCAATTTAATCGCTGCGGTTGTATGTTTTGCCCCCAATCATCTGAGTCCCAGACAGTTATGCCCCTTCTCAAAAGACTTCTGCATGCCATTATTTAAGCCTTCCAAGGCTGCTCAGGCTGCATCTCTGCTTCTTTGAAGCACAGGGGCTTTGTGAAAACGAGGTCTGCCCGTGGGTGGATGTGCTTCCGGGTGGCAAACATCTCCAGACACCAAGTGCTCCGCCCAAAGCGGACATTCGGCGAAGTTCAATGCCATGCTGTGCTCATCACCCACGACAGTACCAGCCTGGGTACCGGCGAACAAACGACTCTAGCTTTGTTTTTTGTCGAGAGGTTCTTGCCGCCGCAACCAAGCTCACAGACTGATGTGAATCACATTCTGGCCGGTAGCTTCGGATTTGGACCGACCTGGCTCAGGTCAAACAGCGGCAGATAAACATCGCCTTGTCCTTGAGCGAGTTTCTTGGGAGCCTGTGCACTGGTCTCCATTCCCTGCAGCCCCTTTTTCCATTCTCAACCTCCCTTTCAAGGCACTCGGCCGCACAGTGAACGAGTGCAGATCAACATCACCCTGCTCGCTCGAGCTGTCCTGGAACCCAACCCGTACTGATCACACTCGCCCTGGTCAAAATCATATCGTGCTTGGAGCTCACCTGTGCATACTTGCATTGGACACTTTGCATCCCACCCGTTCCGGTTCCTCTACTCTGTTTGAGATCATTGTCAGCTGTACTGTAAGGAAAACAAGAGCACTTCCTCCACCCTCCCAACCCACCTTGCTTTGTGCCCGCGGGCCCTTCCCTTCCGCCTGAGCACCATCACCTCTGCCATCAGGCAAGCTGCCCTTTCAAGTATTCCTCAAGCTTCCATACCTGTACCAAGTTCTGGTACTCCTGAGGTCGCACTGAAGGCTGCCGAGCACCAAACACACCCCACAGACTACATCCGAGCCTTTCCACCGCAGTCACCCAGTCCTCTGGCCAACCTGTTCCAGCCGTGGGCCCCAACGTGCTGCCCGAGCCATCATCACCTCTTACTTCCCCAGCACCACCACCGTTTTGCTTTGAGCCAAACCGATCCGATCGTCAGTCTACACATGGGCACCTTACGGTTGCGGTGACTCTATATAACAAACTATCTGCCTCGAGAAGTCGCGAGAGCGCTCTGTTAAGGGGATATATCTTCCCATACAAGTACTAACATCAACCCGCCTCCAGTCAATCACGCCCTTGACCAATGCTGCACATGCTCCTCGCCTATCAGCCATAAGAAGACACCATGGCCCTGCAAGTCGCCAGGGCAGACTCCAGCCTCGGCGATGGCTTGGGCATTCTGAATCGCATCCCTGAGGAGATACGCCTGAAAGTCTTCAAGAGCCTTGTGCCCGATCACCTGCCGATCGGAACCGACTCAGATCTTCCACTTGACGTTGTGGACTGTCGGCAAACTCTTCTCAATCTCTGTTTCACATCGAAGAAGTGCTATAGCCTCGCCTTGCCTTTCTTGTACAGATACGTCATAATCACCAGCCACACGCAGTTGGCCGGTCTTCTGGTTACCCTCTTGTATAACAAGGAGCGTCGAGCATGGATCCACCGCCTTGCTGTGCTCGTCGAGTTCGAGCTCGATGGGTACAACACAGGCAGGTTGGGAACCGCCGAGGACGACATGAGAGCCACAATTGGCCGGCTGAAGGAATACGACATTCAGAATCAAGAGCCTAGTGCACTGGACATATTCAATGCGCTCGGAGGACTCTTGCCTCAGCTACAGGGCATTATCGAGGATGCACCCGTGTACCACCCAGAGTCCTATGGGGCCTTAATCCCGGATTGGGACATCCCTCTGGACGAGTTCCCGTGGCATAGCTACGAAACCGATCTCAATGGCGTACACCATCGTCTCCTCCAGCTCCTACTTCAAATGCAAGTCAACATCAAGGACATATTGATATTTGTTCTGCCCGGCTTCACCCATCTTCTCTGTCCCGCAGAAACGCACGGCAGAATTATGGACCAATTCCGTCTTGACCCCACCCAGCCTTCCCCTGAGAACCCCCTAAACAACCTCCTCTCCATCAGGAAACAGTCGGAGCCCAATCACGGCTACCGTCTCGATCCGGATCCCTTAGCACCGGAATACCTTGGGAGCAAGGACTGGGAGTTCTTCGAGGACAATGGAAAGTGGTTCTTTAACGGCTTCCTGGACGAGCAGGGATGGCCTCGCCCTGGTCCGCCCCCGACTGATCTCGCAATCTTCTCTCACATCACAGATCTGGGTCTCTATAAGTCGATGACACATCCCGCACAACTGCGATTGATTTTAAGTTCCTGCAAGTCTCTCAAGGCCCTCTGCTATACGACAAGAGCCTACAACTTGAGGCACACGTTCAGGCCCCTCCCATCCACGGACGAGGACGAGGGAATCCCTGTTCCCACACTACAGCAGGCGCTGGATGAAGTCAGGGAGACACTGGAAGAACTTCGTCTGGGCTGGGAATATCGAGGACATGTTTTAACAGAGTTGGACGAACAGGATGAAGAGGATGTGGCTCCCCACAGGGTTGATATAAGCAACTTTCCCCGTCTCACCCCTGGCAAGGTTGACATTGATCCTGCTTTTGATGCCAGACCCTTGTCTGATTCCAGGCCTGTGTCTGAATAGGAGTGATGGCAAAGAGTGCCATTCTCAAGAACAAAGGCTTGCTTCTGGGTGAACTTGACTCCACGACGACCCTAACGGGAGAAAGGTGATGACAGACGGGACCAGACAAAAAAATAAAATACGACAAAAGACACCAGAATGTAAACCAGACTGACGACAATTTTGGACGGGAGACAAGATCGACCGGAAGGCAGACCGGACGGAACATGACAAGCAAACGAGAGTCATGTGAGAGAGACAGATGGAGATACGACACGAGACAGGATGTACTCTCGACAATTAATCGCTAATGAAGTCCTGTGGGCCACGTAGTGCCCGTAGCAATGAAAGAAAAGCAATTATTACTAATCAACTGCCCTTCTCTCTATTCGCATCCTCAACAACCACGCGGGTGACCACATTCATATGAATATAAGGTCCCTCCACCACGGGTTCCGGTGTCGAATATACCCGTATCAGATCCGGATTGATGGCCTCATGCGTGCTCACATACGACCTGCCCCAGCCTCTCTGCCCGCCAAACCGCCACCACCACCACTCACTCCTATCCCTCTTCTCCTCCTGCCCTCGCCCACGGTACGTCCCCGCATACCCCTGACTCACCGGCCCGCTGATGATAACAGTATGTCCATAGTTCCTCACCGGCGTCCTCATAAAGCTGAACCGGTCCAGGCCCGTGGCGACCATATCATGCGGTGCGCTGAACAAGATTGTCGTCGTCCACAGCGCAGAGTTGAATAGCCCATTGGCAGCGAGGATCGACCCGGCAAACGCAAAGTAAGAAATACCCAGGTCATATCCCAGAATAATGGAAATTCGGCCAATAACCAGCGGCGCGATGCAGATGAGGTAAATAAACGGATACACGAGAAAAGCCGGGTGGTACCCAGACTGCCGCGGCGCCTCGCTCTCGAGCCGCGCGGACTCGGGCGTGTGCAGCCGGCGCTGCGGCATGTGGCGGCAGCTGCGCTTCTGGCGCCAGAGGGTGAAGAAGACGATGGAGTAGAGGCCGAAGGTGAGCGAGATGGAGACGATGACCCAGAAGTAGTGCGACCAGAGGCGCCAGGGGTTGTACTCGGAGCTGATCCAGCACTGCATGGGAAGAAGTCCTCAGAGGTCAGCTTTACGAAAGATCCAATTTTTTGGTGTGAGGAGGCAATGTTGCCATGGATGGATGTCTGAACGCACCCAGACATTAGCCCTCATGAAATACGACTCCCCCATGCTCACGACGGGCTTGCTGCGCAGGGAGCAGAGCACGCCGGCTGCGTTGATGCCGTAGGTGAAGAGCCATATGCAGCTTATCATTGTGTATAGTACCTTCCTGCCCGGTTTGTGCCCCAGCACGATCGTGCAGAACGTGGTCACGGAGATGGCGGAAAGAAAAAGGCTGGCGCCGAGGTTGCTGACGGAGCCGAACCAGCCCTGGGCCCAGCAGACGCTCGAAGGGGCGAAGATGCCGTCCTCTGACAGCCAGTGGATACTCAGGCCGTATGCCATGGCTTCCTGCATGTCGGCAAGGAGGAGGTGGTACACTAGGATGGGGAAGGGGTTGCACTCTTCTTCCTTGTCATCCTCCTGGCCATCTTGGGCCCTCTCCTCGTCGACTGTCGCGCCTTGCGGCTGCTGTTGCAGCCCCTCCTGCTGCGCGTGGTCCCGCTGATCCTGCTCGGACCGCATCCGGTCCATCTCCTGCAGCTGTTCGAGGATCGTCCGGCCCTCGAAGTGCTCATGGCGCTGGTCCAGCCCGAGCGAGAAGTCAGTGTCTGTTATCTGCACCTGCTCCTGCCGCTGACCCCGTCTCTTCCGGGATCTCCGCTCCCGGAACTTGTGCAACCGGAACGATAGCAATTTGAACGTGATGAAGAGCCAGAGGAACGTCGTCGCGACGAACGAGAGCACGGAGAATACCGTCAGCACGGTAAGGCCTCGACGGTGGTACTCAGGGAGCGGCGCGAGCGTGCCGCGGTCGCCTGCCGTGGGGTTCATCGTCGGCATCGGGTTCGGATTCGGCTCCCTGGCCAAGCTAGGCCATACCGGAATGCGAGTCTGACTACGATCTGCATCTCCAGGAGTGGCTCGAAGATGGCTAGAGGGTGAAAGGTGTTATAGTGGTCTGCTGCGGGTGTATGCAAGCGGGGAAAGGTGGTTCTGCCCCGGATGAGCGTTTAACAAGCTTTGCAATGACTCGCCCTCTCAGCGTGCCCGTGCTTCTGGTGTTTGGAGATGCGATGAATGAGGATGGATGGAGAATTGAGCTGGGATGTTCTTCCTTTACATGATGTCGCTTAGGAGGGCTCAGGCCTTTCTTGCCTGACCGTGATGGCTGTTGTGAAACTCCCGTGGAAGCCGTTCTGTGAGCTTCTGATTCACTCAACGACCATTCCTGTCGGCGGGGCTGCGCTTTACTTATCATTGCGGCTGGGACATGCTCAGCCGTAGCTCAAGCCTGTTCCAATCACATCTCATGGAATGATACGGAAACAAAAACTTCACATGTAAAGTTCTCGGAACCCTCCCGAACTCGAGACCCCACTGCTGCTGTCTGGGAAAAACGAGAGTTGGCCCCCCCCTGGGAAAATTCACACCTATGCACAGACCACTTAAGTTTTTTCAACCTTTTTTTAAGTAGTAATCACTAAATAACTCTTTTATCTCTCTACTTAAAATTATATAAAAAATATTTAAACTCCTTATTATAATCCTTATAAAGCTAAATTTTTTAAATATTTATTTTATAAGGTTTTAAATTTTACTAATAAATATATAATGTTTAAAAAGTAAATATTTAAAAAATCAGATATTATAGAGATTTTAATTAGAACTTTAAAAATATTTTCTTTATAATTTTAACTAGATTATTAAGAGAGTTATAAAGAAATGACTACTTTTAAGAAGAATTTAAGAAATTTAGGTGGTCTGTGCGTAGGTGTAATTTTACAGGGGGGGGGCCAACTCTCGTTTTTCCCAGACAGTGGGTGCAGCTCGTGCGTCATGACTGCTGTATAAACTCACCCAGCGGAGCCAAATTAAGGTTTTTGGGATTGAATCAGCCCTAACATACCATCGATGGCTTGCATAGACGACAGCCTCATCAAGACCCACTTGTCATTGTCATTGATTTGTCGCGTCGGCCGAGTGTCGAGAATGGCCCGGGAGTGTTAAGCGGAGAGACATCTTATCGCACGTATTAAATGCAGGAACTGATCTGGGTGTGCATGTGCCAAATCATGCCACCTGGTAAATCCAAACCCGCCGGCAACATCAATCGCAGCGTAGGGTGATCTTTGCTTGGACAGGAAACCCGTCTCGCGGTCTAGATTGGCCTGAAGAGAGGACGAGTCGTGCTCGGGTGTCCGCGACGCAACGACAGTACCTATCTCTAAGCCCCAACCTCAATACAATTCCGTTGGGGGCAGCCTTTCATAGGACAACCTCCTATAGAATATCCTCCCACGGGACAGTCTCCCATGGCCTAGTTAGCATCTTAAAGCCTGAGTTTTCACAAGATATACTCTTGTAGAACAAATTTCTCGAATTAACATGCCAAAGAGGCTTAGTTCTGATGATTGCTTACCATCTCAAGCTGTGGTGATGTATCGTAATGGTGCATCTGGCTTCTCGAGGACGGGGACTGTTCCCAGTCTCAATGTCAATATAAGGACCAGGTATGTGTTGTTCGAAATGGCCAAGTCCGGCGAGCTTGAGTCAAATAAGCACAGCTATGTGGGAGGGAGTTGATGCCACTATTCCTGCTGTCAACTAGAAGAGGAGTATCCACCCTTCAATGTAATTACTATATACAGTAGACCGAAGTTACGAATTGTGAACAAGTTCTGTCGCCCCTTTGATGGCACGCAGTAACCGAGCCCGCCATTCAAGTACCTCATGTACTAGCTACCAGCGGTCCAAACGCTGCCAGGCCCTGGAGCCTCGTTCATCTTCCTATCACTTCACACTGTAAGTAGCGAATCTTGCAGGGCCAAGGCAAAGCTGAAATGCGAGCACGTCCTCAGGTTCTTCGCCGCTGGTGAAAAGTGATCCGGTCCGTATCTGAGCTTGAAATCACAGTCTGCATGTGACGACTCAAAAAGTTGGGAATAATCACCTGGGCAGGCAGCCGAACGGCCACGGCGCGATGTGCAGCCGACTACGTCTCATTGCGACATCCCATTGCGCGACATGCTTTGAATCAAGGATTATCATTCGAAGCATGCAGTTCTGTGGGGGGCTATGGCAGAGTAACAGCCTGTAGACAACGTCTCGTGTAAAAGCCTTCTCCAGGGAAACTGCCCCGAGGCAAAACCCCCAGCGTCAGCACATGTGTAGGTAGGCATCTGGGCGGGTGAAAGACAAACGGGCTACAGGAGCTGCACAACTTGAACAAAGTACCTAGGTACTAACGCAGCGAGGCGCTAGTGCTGGATTGACATGAGCCAACTTCGTCCCTGCCCTCTGGCCCAAAACTGAAAACCTCAAGTCCTTTCAACCTTTTCCACAACGATCGATCCTACATCACCACAAACGCCCAAATGGATGCCGACCCCCTCCCTCCGAAGAGAAAACGCAAGAGGAGTACCTCGCCCATCCGGCCCCGCGTCAACGATTTCCAGAAGAATGAC
Organism: Diaporthe longicolla; assembly: GCA_000800745.1. Taxonomy (NCBI): domain Eukaryota; kingdom Fungi; phylum Ascomycota; class Sordariomycetes; order Diaporthales; family Diaporthaceae; genus Diaporthe; species Diaporthe longicolla. Next base: position 329,109 of record JUJX01000027.1, on the reverse strand, counting down.
CTCGAGCTGCTCCATTCGGGCATGCTTGCTGATGGCACAATCAAATGCCAAGGCCGCACCTGGAAGGTCCACCGCGCGCTGCTGTCGTCGAGGCTCAAATTCTTCAAGGCCGCCTTCTGTGGATCCTTTGCAGTACGTCAACTGTGAAAAGTCTCCTCCAACAGATATGGGTCTCTGACGCTAAGGCTGCCTGGTTTGACAGGAAGCAACCTCCAAAGAGATTGACTTACCTGAAGCTTCCCCTGATTCAGTCGACATCGCGATTCGGTATCTCTACAGAGAAGGTACAGTGCATTGCCTCCGACTTCAAACAATTCAGCATGCTGACGACTGGCAAAGAGATTGATCTAGATGCGCTGGACACTCCTCTACTCTGCGTCAGCTCCTGGAAGCTGGCCGATTACATACAGCTCGACACCCTCAAGTCAGTCGCAGCCTCGGCGCTCAATGAGCACCTCAATGCGATGCTGCTACTTGCCTGCAGCGACAAAGACCTGAAAAAGATCAAGCCCGTATGGTTGGCGTACTTCCTGGAAGCCTTTCGACAAGTGTGCGCCCACAGCGTTCTGCGCCCTCTACAGAACGAGTTCGTCGCTTTCCTTTGGATAGCGCGGTTTGAGGTGCTCCAACTTGGGGAAGTCTGGGAGACCTTGAACGATCACCAGGACGTGAGAGATCAGCTGCACCAGCTGCTTATCCGTCACAGGTTTTCAGAAAGGCCCCTTCCACTTTTGGTTTCTTACTGGCATGACATCGAAAGGGCAATCCACACCAAGTATGATCCAGAGTGGGAGAACAAAGAAAGGTGCTCATACTGTAAGAAAAAAAGGCCTGCAGGCTGGGATAGTGATATCAAGGTACCGGTACCTGATGAGCCATGGTTCTACAACCCATTGCCAGTGTACAGCCACGCCGCCTTGATTGGAGAGATGAAGTGGTGCAAATGCTGCGCTGACAACATCATCAAGGCTAGGAGCTGGCCATGGAATCCCAGGGAAAAGCCCAAAAACAGGATTTTCCGCCCGATAGCGTGGTGCTGGACTGAAGACGATTACAAGTCGCAGTTGTCCAAGATCAATGTGGACGACGCCCTGGGGCGAGACTGTACCTCGTAATGGCAGTACCTTATCCCCTAGTACACACACCCTATCCCTACATACTTAGATCGTCCAGTACGTACAAGCCAGTGCCGCGAAAGCCAGGTACGAATGAGGACGGGAATCAATATGGGAAACCTCGACGAAACGAGATGTTCGGGAGGGCGATGGAGAGATACCCAGAAATCCGATCAATTAGCCGTCACAACCTGTCTTTCGTGTTGAAGACATTCGTGTAGCATTGTGAAGCAAGTGTACAGTCCGTATTTGTGCCATCCCCTGGTTTGTCTTCCCCGTCTACAGGAGTAGGTGACGGACTTAGTCCAACGATCGATTGCACACCACCAGAATGCCTAGTCTAAGACACAACGATGGGCAAGAGGTGGTGGAAGGTCAACTTTAAATACAGCTGGAGCGGCTAGGCTATGCTTTTGCATTTGAAAACCCCCACGTGGGCAGGCTTGTTTTTCCCCTCCCAATGGATAGGACAACTGGACATCCGCTCCAGGTTATGAACTACTATGGGATATATGACCTACCTAGCTAGGTAGGCAGTGTGGGGAACAGGCTAGGGTTGAATTCCATGCAGTAACAGTATACATCGCAACTGCTGCCTTCGTTGTGCCAAGCATCCTGACTCGATCTACGGTCCCCAACCCACAGATAGGTGGACTAAGGCCAAGAAGCAGGGGTATCATTTGCCAATCGTGCTCTCACATATCGCGAGAAACGACAGACGCTTTGCCTCGGAGTCCACCAATAATGCCATGTCTCAAGACCTCAGCCGCAAGGCCCCATCTCCCCCTGATGTTCCAGTGTCCTCCAAAGGAGGTTCGTAAAGCCCTGGCATTAAACAAGGTGAACTGTTCCGGATCCGAGATAACCGCGCCATCTGCTCACGACAGTGACCACCCCCCTACCACCTCGCGTATTCAGGTCCCATCACTGGTATCCATTTGCGCAGTACAAAATTTTCTCTCTCACCGTGAGGTTTTCGCTCGTCATGCACCCCTATTCATTCCAGCGGTTCCGCGGAATCGCGGAATCGCGGAAAGCGTGGTGATAAAAATGCCGTGGCTGCACGACATCGGTGGGCCGCTGAAATCAATGCCGAGACTTACACAGTTGCAAGTCTCAGTGTACCAATAATATGACGGTCTCAACGTCCTTTGGCGGCTATGACGCCAATGGCCGCTTCCAGCAAGATGGTAACACAGTCGAAGATCACGAGCTCGCCGCCTCCCTGCGCCCGATATACGTTCAGCTCATCTCGGACCTGAACCTACCTCCCCTCGAGAGATTCGAAAGCGAGAAGCTCATGGCAGCGACGCTCCAAGCGGCCGCGGCAACCGGAGTTCTCCATCCACCAAATTCACATTCGTACGAGAGTCTGCTTGTCGGCTACTCCTATGCTGACGTTAGTTATCCCTCCCAAAGACACAAGCGATCCCAACTCTCCATCAAGCACAGCCCAGCTAATTCTACATTGTGACGCAGAACTGTTTCCCCTACCATCCACTCGATGTGAAGGTGTACGTGGCCATTTACACCTGGCTGGCCACGCTGTGCGACGATGCCGAGCGGGTTGGAATTGTCGAGGACGTGGCCCTATTTCAAGAGCGCTGGGTCAAGGGCGAGCCACAACCCACGATCCTACTGAGAGCATTCGCCCATCAGATCCTTCTGTCATACGAATACTGGCACCCTCTGGTGGCCAATCTTATAGTCAATGCCTCATTCGCACTCTTGACGGCAACGGCGCTGGTCGCTCGGACTGGCAGTAAGTGGACTCCCAGATGTCTCAGGAAAAAGGGCTTCGACGGACAAGGATGCAGGCATTGATGGCCGTGTCTGAGGTTGTCGTCGTGCGAGGTGGTGGGCGTAGTCGTGTCTGCCGCCATCCTGTCACTGCAAAGCCCCATTTCCTTGGCATATAATGGCTGACATCAACAATTGCAGTCAAAGAAAAAACCACGAATCCGTCGAAAGGCGGGCAGCTGTTTCCTTGGTACTTGCGCAACCGCGACGGGGTGGGCGAAGGCTATGCCTGGTTTACTTTTCCAAAGACAATGTTCCCCAATCTTGACGTTCCCATTGAGGCCATTGAAGATATGAACCGTTTCATAGCGTTTGGTAATGACGTGCTCTCGTAAGTTTTATTCCCCTTAATCATGCTCTCCTTTCCCTTTTCTCATCACAAGCCTACATTAGTAGCAACTCGTGCTCGCTCACGGGGACTGCCCTTATATCCTCGTTATATATCCAACGCAAATTACCCATGACTGACAATTATCACTCAAGGTTCTACAAGGAGTGTCTAGGCGGCGAGAAAGACAATTATATCCACAAAATGGCTGGCTACAACCACACAAGCATCGTCGAGACGCTCAGGGAGACAAGTCATGAGGCGGTCGCATGCATGAGGCGCATTGAGCAGGTCCTCGCCGGCAAGGGGGAATATGAGAAGGCCTGGTACCTCCATAAGACGGGCTACATTAATATGCACATCATGCGCAGCCGATACCGACTGTGGCAGCTCGGCATCGGCGAGAAGCCTGCGGAGAAGGAGGCTCTGCGAGAATAAGCTTGCTTGTGTGGCGCTACACCTCAGCCTGCTGAGATTGTATATTATGTGTCGTGTACTTCTTGAAACCTTGAAAGACGCCGTGGTGTTAGGCTTGCTCGTGATATCGACCTACTCGGTGAATGCTAGCCTGTTGTGCAAAGCATATTAACATTGTCTCTTATCCTGGTCGTCTACTTATGGCGGTAGCAGGATTGTGCGCGACCTCGGACTGAAGGCGGCTCGTGGGTCCAAACCGAGCCGGTAGCCAACCAACATGCCCGGGCCGAGCATTGTGGCCCGCGTCCTACACACCCACTTGTGTTGCCGGCTAATACACTAGTGAATCTGCATGCAGTCATCCTCAGCTTATGGTTGCCTGGAGCCGGTTCCCTAGGCCCTGTCGGTGCGAGCCACTATCTCCCAGCAATCACGGTGCCGGGACCCCTGGGACGCTAGGCCAAGACGCCTACACGCTGTATCACACCGGCTGTGGGCAGTCACGTTAAATTCCTGTACCTAAGTGGTCTATCATCTTGATACATGATCTGTACCTAGGCAAACACAGCACTATTTTCTCTAGAAAGTGCATAACGATTATAAAGTCTCGCGTGTCTAGGGTCTGAGATTAACTCTATCTCACTGTCTTACGGAGTTTTCTATGGGCTGCTCGACACATCAAAGGGCGGGGACCTTGTCTTGTAGATTTTATTGATGCTGGGACGGTCTTGAAACATAAATCACCACAATTCGGTCCTCCAATAATTCAGACAAGACCATCTTAAAATTTTCCATGATCTGGTAGTCTCTGCCATAACCAGTTATCTCGAGGTCCGATCCCACCGTTCATCTTGGCTCCTCAACAGGCGTGAAAACCACCGCAGTCCTCGCTTTCGGCAGCATAGTCGATCTCCAAATCGACCAACGCGGCGCCTCGGGTTCAGCAAGCTCACAGTCATAGTTCAGAATCACCTGTCCAAGTACCACCTTCATCACAGCGGCTGCATAGAACCTGCCCGGACTGTGAATTTGTCAGCATCTCCAGCATGTGTGTCACGTCAACCACATCGTGGGTGCTACACCACTTACCAAGCCATTCTGCCAGTTCCCCACACGTGCCACGGATGCTCCGCGTCAGTCAGCTTCGACGGGCTAGGTTGTCGGAAGTCTATGCCCTCGGGACTCATAGCCCCGGCCTCTGTGCCCTGGGCGAAGCGGAAGCCTCGGAAGTCGAGTGGAGATTGGAAGTACTGGGGGCTCTGCATAATACTCTGAACTGGCGTGCAAGCCCATTCGCCCGGGTTCACGGTCATGCCATTGGAGAGTGTGAATGGTTTCAGCGCAGAGCGGCGTGTGCTCACTTGTTTGAGATTTTGGTCAGATAAAAAAAATTGACGTCGCATGCCTTGCAACGGGAATGGGCTCCGGGGACAACTCACTGGACTCGACCGGGGTGAGACGTGCGGACTCCTTGATGAAGCTGTCCAGCAGGGGAAGGCCTGTAGCTGTGCGCTCGAACTCGGTATACCCGGCATGAAGCTCCTGACGTAGAGGCAGGACGTACTCGGGATGAAGGCAGAGGTCGTGGATCGCAAAGGTAATAGTCTCAAATAAGGCAGAAATCAGTATTGAAAGGCGAGTGTGACCCAACACCATTCCGGCGTAGCTGAATGTGCGAAGAGTGACTCACCGTTGAAAGTGCATGAACTGAGCCAAACCAAATTGCCATAAGCTCATGTACGATTCTCTCTGGCGTCCATGGTCTTGAACGAGGCGATGTCTCCATGATCCATTGTATGCAATCGGCCTGGCGTAAAAGGTTTTAGCAAAAGTCCAACGGAGCGTGGGTTAAGGAGAACGGAGTGTCAGGCTGTCAAAGGTGAATCGCAGCTTACATGATGCGGTACTGCTTGGCCTGCAGCCTTCAAGTCTCGCTCGTGGCACCGTTCCTCCGCTATGGGCAAAAGAGCAGCGAAGATAACCTTCTGTGACGTGAGTCGTCGACCCATGGCCCCGCCGATCAATCTGAGCGCACTTGGATCAGTGGTCGTAGAATAAAACGGGATTGACAAACGGCTATCCGAAAGGATTCTCGGATTAATTGTGTGTGACGTACTTAGCCATGGAAGAGGGTAAAAGCTTCACGATCTCCGCGCAAATAAGTGTCTCCTCCACATAGTCCAGAGCCGACTTCATGAACTGCTCATTCTTAGCTAGTAAAAAGATCACATGTCAGTGATATTGTGGAAAAGGCACTGTGGTATCCATGGGGCCACTAGGAAAGGAGAGCATTTCCCACCCAAGTCTTTGCCAAAGAACGACACAGCGTTGCACAAAACCACCAAGTTGACCATCATTGGGTAAACAGGGGAGTACCGGCGGCCTGTCTCTACAATATCAGCTCCACTGTTAGCGAGATTTGCGGCCGCGGCCCAAATACTTGGAAATGGGTAATTACTTGCCTTTCTCAACACGATGGGTCACGTGGGCCTCATTGAAACGCGCCCTTATAATGGCACTTAAATCCGGTAAGATTTGGGGCAGGTTCTTGGTCAGGAGCGTGCGCAGAGCCCGGATAAATCCAACACCCTCGGTTCCACGTCTGTCAAACCAATTGAACCCGTGCATTGTATACATGGGCTGTAGCATCTGTATGCATGAAGAGAGTCAGGTGGGTTGGCCACTTAACGACTCCAAGCACAACTCCCGGAACCGCGAGTGTGATGTCGGACGCATGGGCAATCCGGTTTCAGTACTGACCTGCTTGGAAGCTGCTTGGAGACTCAACACCGTGTCGGGAGCCGAGTCGAGCTCCTTAATATGCTCTGGGGATGACACGAATAAATAGCGGTTGTCCGGAGCATTAATCTCAAAGGGATTTCCACCCGCCTGGGTGTGAATTTTACATTAGCCAACTCGTTTAGCAACATAATCCAGTCGTAAGAAAGGCGGGCCTTACCTTGTCAAAGGCGTTTTGGATCATGTTGGGGCCGTCCAAGAGGTACATCCACTTCAGAATGCTCTTTCGCACCCAACGCGCCACAGCCCTTGGCCATTTCGAAAAGCTCTGTTGGATGAAGTCAGCGGGCGTGTCCATCTTGTGTACAGTGAGCTGGAATGCACACAGAAGCATTATCTCCACCCAAGTTTACGTACACTGTCGCTGAGCAACAAACCACAAATCACAGCAACGACCACGACAGCAGGTACGCCGGTAGTATTTGCGAGGGGCCAGAAAGTGTGTAGCCCCACGGGTGAGATATCACTGTTAATGGACATTTCCAACGAGTCTGGGAAGTAATTGGTATAAAAGATTTAGAACTAATTTTCCGTTGGGCTTGTTGAAGATCTCGCTTCCGAGATGCGTCTGGGACCTCGCCATGTAATACTTGTATGCCACCTTTCTCTTAAGTGAGCCTTATACCTCGGGCTCCGCCTGATCTGGCGCACCTTCGCTTGAGTCCGATATCAATGGACTTATCTCAACGACTTGTTGCCCTCACCGCCCAATCGTATACTGCGGCTCGGACTCCTCGTGCAAGCCACATGCAGCCAAACTGCACGAATTCCTTGACCTGACAACGTTGTCTAGCATACTGTGTGCAGTGAAGTCAATTGAGCAAGGTATCATTCAAGGATTTGACGATGAAGACCCGGTTAGGCAGCAGCCAAGCAAAGACCGTTCGCGGGTAAATCCAAGCATGCCTCCTAACGACCAGATCCTCATGCAGGTGAGACCACTTGTAGCTCCCAAACTCGCGCTCTCAACATTCAGGATCCAAGTGCTTACCCTGCAGCATGGGCGTAGCGCAATGCACCCTGTGTTTTCTTTCCTATTCCTCCCAAGCCCTGCTCTTTTAGGCTTGGACGGGCCAGGGGCTGCAGGTGGTCCCTGAATCGCGACAGTGCGCCAACTTGGAGCTACTCTGGGCTTGTGTAGAAATGGACACTCACCACCCAAATTATGAAACTTCAATGCCGTCTTCTCTCAGTGAAGAAAGTCGGTAAATTGCACTGACCTGCTCCTCTCTATCAATTGATAATAGGTGCTCACACTGACTACTCACGACGCTCCTGTAACCGTGCCCTTGAAGATGGGCAACTATGATCTTCTTACATCGCAGACTGCACTCCCCGTCGTTGCAGTTGCGATAATACTGTGGGTCCTGATTCCACGTCCAAACTCACGCGATAAAGAGCTCCTCCAAAGCCACCCGTCAATTGGTCTTGGGACTACGTGGTTTTCGTGGTCGAGGGCGGTGCTAGGCTCACTCATATCGACCAAATCATGGGTCTTTGAAGGATATTCGAAGGTGTGTTCCCTCGTTATCTCGATACATGTCTCTTTCAATGCTGGTTTTTAGACACGCGACAGATAGATATGCCAGTTCATATGCTTACACACCCACCTCACCCACAGTTCTCCAAGCAGAACCGCTTGTTCGTCCTACCGACAATTGACCGCGGTGGACTGCTCGTGATCCCGCCCCGGCTGATCAAGACCCTGTACGGGCTGTCTGACGATGTCATAGACATCAAGACGACAGGCAATAACACGATCCAGACCCGGTGGACAATATGGGACGACGAGGTGTCCGAGAACAATTTCCAGATGAACGTCATTCGCAACCAGATCACGCGCAACCTTAACGTGTTGACACCGCCCATCGCCGAGGAGCTCGCCAAGGCATTTGATCGCGAGTGGGGAACCGATCAGACCAGCTGGAAAACAGTCAGTGTGTGGACTTCGGCGTTGAGGCTAATTGCCGGCGCTGCGAATGGCGCCTTTTGTGGCCCGCCTCTGTGTAAGCTGTTGCTGTTGCTTGATGTCACTTGGCCCACCTTCCCATTTCTGAGGTTGTACCATTCTCTATCATTAGAATTTTGACCAACACAGACTTTCTGTGTTTCAAGCACTCGCCTTGCTGACGTCTGCCATGTTGTATAGGTCGAGATGAGAACTTTCTCGATAGGCTTCGAGACCATGCGATGTGCGTCTTCGGCGGGGCGCTGCTCATCAATGCGACCCCAGGGCCGATCAGGTGGATCAGCGGATATCTGGTTGGATGGACCAGCTACTTTCTCTTCTTGAGAGTTCGGCAGATTTGTTTGCCGTTCGTCAAGGAACGAATCGAGCAAACCAGGAAGCTGAGATCAGATCCTACGTATGACTGGACACCGCCGGTAAGTACTCATTCATCTACTTTTCCCTTCTTCCTCTTCTATCTGCTTTTGCTAATATACCAAACAGCAAGATGGTCTCCAATGGCTGATCGAAGAAAGCTTCTCCATGAACGACCCAGCGCAGCTCAACCCAAAGCGCATCACGCACCGGCTGGTCTTCATGAACGACATCTCGATGCACTCAACGAGCTACACGGTGCAGAACCTGATCCTGGACCTAGCCACAGCCGACCCGTCGCTCGGCTACATCGAGGCGCTGCGCGCCGAGAGCGCCCGCGTGCTGAAGGAGGCCGGCGGGTCTTGGACCCGACAGGCCGTGACGAAACTCGAGCTCGTCGACTCCGCGGTGCGCGAGTCCATGCGGCTCACGCCCTTCAACAGCGTCGGCCTGCCTCGCACCGTCATCAGCCCACACGGCATCACGGTCCAGCAGGGCAAGGACCAGTCGTTTCACGTGCCCCAGGGGACTATACTCGCTATTCCTGTCGAGCCAATCCACTTCGATGAGATGATATACCCCAATGCCAGGCAGTTTCAGCCGTTTCGGTTCACTCAGCCGGGAGCTGTTCGCGATATTATCGATGATGCCGTGAGCGCCTCTTCAACGGGTGAAGGGTCAGTTAGCGATGGCTATGTTAATGGTAAGAGCACCACTCCGACGGCCACCACTCCCCAGGAGTCAGGCCAAGAGCCGAAGAAGAAGAGCGCCACCGTCGATGACGCATTTCTGGGCTTTGGGTTCGGGAGACATGCGTGTCCTGGTCGGTTCTTCGCCATCAATGAGGTCAAAATCTTCGTCGCGCACATGGTCTTGCACTATGACATCGAGCACCTGCGCGAGGGTAGAGCAAGCATGACCCCGCTGATTTGGCTTAACGTTCCCCTGTTCAACAAGTTCAACGTGCGGGTACGGCGCAGGGAGCCGGTGGAGCTTCTCAGATGAAATCGAAGTGCACAACGCGCTTTCTTGACATTGGGCTCAAGCCTTTTTCTCTTGTCTGTCCTATTTCCTTCCCCCTTATTTCTCTTCGGTCCTTCCTCGTGAATGCCGGTCTGAGACGGGATATGGTGTTTTTATGACGCTGCGGGTATCTAGAACTTTGAAGAAGCTTTCAGTTATGTGAAAGTGATTTAGAAAACTTGGCCACAGTTCGTAGGGCTAGGCACACTACCATTACCTTGCGTAAGAATACCTAAAGACAGAAATCTCTGAGCCTCATTTGCGTGCCCAGGTGTTTCCTTCCAATTTCACACCCCATATTAACCACACAGTGACCTTGTCATTGGTTGCTCTGGTAAAACCCACAGCTGTTCACTTCAGACCGCTGGCTTCATCTTACACCCTCAACATTTGCGAACAAACAAACGAACGGAGTCAGACCAGGCAACATCGCCCCGCCTCTCACCTCCGCTTTCTCACACCACTCCCTGCCCAGGTGACTCTGTTACTCTGTTTGAGCACAAAGTTAGTCCGTCTGCTGCCTCCCTCTGCGCAAAGGAAAGCCACAACTTTCACCTCATTGACTTCGCAGTCGCTTTTCCTAACCTAACACTCTACCACCCTCCTACCGGTTGATCTAACACTCTACCACCATCCTAACGGTTGACCTCACACTCTACCACTTCCTAACGAGACACTGGACAACCTCTCGACTGGACACTAAACAACCTTCCCAACGCGACACTTCCCTGATTCACAGCCTACACTCCACTGCCTTCTAAGCCTACCCTCTGACTCGACACACAGCCCCAGCTGCGCAAGTCTCACGATGTCTGCTCCCCAGGCTTATCGTAGCCTCGACGATGCCGACATTCGGCTTTTTGAGAGCGGCAACTTCGCAGATGCCACCATTGTTTGCGGCAATCGCACTTGGAACGTCCACAAGGCCATCTTGGCTTCTCGATGTAAATGGTTCAAGGCTGCCTTCTACGGAAACATGGCGGTCAGTACCACGTTCATCGCGACCGAAACCAAAGCTTAAAGTGACATTTGGTGAGAAGCTAACGTCAGATGTTTCAGGAGGCTGCGTCTGGTCAGATTGTACTGCAAGAGCAGGACCCTGACTTTGTTGACCATGTGCTTCGCTTCATCTACGCCAGGAGTAAGCACCGACGAGGAAGCGTTAAGGCATATGTTGTTTCCATCGTGTCAAGTCTCTGACCGTGAAAACAGTTATATTCGTCCATGCACTGAGAGATGGAAAAGACATACCCACCCTTTGTGTCGAGCTTTTCCGACTGGCTGACTTCTTCCAACTCGACGCGTTGGCCATGACCGCCAAGATGGAGCTTAAGATACACCTCCGCGAGTCCCTTGAAGCGCGTGCCAGTGCACTGGAAATACCAGCCAACCCCCTGGACCCGGCAGAAATGCTTGACTCGATCAGACGTGCCTATAAGGACAACAGCACCCAGCCTCTTCGACAGATGCTGCTCACCTTCATGTGTGTGCGGAAAGACACGTATCTTCAGACCGCCGGTGCCATCGCGCTGCTCGATGAGCTGCCGGAGTTGGGCAAGGACCTGATGAAGACCTTTCTCTCTGTTGATCTCACGACCAATGAGCCAAACGAGCTCAAGCTACCCAGAGATTTACCCGTCCTTGAAGCCGTACGCAAAGGCCACGAGGCCTACACGGCTGGAGGCCCAGGGGCCAGGATCGTACTTGGGTTTGTCAAACAACCCAAACATTTCAACACACCGTGTGTGCTGCGCCCAAGAAGTGAGCCAGTGTCGTGGACGAAACCCTTCGAAGCCGTAGACTCGGCGACCGATACAGTGTTGCGCGGCATGACATTTGTCGCGCCCATCCCATCGGCCGTTTCCAAGATCGCCAGCCATGATAGGTCCAGCATCGTGCAGGTTTTTTACAGCGATTCTGCAGGCCCCGAAATCAACTATGTCCGGTTCCTCTGCCCAGCGGACGCGAAGGACTACGTCTGTCGCTACTGCAAGGCTGACCCCCGTATCAGGCAGGTGAACAAAGGTGTTGCCGAGCTGTTAAAGGAGTTGCGCAGTGCTCACGACAACGCAAATGACCCCGTGATACTTGCTTTTGAGAGCTCGGAATCTGAAGAAGAGGGATAATGGTCATCACAAATGAACTCGTCCTGGACACGGGTCTTAGCAGCCGCGAAGGGCTAATCACCCCGAAATTGGCAGATCCATCCAGTTGCGGGAGGGCAGAAGTTTCCTTTCTAACACGTTGGTTGAGAATGATGGAAAGGAATGCATGGAAAACAAGTCACAGCAAGACCACCGAGAACATCCTAGATTCGAGAGCAACAAGGCACTGGTCGAAAGGAACAACACGATTCGGAATTTTCAATGATCCCCCAAACCCTTCATTTTTGGCAGAAACTTTTGGCACCATCATCGAGAGCACGGCAGCCACACCAAGGCTGATAAGTTCTCAAGGCTGGAGCGCAAGGACCAATTGGTTCGATGCGATGACTAGAAAGCATCTAAAAAAGGAAAGCATGCAAGAAAACAAGGACACAAAACCACCGGGAGACGCTACAGGCAAAGCCCATGCAGATAGATTTACGAAGGGCGGCTTCTCAAGCCAATATGTACAGTAATCAGAATCAAAGTCCCCATCTAATCTCCACGGCCAGTCAGTCGACCAGTGCCCATCAGCAAGCCCGTCCACCCCCATGCATACATGCATGCATGCAGTGAAAATGTGTCAGTGAGCGGACAGGTAGGCAGGTAGCAGCACATAGGTCTAACTAGGTCCTCAAACCCAATCCTTTTCTTTCTTTCTTTCTTTCAAAAAACCCCAACATGTGTCTTGCCATGACAGTCACAGTTACAACAGTCTAGTAGGTGCTTCCGATGGGTCCGAACTTGATGTTGCTGTAGATGACGGTGGAGTCACTAGACGAGCAGGACCAGGTCAGCACGAGGCAGGATGAACAGGGTAGGGGCGGAGCAAAGCAGAGCAAAGCAAAGCAAAAGACTTACGCGTTCTGTGACTCGACGTCAGATGGGACACCGCTGCTGGTGGCGCAAGTGCCACGGGCGACACCGGGCTTGCTGGCATCAGCGCTGACCGGGTACGAGGAGTCGAGCCAGAGCATGTTGGCGTAGTGCTGTTTCCCGCTTGTCAGTCATACACGATTCACCAGAATAACTCGGATCGACGAGTGGTTACTCACGTCATCCCACAGAGACATGACAAGAACCATGCCCTTGCTGAGCGCAGAGTTCATGCCGGAAAGACCACCCTTCTGGCTGAAGACATCCTGGTCACCGAACGCGGTCTTCTGGGCCGTGCACATGGCCGAGGTGATGGAGTTGTAGTTGGTCAGGCCTGAGACGGTCGACTTGGGCTGCTGGATCTTGACGCCGTTCTGGATGTAGTACTGCTTGATCTCGGAGCTCGAGAATTGCGTGACGACAGTAAACTTCTTGGTCGTGTCGACCGTCTTGCCGGGCCCGTAGAAGGCCTTGTTGCCCATGCGGTAGGCGTTCCAGTCACATCCATCGGGGTCGCAGTCGCCCGCGTACCGCGTCGACGAGTAGGTGCCTCCGCAGGCGTCGCCCGAGCAGATGTGCTGGGCGCTGTTGGTGCACGGGTGGGGCGTGAAGGCCGTGCTGATCGAGTTGGCCTCCCACACGTCCATCTCGGCGCAGCAGGAGCCCGAGCCGCCGACGCCGGCGTTGGCGTCGTTGGAGGATGGCTTCCAGCCCACGGCGTTGGCCTGTGGGGGTGTCAGCGGGTGGAGATGAGACCACGCGGGTAATGCTCAAGGGACGTACCATTCCGTTGATAAACTTCAGGTCACGAGGGCACTGAGAGTCGCAGTATCCTGTGCCGTACTTGGCTCCGGCGGTGTTGGTCGAGTACTTGGACATACCACCATCGGCGTCCATGGAGACGAAGTACAGAGCGCCGTTCAGGCCGCACTATCAAAAATCGTTAGCCTCGGTGCCCTTAGGCAGCATCAACGGCAAATACGCACAGGAAGCTTGCTCAGGTCGACGTCGAAGGAGAACTCGTTGTTCAGGAGGTTGAACATCTTGTACTTGGTGGCAGACTCCATGAGGTACAGCCGGCTGCCAATGTTCTTGGTCGAGCTCTGAGTAACGAACTTCAGCGACAAGGCGTTGCCGCTGGTAGTAGCGCCATAGGTGGCAGCATAGTCAGCTCCGTCGAGGACGCAGTTGGCGGCACAGCTCTTGTTGTCCGGGCAGATGGTCGTGTTCCATGTGTTGCCGGTGTAGCAGTTTGTGTAGCCGTTCTTGTCGTGGACCCATCGCCAGTTGGCATCTGCAATCATGTAAGAGTTTTGTTCAGATTCACACAAGTTCTGGTCATAGTCCAGAACATACCGATAACAACCTCGCCGTTGTTGGTTGTGCAGCTCGAAGGGGAAGTGCATGATTGCCAAGTCATGGCAGGGTGAGTCTCGGCCTTCTGCGTGCCGGCGCCCTGGGCGTTGACAGCAGCGAGCAGGCTGCTCGCGACGGCGATTTTGCTGATCATCTTGGTAGTCTAGGGGATGCTGCTGATCCGATGCTTGTCTGAGGATGTTTGTGCTGATCGATGGACCGAACAAGCTCACCAAGAAATAGCCCAGCTCTTGGGTTTATATACTGTCAAACACAAGCTTCATGTCTCCGGCTGGGCGGGTGAAATGGGCACACGTTCGACCAGGAAGAGCTCCGAAAGAGGAAATTCGGCGAAGTCGGAGACGTGATGTGTGGAGGGTTCATTTGTTTAACACGCTCCAAGAAGGAACGATGGGCCGGCTTCCGACTTCATGGAGACTCTGCTGTCGACACATGGTTGGGCCGTGGACGATCCCGCCCAGGAGCATATTTACCGGAGGCTAGCAGGGTGGGAGGATACGCTGGCGAGGCCCATAGCCACTGCAACAAGGTCGGTGCGTCTCCTGACGCGCGCATGACAATGAGGATGGCAAAGGAGCCCAAGCCCAGGAAGAGGGCCGCATATCCCCCGTGCAGGCCGGAACGGAAGCGACGACCTCAGAATGCAGATTCGGGAATAGCCTTAGATCCACAGTTGCATCAAAAGTTAGATCTTGGTGGGAATAATATGAAGGACCAGAGAAGGCGATGTGAGTGCGGCAAGCAATATGTGCAGCTGCAACGTTATTGGGCCATGATGAGACCTGCATCAAGGTTTGCGTGGCCAGGGGCAGCTGACTGCAGTGTAAATCTGCTCACAGAGTTCTCGACACCATATCGGAACCAGGAGCTGAGCTGAGCTTGGGGGCCGTTGTTCCATCCTCCCCCTCGCAATCGACTCTATGTGGCGGGAGCTAGTCAGAAACGGCTGCACGACACTCTCGTTTCCTTCGAGGGCCCGCTCTGCAGAAACATCGCCAAAGCACTGAGCCTGGCCGTTGCCCACTCTTGTCCGGCTTGACACCACCGCGTTTCCGGACATATGGAGCACCGCGGAGGCCCCAAGCATGTCACTGTGACCTCAAGTCCGCCCATATGGGGAGCCTGCTTATACCAAGCGATGCCAATGGGACCTCTTGAAGGAGAAAGCCGATAGCACCAATGACTGCCTCGCTGAGGCCGTCAGACGACGATGTCGCCCAGTGCACCTCGCCGTTAAGGGCAAGCGTGGCATGTGGCGTGGCGGTGGGTAGACGGAAAATTGGGAATTCCGACAGTAAGACGCGAGTCGACCCATGTGTGTGCTCTGGTGAGAAGACATGTCGGCATTGGTCCCTCTCCGCCCACATGACCCGAGGGCCAGGGATGGCATGTACGTCGTACGAGCCGATTTGTTTATGTGACAGGCGGTTAATCTCGGGACAGCTGCGCTGGGCGAATCATTCTTCTGTTCCTGGGCTGGCCTGCGGTTGGTATTCCTAATTTGGGCGTGGTGCCAAAAGTCCATATGTACCCTCATGCTCGGTTCGGCTATAAGTCGTCACGTATTAGGATGCATTGGTGGACGTAGGTTGATTTAAGGTTGGATTGGACAGGGATGGGGGTCTTGACTTTGGCTGGAACTCGTTGGAACTTGGCTTTGATGGCCGGCAGAGCTCCTAACGTGGCGTCCGGGGTACATTGCGGGGGGTCACCTCTAGCTGCTGAGCACAAACAGACAAGGCCAGGCGGGCTTGTTCGATTGGGCGTCGAACCAGTCTGGGCAGACCAAACGTCGATCGCTGCCGTCCTGCCAAACACCATTTGCCGGCGCTGGAAGGTGAGGCGTCGCGCCGTTGGGATTTGGCTGCGGAGTGTTATCCTCCAGTGTTCCAGAAGTGGTAAGATGCCCTTCTAGAAATGTGTGGGGAACCCTCGCTCCTCAGGTGGCCCCTCGCGCGTTCATTCTGCCGGAAGAAACCTTGTTTGAAAGCTTCTCCTATTTGCTTATTGTTTTGGGGCTCGGGCCAGCTCCCCACCCACGGCTGTCGGCCTCGGGCCCGGCGGAGATCCGAGTGTTGCTGTTGCGGGCCATGGACGTGATCAGCCGTGATGGCAGGACCATGAGAGTGTCGTGTTAAAACTGTCTGCCCTCAGAGACCGGGCGGGCGAGATTCATACAGTCTCGTGTGTCGGTTGCGTTGACGTCTCGTCAATAAAGCCATCGTATTGATGTGTTTCCTGCGCGGAAAAATTTTGGGCAGTGACTGACGGTGTATGGCTCCCATGAGCCGTTTGAGGGCTGAGCGGAGGATTTGCGGCCGGCTCGTCACTCTCAGGTTCCTTTGATGCATGTCGCCCGACTGGTCAGGTGGGTCAGCCTGTTGTAGCATCGCGCCAAGCCCGAACAGGCGACATCCTCCAGGGCTATGGCCCCAGGGCTGGGGCGTCAGCACCGTGCCTGGCAACAGTTGTAACGTGTATGGGACCGTGACGTCTGTTTGGTCAGGTCTCTCGTCGTATCGGGCGTCTCACGGAGGGCTGGTGCCGCAGGCGAGTGTCGTTGAAAGTGCCATGCACGTATTGTTACGTGTTCACCGGGCCGTGATCCATAAATAACAAGCACTGGCAATGATTGTGGGACGGGCTCTTGGGGTCGAGAACAGAAACGTTAACGGAGGCAAGGACCTCGGGCGTCGGCGGTGGTTGTGTTCGACTGGGCCGGAGGCTGGGAACCTGGTACAGTCGTTCAGTTAGCATTGTTTGATTCTTTGGGTCTTGACTTTAGGCTAGAAGGAAGAACGCAGGGAACGAGGAACAACAGACCGTCAAGATGTGACCTTCGTCATCTCCCTTACTCACTCCTGAACCCTGCCGAAAACCCTGCTCATTGCCATCATGAGCGTCAGCGAAAGAGGTAGGTCTGCTTTCTTCCCCATGCCCTTCTCACCCACGTCAAGCGACCCAATGGTACAGAAGCTGCCGCCGTTATCATCGCCATTGCAGCCTCGAAACGGCCATACCCCGACCTTGCACACACTCGATCAGTCCCGGAAATTCGCACAGGCTGTGGAATGGCGTCGTCGACAGCGCATGTGAGGGCAGCGTCTACACGAGCCTTGATCGTTGTTGACAAGAGCGCCTCCGACTTGTGAACACGTCGATCCTATGTCCACCGATATCGTCGAGGTGCATGTTTCCACTGAGCGTATCTGAGCTAGGGGCTGGAGTCGGCGCAGCCTTAGGCAGCTATGATGCGCGGACCCTGTCGTCCTCGAATTGAAAAGGTCGAGCTCGATCGTGGGCACTCGTGCTTGACTCGAAGGCATGGCACAGACGGCCCTTCCAAGCTCGACGTTGGTCTTGCACGAGGCTTCATCAGGGCTAGTCGACATTGCAGCTAAGGTCTGGCTGGAAGGCCTACTTGTGGTGAATTGAGTGTTGTTTGTCGAGGCCATGCTGGGCTGTCAGACTCAGTCCAGGCTGTTGAGGGCATTGAGTCTGAGGCAGGCGTTCTGGAATGGATCAAGAGAGCCAAGGGTCAGAGCTCCATGATGCCGTTGCTGGCCGTCTTTGGAAGCTGCAGCTCCCCTGCAGGCAGTGGCAAGAGCACTGGGTGGGACCTGCCATTCCAGTGGCCTTTGACGGCCATTATGGGTTTGGAGCTTCGAGCTTCGCGCTCTCAACAGAAGAGCAAGATCTTCGATGTCATGCAAAGTGCTGACGGGAGCTGCAGCCCCAGGGGAAAACAACGCATTGTTATCGAGTACGCAGAGGCGGGATATAAGACTTCATATGTGCAGTCTGTCCACGGTGTCATGTCAAGGCAAGTCAGATTTTTAATATCTATTCTCACTGCTGCCAAGGTGGTAAATATCAATCCTTGCCCTTCCGCATTTCTGCCAGCGTATGGTTTAGAGGTCAAAAATGATGCCAAGGGATCATCACCTTGGGAGACAGCATTGACGACGCCGAGTTTAGGCTGGGATCGGCATCACTTTATCCAACCGACCGCCCGCCCGCCCAATTAGATCCACTGTATGACCCGCCGTGTATATCAATTACATTGCCTTTAACCCGTTACTTGTGTCCACTTTGACTGTCTCTTATTTTACTGATTTGCTCATGGTAAATCTAGCGACCGACACCACACTCTGGGCAAAGCTTTCAGCATAAGACATGAAGAAACCTTTATCCTGTGATGTCATTGGTGTGCTGTCCCAACCTCGGCTCACTACTTCAAAGAACAAACAAACAAGTTGTGCCACTGTTACACGTAGAAATGCTAAAGACGACTTAATATCAACATGAGTTCAAAAAATCTCTGATCTTTCTATTCTCACAGGTGAGAACATGACCAGCAATGCAGGCTGAGAAAAATGGATCACACTTCGCAGCCAGTGTGGACACGGATCTTTTGAGACAACCGTCGAAAACAGAAAAAATACACTTGCATTTTACTAGCATCTACATTCGCACACTACAGTGACTTTGACCCTGACTGAGAGACTTGCCGCTCTATCATGATTTATGTCATGAATAGAAGGATAGGATGAGAGAGTGAATTTAATCAAAAAGAAATTTGGCGATAGCAAGAGAGGAAAAAAAGCTTCAATAGTCTTGACCCACCAATGAACCGCTGGCTGAGTATTCCCAGGATGTCACGATCTTATCTCACCTCGTGTGACCTTGCCGCTCTCCCGCACATAACCTGCTGATCACTCGATCGTAAGTCTCGGGGGGCTTCGCACAGGTCTTCGGCAGGCAAACGAGAGTTCTGGCAACGCTCGTCCGGCCCACCCGCGCCAGGGATAGTCCTCCACGAGCTCACGGTTCAGCGCCTCGTACTTCAGGTAAAGAGAGTGACACCTACCATTGCCACCGGCACGCAGCCTCCACAGGTCAGGATCGTCCCCTCGGATGATTTCGAGCTGCTCCCAGGAAATGTCCTCTCCCCTATCGACGTTGACCATGATGATCAAATCCCACACAGCCGGGAACGAGTCAACAATGTTGACGAGCAACACTTTCAAGAACATGATAAACTGAGCGTCCTCCGTGAATTCGTCCCCGTTTTGGGTTGCCCAGCGAAGGGCGTCTGCGAATGGTTCGAGGCTGATCATGATGCTGGAAATGCTCTCATCATCAGTGGGACTGAGGTCTGCGGGAGGACCCATGGAAGTGATGACAAAGTCCTCCAGTTCATCCGGGAGCCAGAACACATCGCGGCGGAGGCACAGGCCGAGACCCATGAGAGCATGGCTGACCTGGGGTGGATCTAATGGACGAGCCAACCGATCCAAGAATCGGTTGGCAGCGTGCCTGGCCGTTCTATTTACGTGCAGGAGAGATGTTGCTACTGCGGCAGGACTCTGCCGCAGTACCTGCTCTCTGTTGCTGACACGCCAACACCAACCGAGCAAGTGGTTGTCCCAGACATAAATCGCACGTTCGTCTGTGTCCAGACACACGATGCGAGGATGGAGCGAGACGAGGAGAGCTTCTTCAAAGATCATGAGCTGCAGTTCTTGAGGCAGGGAGAAAAACTGGGGAAAGTCTCCAGCCATTTTTGCTTCTTAGCTGTGCGATCGCGGAGACCTCAATGTGTTGGTTAGTGAGTACCAGCCACCCGAATGTCAGCTAAGCCAAGTGTCGGTAGTAACGGCATAGTAATCTTGGAAGCTGCAGGCACCTGATAAACGTTATATGCTGCAGCCATCTATCCTTTCCAACAATGACTTTGTTCAGTTGCTTGAAGTTAGTCTCTTTGTATAATTAATAGCCGCCATGTCTGCATGCATTATGTGAATGGTGCTCGGGCCTTTGAGTCTCCCGTTGAGTCAAGGAACCCTCCCTTCCGTAACAATCGAGCGGGTCCCCCTTTGTTGACAACGGGACGGCCTTGATCACTGTCACAATTCCAAGTAGAGCATTCGAAAAGACAGACCTGCCAGGTATAGGCAATGAGTGAGCTCCGTAAGGATCAATGCTACACACAGAAATTGGAAATGAACTTTTGCGCAAGACATCGTCATCCAAGGCGGTGTTCTATCCTTAAGGCTGAAGAGAATCTGTTGTGTACGTAACTCAGGTGCTGTCACTGCCATCTTGTAATAATGTCCAGGACCGTAGGACCAGAATCACTCGGCTAACGCATCCATGGTCCTCGACCGTGGATGGATGCCTTTAACGCCCTGAGAGATAGGAGAGCCCGGAAAACAGCAGGGTGGGGGATCCGCAATTCGCGGCAATGCATGTACAGGGAGTAACACGAGAAAGCGTACTAGCATGGGGCAATACGGGTAAACACTCCATCAGGGTAGCATTGAGCAGTCAATTGAGAATGATTCAAGAACTGACGGGCCGCCGAGTCCATTAGACAGCAAACTTGTCTTTCCGTCCTCGTCGATTCAAGCTCGCCGTTCTACAAGCTGGCGCAATGAAGGCCGCCACTGTTCTCAGCGCACTCGTTGCGGCGGCCCTGGCAGCCCCTCCGCGGCCCGGACCACACCAAGGGCTACTCTCAGAGCGGGCAACCAGGGACACCAGCATCGTCTGGGCTGGTGGTGTTGTCCAGGATGACAACATCACCGCAGTGACGGGCACGTTTCCGGTGATACGATCGAAGCTGCCGACTGTGAGTGAGCCGGGCAAACATGCGTATTCTGCCAGTGCCTGGATCGGGATCGGAGGGTACACCAAAGTATGTCCCGACGGCGGCCTGTGGCAGGCTGGTGTGTTGACCCAGCATCATGCCCTGACTGGTGAGATATGGCACCAAGCCTGGTGAGTACACTTCCATAATGAGGCATGCTAGGGACTGATGTGCTGACACTTCGGGGAGGTATGAATTGTATCCTGATCCTCCAGTTTTTATGAATATTGGCAACATTACCGATTATTCCGATGATTGCTTCTGCGAATCCTTTCCGGACCGGATGAGCAAGCCAGGCTCAGTCTCGCTGACAAGCTCGTTCTAGGTCATCAAGGTGTCTCTCGATGTCCTCAGCTCTACACAAGCCAGCGTCGACCTGGTGAATCAGTCAACGGGCAAAGGGTTCAGTCAAACGACGAATATCACCCATGCAATCTGCCAGAAGACGGCGGAGTGGGTGGTTGAGCGATCTTACACGCTGTCTGGTCTTGTTGGGCTCATCGACTTTGGGACCGAAACAATCGACAACATTGCATATACCGCTTCAGACGAACTGCACACTACAATTCCTGTAGATGTGATACTAGTCGACATTGTGAACGACGAGGCCAACAATACGATACAGACACATACGGAATATGACCAAGCATCCATCCAGGTCACCTTTCTTGGCAGCTAGGCCGAGACTGATGACACGCCTAGGTACAGATGCAGAAAGTGAGCTCTGCACGCCACTCTTTCTTTACCAGAGTGCGACATCTGGGCAGTGGCGCGAGGAACACCACTTGTCTAGACCATTGCGCCGGAACGATGTATGAAACCAGACATTACGTGTTGAGACGAGAATCAGAATCCTTAGACAGTGATTTGAAAACAAAGAATGAACATATCTTTGAAACCCCCCCACGATCTCACATGACCACAGCAGAAGCATAAAATCGGAATCCAAGACGACATGGCGTGCATAACATTGGCAAATTGGGCGGGCGAGTCAGTCAAGCGCCCACCCGGCTGTCAAACTTTGCTTCTATTCCGTTTTAGTGTCGACATGAGCTCTATTTTGCTTGTGCAACCGGGCCACAGGCGAGCGCCAAAAAAGGACACAATGTCCGGAACACGGCACAGCGTTTAACCAGCCCTGTCTGATCCTTCCGCAGTGCAGCCCAGAGAAACAAAAAGGGTCCTCCCGGACCGCGCCGCTTGTCCAGTTCCACCAGAAGAACAAAGATGGTCCGTCGTCTGTCACAGCCGCCCGCTCACTGCCGAAACTCGACTTTCATCTACCGTCACATTCATTACGACGTCACACAGCGTTAGGATAAACTCGCCATCATTACCCGGCACAAGTAAACAAAAAACAAACACCAAACACCAAACGACAGACGACAAAAAAAAAAATGGGCGTCCTCGGAGCAGCAGCAACAGCCGCCGTCGCAGGCCTGCACGGCTACATCCTCGTGCTGCAGATGTTCCTCTGGGACAAGGAACCGGGGATGCGCGCCTTCCGGCAGACCCCGCAGTCCGTCCCCTACACAAAGGTCCTCGCCGCCAACCAGGGGCTCTACAACGGCTTCCTGGCCGCCGGGCTCACCTGGGGCCTGCTGCACCCGGTCCCCGAGTTCGCGGCCCAGATCCGCCTCTTCTTCCTCGGCTGCGTCGGCGTCGCCGGCGTCTACGGTGCTGCCACCGCCGCCCGCAAGATCTTGTTCGTGCAGGGCATCCCTGCTGCTGTTGCGGCTGGGCTGGTGCTGTCTGGGCTGTGAGGTTTGGGTCGAGGTTGAGGGTGGAGGGGGATTTGGGCGGGGGTGTGTTGCGGCGCGAGTCGAGGAAGGGGTGCGCGAGAAGGCCCTTGGGTGGTGTCGCCTCTGAGGGCTTGCATTTTGTGAGGGGCCTTGTGAAGTTCACGGCGGGCTCGGTGTCCTTGCGGGAGAGGCACCAAGGAGAGAACCGTGCTGGTGCTCTGAGGGACCTACGTGTTGTCGGTCTAATGACCTGTCGACACTTACCAACGCATCACACAAAGATTGATCCGCCCGAACACACAGCACAGGCACAATGAGACAGATCATGTACAATGACGAAGCTTTTATTGCTTTTCACCTCATCCCTATGGACAGAGCAACTGCATCAAGAACTTTTCCAACTTACTCGTACAGCAAGAACCAGCCACCGCAGCAAGATTCCACACCTATTTTTTGTTTCAAGCCAAGAAAAAACGAGAAAAACATCAGAGCAAACTCAATCATCATAAAACAGGGCCTTCTCAGCCGCGACCCTCTCAGGTCCATCTCCAATGCTCACATCTGCGACGTCGTCCTCTCCGAAACCGTCCTCGAGCTCGCCTCCAAGGTCATCCCAGCCCTCATCGATGTCATCGCCGTCGTGATCCATGTCCGAGTCGTCATCATCGTCATCTCCCTCCTCATCATCTCCATCATCCATGTCGTTGCGCTTTCCGCTGGACATGGGCGCCTCCAAGACATTCTGGGCCTCGTTCGCGTGGGTCATGAAGAAGGCGTGCTCGGGGTGAAGTGCCCCCATCCTGCCTCGGAGGATGTATCCCATGGGCGTCTGCTGGATGTCTGACTGCCTGCGGTGGGCGAGCCACTCGGACATGAAGGCGATCGGGTTGCATGCGAAGGTCTTCTCTTCCTCCGCCGAGCCGTCCATCTGATCTTCTGCCGTCTCCGCTATTTGCAGGTATTGTGCTACCGCGGCGCACTCATCGTGGTTAACATAGAGGCGCCCTGCGAGGATGCCAAGCTCGACTGTGAACCACTTGGGGAACTGGTAGTCTTCTGGCAGAGGTGGCATGTTGTAGAAGGTAAGACCGTTGAAGTTGCGCAGCGTCGCCTTGGTCACTGGGGCGGAGTAGGTGATAAGGTGAACCAGACACCTCGGACCAGCGCGCCGCATGATCGGGATCAGCAGCTCGGCCTCCTCGGGAATAATTACCAGGGCCGTATCGGTCAGAGCGCTCCACACGATGTACTCCACCGGCCGAAGGAAGTTATCCGGGTGCTTGGTCTGGCCCTGTTTGCTCAAGACCACGGTTCGAGTGAACTCCTTCGAGACAAAGAAACGGCTTGGCGTCGGCTGCACCATGAATTTCTGCCCGATGGATGTACTGCCCAGGACGGTGAAAGCGTGCACATAGCCTTCATCACCAAGAAGTTCGCCTTGGTGGACGAAGTGCTTGAAAGCTGCGTGGAGGCCAGGGAACGTGAGGGGTTTGAAGATCTTGCGCTTCTGGACCTGGCGAACCTCTTCGACCTGGAATTCGACCTCTCGCTCTTGCTCCACCTCTTCCAGAGCCGAACTGTGCATTTCACCAGCACCAGGTCTGCCAGCCATGGATTTGCGTTCAGAGGCCAGCCTCGTCATGAACCCCTTCAAGGCTGGAAAGACTACCTCATCTGGTGAGCCTTTGGTGGTGGCGTCCGTGATCCGGCCGTACTGCTGGTTCAGGGTTTGTCGCTCCTGCTGCCGAATGACGTTGAGCAACATCGTGCGATGCTCGTCCTGGGTGAGGAACTGGTCATACTTCCACTGAGCATTGACGCGACGGCAATAGTCCACGCCCTGGGCAAGATAGAGGTTCGCTAGGTGCTCATTGGCACAACACGACTGCTCCAGAAGCCAATGCACAACGTGCCCTGAGTGGATGGTGACATGACCGGGGAGCTTGCAAACATCAATGATGCTTTGGTGGACCTCAGGGCCGGCAAAGAAGGCAATTGACTGGGTGGTCGCCAGCTGTCGGAGCCTCATCGCAGCTTGTACTGTGTGATCTTTCGTCTGCCCCAAAGAGAGTGTCAATGCCCCCTTAGCATTTCGCGGGAGCTTCAGATCAGTTCCGCGGCAGTGAGCTTCGTCGAGAAATACCACACAACCCGACAGATCATCAGCATAAGGTGTGGCGACTAACGGGACCTTCTTCTTCTTCACTCCCCGATAAAGAACCCTGAGAATTCCGATTAGCACTAGTGAAACGCAACTCTCTCAGCAGGGGGTACCTCTTACCAGGCGCGGTTATCATTTTCAAAGAAGACACCGGCTTTGGCTCCCCCGATGTCTAACCACTTGCTGACTAAAGCCTGGTTTCCCAGCTCCAGAACGTATGCTCCAGCATCGATGAGGACCATGATCCCCTCTTTGACAATCTTCTTCAAAAGCCCCTCCTCTGTCAATCGCGTGCCGTGGTAGGCTGCACAGTGGTACTGGCGATTTCGAGGCTGTAGAAGATATGACAGAACTTCTGCATTGGTCTGAACTAGACCTGGGAGATCATCCTGGTGGATCGTCAGGGGAAGCAACGACTTATTGTCGTTAGTGCCCGAGAACCCTGTACTTCTTGCGCTGTGTAGAGCCTGTTTCTGGGGTTTGGCGAAGTTCGGGAGGTCCCACGCGGACGCTGAAAGCTTCAGTCCGAATTGTTTCGCATACGAAGGGAACACCCAACTGTTCAAATAGCTGTTGAGAACATTTCTGTCCAGGCGCAAATGGCTGTATAGCTCATTGATCTGGCCATCATCGTCGCTGTTGATCACATTCCAGTGGCGCAGCCCCGCGGGTAACGCATCACATCCGTGAATCCATCGGTCGTAGGCAGAGGCGGCATCGTCAGCCTTGAGCACGCTTGAAAGACTCTGGCGAAATTGGGTCAGGGTAAGTCCAGCATAGTAGAATGATAAAGTCGTCAAGATTATGGCCACATCCGGGTGGCCAAACTCGCTGGTTTCAGAAGGAACACCCTTTGCTTCGAAAGGGACAGCCATTGGATCTCGATTTGGGTGCAGTCCATATTGTACATTGAACCGTCGCTTCATACAGAAGAGCAGGATTTTATTCAAGATAAGGCCTCGGGCAAGGAGGAGAGTCTTTGCGGCGGACTCCTGATCGGCGAAGAGATTGATGACCTCTTTCAGTCCGTCTTTATCTTGCAGCTTCGTGCTTGGTTCAGAAAGAAATTGTCTTATAGTTCTACGAACCTTCTTGGAGGGTGCCGTGGACTCCGATAGACGCAGAAAGGTGGTACGATTGTTGACGATGTCTTCGATGACGAGACGGTGAAACTCGTCTTCAGCATCGCTCCTGAGTAGGAAGGCCATCGGAAACGCTTGCCTTTGTGTGCGTGGAATGACTTCCACGCTCCGGGGAAATTTTCTTCTGATCGCAGGCAGGTGCTCCTCAAACAGGCGTAGGAGCTCTTGAACAATGGTCCATCGATGCGGTGCCCCATCAACAGACAACTGAGGGCCACTCGGGTATATCAATTGTGTCTTGACTGCCAGAGTGAAATCGGACTCGTCGATGACGTCGCGGCAAAATCGTGTTAACGTCTCCTGGAATCGGATCATCATGTCGGCCTCGGTTGTCTTTGAGTCTACAAGACGTTGAAGACCGCTCAGTTTGAACGAAAGCATGTGGTCGCTAGTTGTCAAGAGGACACCTGACGCCTCACGTATTTCTTTGTGCAAGTCCCGGTACAGACTTAAAATCTCATCGGTTGACGGTGTTCGGCGCGAGAATGGAACGTGGCGGATCTCGCGGCCAACGAGACCTCCAATCCTAGACTGGACCACTTGGGCTGACTGGAGGAGAAGCGCTTTTGGAACGACGAGACGCGCAATTTGGGTAGTGTCGGCGAGTATTGCAATGGCCATTGGCACAATGCAGGATGTTTTGCCTGCAGGTACATGTCAATCAGCATTAATTTAAAATGGAGGAATGTTGGGAACAATACCTTGCCCCATGTTCATTTGTAGAACCGAATTTGCGCCGGAGGTGGGTGATATAATTGCGTTGGCGACTTCAATTTGCTCTGGTCTGATGAGAAGGTCACATTCCAATTCCAAAAGCAGCCAGTCAGGTCTCTGGAGAGGATCCCAGCCCTGGTGCCCCGAATTCATCGACGCTTCCTCGAACTTGGCGTTGTCCTTGGTCAGCTGATAATGCCGCAGTCTCTCCAGCCATTGCAGCTCAGTGGTCATCACCCCAAACTTGATCAGCAACTCTTTCATGCCGGCTCCGAAACAGATCTTGGCAGTTGATCGCAGCTGTTCGAACAGGGTCAACTTGCCAACAGGCCAGAGATCGGCCATTCGAAGCCAGAGCGAGCGCCTGTCACCCATCGCCAGCGCCTTACTGATGGACTCGTGTGTCTCAGCGATGTTGATGCGGCATTGGTCGATAAGATGAGCCATTTGAGATTCCAATCCATATTGATGCTGCCAGCCGCGACCATTCGCGGAAGATGGCGCTTGGCGATTCCTCAATGCCTGCAGACTTCGGAGCAGATCATGTCCATATCGATGCCTCCCCTGATCAGAGGAGTTCAGAAATGGAACGAGCACTTGCTGGAGCTCATTAAACTCCGGTCTGGGCTCGGCCGTTCCGGGCTGGGATGTGCAGTGTGCCTGTGCCAACTGGAGAGAAGCCGGGTTCCATGGTATCGGCAATGCAGAATTGTCAGCACCCTTTCTGAGGAGCTCCTGCGATAGGGACGGGATTACAGAGCTTGCGCGAGAGAAGACCTCGCAGGAGGGCGAAGAAGAAAATTTCGTGGGCTCGGGCTCAGGAAGCATAGTACTGCCCTCAGCGACGAACTTGGTCATCGCGGTTTCGAGCTCATCAATATAGGTCCCAAGATCCCTGTTGTTCATCTTTTGCTGCCATATTTCGAGAATAGAATTCAGCGCGTCAGCCGCATCGAGAAGCTTTATTCCAGATTGGAATCCATCAAGGGATGGTGCATCGGAAGGCCATTGCTTGGCAAACCATTTTGCAAGTCGTCGGCCTTCTTCCTCACATGTCAACAGATGTTGATCGCGCGCGTCTGTTTTCTTGTTTTTCTTTCCGCTCGGTTCGATGAAAGAAGGCCACTTGGATCGTATGGTTGCTTCCAAATCCTCAACTCCTGGTGCCATGAGATCAAAGTCGACGAATACAGCGTGTTGAGGGGGGACCAAAACTTTCAATGAATCCAGCCTTGCAATGGCAGCCAGCACCTCGAGCATTTTCAAACTTGCTTGAGGCTTGAAACTCATCAGCGCGAGTCTGAAAGCAAGACTGTGCAGCTGATTGGGGCTGCAATGCCTGCTGAAGTCGACGAGCTCTCCAAATTGCTCTACCACTGTATCTTCCACTAGTTTGGTGATTCCCTCAGTATGTGGGGCACTTGACTGGAAGCCGCCTATGATCCGTTCGCCTATTAGCATAGACCGTAGATTCAACCCCTTGGAGAGGTGAAAAGGCCTTCTGAAAATGATCTTCACCACATGCTTAACATTCTTTGCCAAGGAAGTGTCGAAAGAACGGTCCCTGACAGCATAGGCTGTGTCAAGGGCATGGGATGGTGCAAGTCGACACATTTGAGATACTCCGTTATGAGCGTGTCCGTTAGGAGCGTGTCCATTAGGAGGTTTCCCGTTGGCCTTCGGCGGCATGAACCCTCCGAGGCGTGGTGGGTGTATTGAAGACGGATCGTAGACAGACCGCCGTATCTCGGCCCGGAGTCGCAGATGCGACGCAAGCTGCACCTCCTCCACACCCGGAAGGTTTTTCGCGAAGGGCTGCAGTCGATTAGATTTCTGCAACAGATTCCGCGCGAGGGTCTCCAGTCGCTCGTGCTGGATTGAGTCTGGTAGGCTGGCATTCCACTGTGTCCTCTGAAGACTACGCTTGTCCTCGGGGTAGAACTCTCTTCTTGGGGAAAGCTCTGCAATGGCTTCTAACTCTGATATGGGACTAAAGCCCAGAGGAGTCCATGGCTGTGACATTCCAGACTGTAGGATGTGGAGAGCTTCCTCGGTACCAGTTCTTCCAGTCAAGCCATCCGGGATAGGGAAGCTTGTCAACGCATGGAGATGGGCCTTCGTATAGAGCAAAGAGGGCTCCGGAGGCGATGTGAGCCGTCCAAGTACATCATCTATCTCGTACGTCGCATATGCATTTTGCAATGAGGGAATGATGGACACTTCCACGTGCGGATCATTCAGACGGTACACACTCTTCCCTAACGGCACGATGATTGTGCGCTTCCTTGGGTCTCTGGTGTCCCGGAGAACTAATTTGCTGAGAAGCCCATAAAGTGTTCCGGCGTCTTGGTTAGGGTCGAATTCCTTGCCGAGCCTGGTTTCCTCCAGCCGCCTGTTTCTGTTGACCTGGAATGACAGTTCGAATCGGCTCAAATTGACGCACAACTTACGCTTGGCTGAAAGGAATATCCTGAGCAACTCCGGGCGCTCGAAGTGAGAGAACAATCTTTCCACAACTTGGGCTGTTTCAGAGTAGGGACATACGAGACGACCATATCGACCATTGCTTCGTGTGCATTGGCCAGTGCGCAAGTTGATGATCCAATCCCGTTCTTTTGGTGTCCAAATTTTTGGCCGACGGTGGATTTGAACAGCTGCAGTCGATTTGTTCAGGAAATGAACGCAGCTTTCAAGAAGTTCGACGGGCAGATCGAACGTCCCATTTCTGAAGAAGACCTTTCGTGGGATGAACTCGAGGGTTTCCGTGTTGGAGACTGCAAGTACTATGACTTGGTCGTCTCTGAGGCCGAAGTGGATCTGTCGGCCTTCGACAAGCCCGGCAAGCTGATGCGACATCCCGGCCAGGGCGGAAGTGTATGTCATCAAATGCATGTTCGGACCAAACAACTCCTTCACCTCGTCTGAGTTGCGAATGCGTTCTGGTAGACGCCCGGCCGGCTTTCCGTTGACTAGGAGGAAACCGGAGACGTAGTTGAAATGGACCGGCTGCCGGACATCATAGGATTGGCCGTTGGCCGCAGCAAATGGCGTGGTCATCGTCGCGGCCACCCATGGCTGCATCCCCTCTTCGCTCGTCCATGAAGAGAAAGTCGTATTGGTTGAGTTTCCAGACGCTGACCAGCCCTTTTCAATGGCCGAATCAAGACTGTTTGGATGTTCCTGAATGGCTGCGTGTACCGTTGCTCCAATGTCCATTTTGGTGTCCTGTATCACCATTTCCTTGAGTATTGGATCGCTTTCAAAGCCGGTGGTCGTGTGTTCTTGCAATGCGATAGAGGCCTCACAGTACGCCTGGAGCTCTTCAGCTGTCAGCTGAGATTGTGTCGCAAAGGTTCGCCGGCACAAAAGAGCAGATTTGAAGGCATAAGCAGCCGCCCTCTCCGCAGCCGAACCATCCTTTGCATTCTGGAGTTCTTCCCGTAGTCTTCTGATCCACCCAAGAGTAGCGTCCCGTGCACATTGGATGGAGCTCTCCGCTATCTTGCAGACCTCGAACGATGAGGTGAATGCCAAGAGTCTTTGGCTCAGCGCGATGCACAGCTCCATGAGATTGACTTCGCGCCAGTTTGA
Organism: Diaporthe longicolla; assembly: GCA_000800745.1. Classification (NCBI taxonomy): domain Eukaryota; kingdom Fungi; phylum Ascomycota; class Sordariomycetes; order Diaporthales; family Diaporthaceae; genus Diaporthe; species Diaporthe longicolla. The sequence goes on along the minus strand of JUJX01000027.1, from coordinate 298,905 downwards.
CTTGATCGAGTCCAATCGCTGATTAATCATCTCTGCCAGACGAAAACAGAAGTCTTCGTCAGCAAACACTCGGTATGCCTCCCGCAAGCTAGACGAGCCGGTTGCATCACGTGGACCAGCCTGAAGGGCCAACTGCGTGAGGAACCGAACTGTCTCGCTGCCGGAGAAATTGAGGTGAGAAGAACCCAGCTCCATAAGAATGGTCAGCCAACGTCGTGATACCCCGGAGAGTAGCCGTTGGTATGCAGAAAACTCGTGAACGGAGACCTGTTGGGGACATTGGCGTTCGTTGGCAATTACAGCGTAAGACGACGGGCCATCGGCGACCGCTGGGGGGTGAGATTGTGGCAAAATGACTGTTTTACGAAGGCATTCTGGTAAAGAAATGCCACAGAGATGTTGAAATGTAAGGGCATTCCGATCAACGGCTGACATCCAGACCTTGTTGTCAACATCGTATAGGTCAAATTCGGGGCCATGTGAATGCAATACATCGCGCAGTGAGCCCTGCAGAACCGGGATGACTCTCCAGTGGGTCTGAAGGAAGCTCTTCTTCTGCGAGGCGAGAGTCACACCTCCAGCGACCGATCGAGGGTTTTGGTATGGCTCTAATGGAACGAAATCTTTCAACATTAGTGGCGGCTCCTCTGTGTCGATTCGTGTGGGCCACGCAAGATCGTAGATGATCTTGAAGGTAACATTCCGATAAGCCTCGTACCAGCGCGGGATCGAGAGCTCGAAAAGGATCTTAGCGGCCTGGGCGTCATCAATGGGAAGGTAATCTTCGTGCGCCTGAATCTTCAAACGGCGACGTTTTCTTCGAATGAAGCACTTTGTGCAATTCTTGATGTCGTCTTTGGTACGCTCCCCGGGCTCCCCGGTACAGACGCATGACAGCGCCGCCATCTCCTGAGAAAACTGCTCACATTCGTCTGAAATCTCGTCCCACTCGACCTCTTTGTCTTCACGGGCCTGCTGCGAGTCTTGCAGGATCTTCAGATACTGGACCTGCAATTCGTGGTTTTCAACGAGGTATCTAGCTGCAAAGCAGTTGGGTGAGCTCTCAGCGCTCAGGATATCGTATGAATGAGCCCGAGAGGACCTCACTCGTTCCTCTAAATGAGATTGAATGGTTTGAAGTCGGCTGAAATCGTCCGAATGTTCAAGTTGCAGGACCTCCAAAAGGTCTGGCGTGAACATTGGGTGATATTCTCGAATGAGGGGGCACGCTTGAACAGCCGCAAGGTCCATCAACACCCATAAATGAAAGATGTTGAGCACAAAGACGCTCATCTGAGTTGGATTCGAGTCGTATGCGTTTCCGACCGTCTCAAAGTACATGGAGATTGAGTCAGCGAGCTGAATACATTGATCTTGCCCGGCTCTCTTTGGAGTGCGAGGAACAAAAGGTGCCACAGGGTCGAAGCCTCCACTCCTGAATTGCTGGAAGCCGTCCCTGTATCCAGCTCGAGGGGAACCAGAATCAACGTGGGGCGTTGAGTCATTACCGGTGGCCTCAGTTGAAGCAGTGGAACGTCCAAGTGGGCGGGCTTTGATCTCGTCCTCGAGGGCGACAATCTTCGCGTAGCGTGCGTTGAACTTCTGCACCTGTTTGACGACTTCATCATTGATTCGAGTCGGGTCAAAAGTGGCATTATTGGCTCTCTGCTGCAGGGGTCGATTCAGGACTCCTTCAAGGTAGCTCCCACTCAGGCGTAGCTGAAGACGGTAGTGATCAGGTGGAACAAACTTCGGAGCCGGCAAGAGCTCGACATGCCGCGTAGTCCGCCTCTTGAAGTGATCCCAGACAGCGTTCATCCTGTTGTTCACGAATTGGATGGTTTCCTCCAACCAAGGCCCCATAGAGCGGAAGAAAGCCTCGTAGATGCTGTTGTCCTCGAGCCCTTGCGCCCGTTCCTGCTCCAGCTTGGCGAGCCTGCGGCAGAGCTTGGCACGCAACAACAAGGTGAGCTGCGGCTTGAGATGCCCCACAACCTTTGTCATGAGCTGAGCGAGGACGATGGCAATGATGGCTTTGTACATGGCGCGGCCACTGTGGTAGCCCAAGGAGAGAACCAGCTGGCGCTGAACTGCCACGCGCAGAACGAGCCAGAACGGATGGCGTCGGAAAGGAAGGGTAGAGCCGGTTCCGGTTTCTACTTCGATGTTCACGTCGTCTCGGATTCTCTTTTGAAATCTATGGACTTCAAGGCTCTGGCCGAGACTCTCGAGGAGAGGCATAAGAAGCTGGGTGATCATGGCGGGGTTGGTCGTGTCTCTGGTTTCGATGATATCGTCGCCTGCCTTTCTGGTGTGTGCGACAAGGCGGTTCAGGGTTTCGTTGCTTGCCTTGTCTAAGAACTCGGCCAGGGAGGACTGGAAGTCATCGCTTTGGAAGCAAGACTCTGGGATCGCGCAAGCTCGGCCGGGAAAAGTTTGTATCAAGGCATTTTCGGACGCCAAAACAGCCTCTGACGTAGGCGATGCTTCGAAGGCTTCGAAGACGACGGATTTAGACGGTTCATCTGGACTGCACAAATCATGTTAGACTCCCAGCATAATTTGGTTCGATGCATTGCCATGGCTTACCCGCTCGGTCTGATGATCAGCGCTGCATTTTGCTCGACCACATGTAGCACCAGTGGCGCATGGTCAAAGTCTTTCAGTGCAACCGCCAGTGTGTCTTTGTCAAGACACCCGCGATTGAGATGACGGCATATGTTGAGTGACTTCCGTAGAGAGGAAAGAGGCTCAGAGTAGTTCTCGTTGGTGGCTGCGTTCAAAGTGTCGATCGCAGCGATTAGTCGCGTCACAAAGTCGCGACCTTCCTCGTCGAGGTGGGGATCTTGTCCACCAGGCAGCTTCGGGGGAAGCACCAGGTGGTTGAAGACACCTTCCAAAGTCATGTTGAAGTGTGGTGGACACACATGCCGTTTGATGGCGAGGAAGTGGAAGATTGGTCGTGACGACAGGTTTTCAGGAAGGAAAAAGTGGCTCACAGCCCGCGGTTTGCAAACAGACTCGACACGCCACGAGGCTGCGATCGCGGTGACACTGAGGAGGAATGTCGCAGGCAGTGTTGGATCTGAAAGAAGGGGGAGGGGTTGCGAAAATGGAAAGTGGCTCACAACCAGTGGTTTGCAAACGAACGCAGACGAGATGTGGGAGTGCTCCTCAAAGGTGGCCGGCCGTGGAGGAAGTGGTCGGTACCTGGGTACATACGGGACCCCCCTGCAAGTAGCCGTGCCTGAACCAAGCTTCAGGGCCGAGCAAGCAAGAGGGAAGACCTTGACCTATGGGACCGTCAGGCAGTAAAGATGGCTCAATTGTGGAAGGCAGGGAGTTCCAACTCTGACGCAAGTGTTGGCGCAGTCTCAGAGTCTCCAACTCAACTAGGAAAGTGTGAGGTGATAATGCTGCTGCAATTGAAGAGCCACACAACCAAGCGCTTTCCATGACGTCCACAACTTCCATTTGCTCCTGGATCGCACATGCCGTCTCCACCAACTGCATTCTGAGCACAAAAACAAACACGCCGTCTCTCACACCCTCAACTTCGTCTTCTTACCAACATCAACCAACTGCATCCCCATTTTGAGACCACAACAGACGCACACGATCATCCATCTCAGCATTTTACCAGTCAGCTTTGAAGCCAACACCACAAGTCTTTGCTCTCCAATCAAGATGAAGCCCCCCACAATCCTCGCGGCTCTGCTGCCCGCCCTGACCCTCGCCGGCCCCGTCAAGACAGCCGTCGCCCAACAACCAGTCCCCATCATCGACCCATTCATCTTCAAACCCATCCCTGTCGACCCCATCCCCGGGAACTTCAAGCGCTCCACAGACCTCCGAGCCGAGCTCGACAAGCTTGACGACCTCATCACATGCCTTCGCAACCACAAAGACTTCGAAGAGGACTTCTCTCAAGCGGATTCCGGCATCTTTTCCATCACCAACGTCGAGCCCACCTGTTGCCACAAGGCGGAGGAACTCTACCACGTGCTTCCAATTGGCCAATATGGGACTGCCGTCTTCGAGTTCCCTTGCAAGGGAGTTGTCATCTCTGGGGTCAACCAAAAGTACATGAAAATACTTCGCAACTTCTTCGAAAAGATTGATGAAGGTAGTGTGGATGGGGAGAAGTGATGGGACGGCTTGGCAAGACGGAAGTCAAATGGAAGAATTGCATCAAGGACTCGCTTGAGAAGATGACTAGCATCGATTGTACTATACCTACCGCTTGAATGAATCCTAATACATTCTCCTTCTCGCATGCATCATTGAACTCTTTCCTGCACCGTGACGAGGCTACGCCATTAGAGACTTTCCCATGGGCAGCTGTTCCATAGAAGGCCGGCTCCGTATTTCATGGGCATTTATGCCATAGGAGCTTCACCCATAAGACGCTGTTCTATGTGATGCTGTCCTGTGCAAGGCTATCCTGTGGAAGGCTATCCTATGGAAGGCTGTCCTCTAGGAGGCTATTCTATAGGAGGCTGTTCTGTAGGAGATTGTTTTGTAGGATGGCAGGAGCTTGTCCTGTATAGGTTGTCCTGTAGGAGGCTGTTATGTAGGAGATTGCGACATAAGCCCATGGGAGGACTCCCCATCAGAGGCTATCCCATATGGAGCTCTCTTGTTGTTGCTTATGAAATAAGGAGATAGTAAAGAGGAGGCTGTTTAAGAGGACACTGCTCAAGAGGAGTCTGTTGGACAAGAGGCTCCTGGGATTCTAGTTTGATAGTGCAGGGTCTCAATATCGCACAACGTGCCCAACGCGTAGGCTGTGGCGAAATAGGAATACACTGACTGGCCCGCAGGAACGTTGCATTGGCATCCCACGTGCCCAGCAGCCACAGAACGATACGGCAGAACTTGTGTCTGGTGAAAACCCTTCAAGAGAGACGGTGTCCGGCCGAGGAGAAAGACACACACGCTAGCCCGGCTGCCCCGTCCGAGCTGCCAACCGCACAGCCGGGGCACAGCTCAGACCCAAGCCGTCGTCCCCCCTGACCTTTCGGCACGGACATGTTTCGTTTTGACATCACATTGTTCTGATCGAATTGTCCAGACCAGGGCTCAGACTTTTTCACATGCATTTTGCTCGAGAAAAGTTTGTTTCGGGAGCCTAGAGTCGACTTCTGGGGTATCTTGCGGGTCTGCTGGCCAGGTGAAACACGGCTGTCCTTCAGCTGCCAAGCACTCGGGCTCGTCTGGCAGCTTGGCAAGTGTTTTCGAAGTCTGTCTGATGGGGAAGAGTGTGATGTTGTGTTGACCGCCGGGAACTTTTCTATAGACATTGGCTGGGCGACAACGGGATGGAGAAAGGAGCGACTGGGCATCCCGACTACTGAAGGGACTCTGCAACAACCATAAAGCATCCTATGGAGTAACTCCTCAGAGGATAATGTCCCTGGGATGCAGAGAAATTGCAATATGGCCATCCAATTGCGTTGAAGGGTGACTGGGACACAATATACTGCTGTCTGTGGATCAAGAATTCTCACGCAACTGCCAGACAGTTGGTTCTCTCTAATAAATATTGAGTTTTCGGCATACAGCACTAGGTAATATTTATGAGAAGACTCGTTTGAAGTGCAGACACCTGGCCTGGCCGGCTTGGCGTTTTCTATTTTATCCGGCTTGGCACGATGAACATCCCGAAGCTCGGGTCAAAGTTCGCATGCCTTCAGGGCTGTCGTAAGATCTCCAATCGCACTTTTTGGGCCACGACCCGAAGAAATAGTTGAGCATGTTCGGGAGAGGTTACAGATACTGAGATTTTCTCCAACGAAAACACAAGCTTCCGCTGTCAAGTCAGCTGAGGGGACCCTGATCCAGTCTCCTGGCACCGAATGCGCGATGTTACAGAAGGTAGCATTGAAGGATCCTGCCCTGGCCAGAATCTCCCCCGCTGGCTGGCTGAAACGGATCCCAAAACCAATAGTCCGCATGCCAACACACGGCCGTAAAGTCGAGCGCCGAAGGCTGGCTCTCGCAAAAATTGCGGTCCGGGGAAAGCTCTCGCGGGCTTGCTGCCGTGCTCCTCGTATCGCCCAGGCGCCGGACCCATCTTGGGGCTGTGGCGACGCGCAGGGTGTGTGGCTCGTATCACTGCAGAATGTGGGTACGCCAAGGCTGAGGCGTCTGGATTTCTTTGTCTGCATATGGGCCCGGAGCTTCGGGTCGAGGGCCGATCACAGCTGCCTGGCTCGGGTGCTCACAGGCGGACGGGCATACACAGTCAGACAGTACGGGCGTCAGCAATGGGCGGGTCGCTCTTGTTGGCGCTTAAGGACTCCCCGGCTCGGCATTGCGGTCCAAGCTCTGGCTGGTGCTGGGGAGGTGCGCGTTGGTGGTCGCGCAATTTTTTTGCGGATCAGACAACATACTCGTCTGCCAATCATTTTCAGCGTGGGGGCAGAGGTGCACATGTGAGTCGTTGACGTCTAGAACTAATTAGCCCGACACATGGTGCAGAAGTTGCTTCATATGTGCAGTGCCAGTGCCATAGCAATTTCTTCTACTGCGGACTGTGCTCATGGTTCGAGTCGATGGCGAGCTGAATCAGCTGAAGATGCCCCTGCGTTCTAGAAAAAGAATCAGGTCAGATCCTCACCGGAAACGGTTAGCTGACCTCGTGCTAGGACGAACCATAGGGCTGGCGGGACTTGCCGTCGTCCCCATCTGCCGAATCCCCGGGATGCATTCTGTCACATTGTGCGTCGAGGGCATGGTGATATGAGGTGTTTGGAATCATTACAAACAAGACGATTACCAAAAATATCCAAATTGACTCAATGGGACGTTGTTTGAAGAGATCTTGGCCGTGCAGAACGAGTATATGTGCCAGGGCGTTCGTTGTAGGGCGTGCGGATGGCACGGCTTGCACCACCATCCCGTGTCCCTAGCCCTCTTGGGACCGTTCGGGAGTAGCGCCACACCCGGCCGGCGTCCAGAATTGCCCGTGATTCTCTAGCCCTATGCAAAGGCCCTTGATGCAGGGCTAAGAATGGGGACACCGACGTGGCGCCTCCAGACTCGACTCCAGCTCGACCCCTTTTCAGGAGCTGAGGCTGTCGATCAGGCCAAAGCACCATGCTAGTCCGGATTACTCGCAGAGCCATCACGGCCGGTTCGAAAATTTCAACAAAGAAAACTCCACTGGCTCCCCTTCTGGCATTCCTCCGGCGGTGATGCGAACTGTGTCGATCTTTTGAGTTGGACAAAGAATTCTCCTGACCTATACCGTCCTGTAGTAACCATGACTTCCGCAACATCGGGCTCGCCAAGAAAGGTGAAGGACATGGTCACCTACTTTGAGAAGCAAAGAGATCATCCTGTCAAGACAACACCCAAGCGCAAAAGGAGATCTATGGCGGCGATGATGAGCCTCACCAGGCGGCCGTGGGAGCACTTCCCCCGGCGCAAGTCATCAGCCTCGACCGACCGCCGCCGAAGATCATCAACATCAACGAGGTCAAACAGCACCACATACGACCCAGCAGAGGAGTACCTATCCGAGCCGGGCTATGCGGCCTCAGAACGCTCTGGGACATCGACAGTCGTATCTGATAGCAGGCGGCGGTCGGAAAACCCAGACTACGACTGGGAGCATGATTCAATTGCGGACCTGAAAGCGAGCATCAAGAAGCTCGACCTGTCTTCGGTGACCAATGGCTCTCTCACCAAAGTGGACGATGTCACAAATGGCCTTCATGTGGTCGACCCTTCCGGAGTTGAGGAGGGCACACGTCCCACCAACGGGACGCCCGGGGTCCATGAGATCGATTTCGGTGACCCATTAGCACCTCGAACAATCGAGGATCAGTCAAGGTCAGAGCCGGTAAAGGAGAAGATCCCGACTCTCAACCAGCCAGCAGATCATGCCGAGGCCAGCAACTCTGAAGCATCGAAAGCCGGCATCGATGAGGATGAAATCGCGATCAAATCCGCAGTAGTCGAGTCAAAAGCTTCGGAAGAGGCAGACAGTTCCCAGCAGTTCGTCGAGGCCAAGATACCACCTCGCACCTCCTCAGCCACAGGGCCCGGCAAGGCCGGACTTCTGCGAGTGAAGACGTCTCAATCCGAGAAAGAACGCAAAGACATCGACGCAAGGTCACCCAACTCACCAAAATCACCAAAATCACCAACCACGCCATCACCAAAGTCAAAGACGCGCCCAAAGCTGGCAGTAGACCTCCCAGGAATCCCAGAGTCAGAGGCCGAGACGCTAGGGAGACACCACCGCCGGCCCTCCCTGAGCATAATCCAACCGCTCCCATCCCAACGGCAGGCTGTGCACGTCAACAGGACATCACGCCCGCCCGTCAGCATGAACCGGTACCCGGTCAGGAGCATCTCGGCGCCTCTGCCGGGGCAGGAGCAGATTTACGGCGCGCCGCACGAGATGATGCAGCTCGTCAACCAGCGCCAGGTGAAGTTCAACGACATCCGCGAGGAGAAGCTCAGGCGCCTGAGTAACATCAGCGGCGCCGCGGGGACCTCGCGGCCGGGGAGCCTCATGGGAAGGAGGCACGCGTCTGCGCCCGTGAGCGATGCGGCGGCGAGTCCCCGGAAGAAACAACGCAGACGGTCTGGGCCGGTGCGGCCTTCATTTGTGCAGCGGATGTCGTTCAGTGCTCATCGGTTTTCGATCAGCCAGCGGAGGCAGTCGTTCTCGGCGGCTATCAAAGAGTATATTCGGTCACCGAGGAGGAGGCCTAGTTGGTTGACGGTGCGGACTCGGAGCAAGACACGGTAGAATGGCTAGAAAAAGATCAGGGGAGTCTCATTTCGGAAAAGTTTGATAATGTTGCATAGCTGTTGGGTTTTGTTACAGCAGGACAGGTTGTAGCTTATCATTGAGCGTTCCTTTGCGAGTTTCGAGCTAACCTTGGAAGTGTTCCGTGATTTCCTATGTAAGAAGCTGGTTAATAGGTGCACACATCGTGCAGGAGAGAAATTTATGTGGACGTAAGACTCCATCCCTGCCTCTTTATAGGCGTAATGAAGAAAATGGCGAAATAACTTGGATGTATGTGATTTCCTGCTCTATGACGAGTGGTCTGGCTAATTTGGATGCGGTTCTATATCTTCACGCACCTCAGGTCTGCTCGCGTGCGAGGTTTTCCCCGTTCTAAGCTCATCTAGATTGCCATTCTCACATCGCGACAAGCATGTACACATACTTTGCCAATAGGTAATCACATCCCGGAAATGTTCAGCAAGTTCGGAGAATATAGCTATATTCCAAATACCTTGCTATCCCGATCCGCGCAGTTATCTCGCTCAACCACGCCGCACATTTAGAAAGGAGCCAGGCTCCGGCCTTGCATATGTAGCTGGCTAGTTCCGAGAAAAGCAACGCAGCCCCGATACATTGCGATCATACCTATGCGCACATCCAGTGTCCGGTTGTTGGGCGCAGGCAGCTCTCTCAGAGATCAAAAATACATACCTAGGTAGTATATAGTAAACTAAGTAAAAGATAATATAATAACTATAGTAAGACTAGTTATAATATTTAAATATATAAGAAAGATATAGAAGATTATAGTTAACTAGAATTTAAATAGAGTTTATCTTTTCTTACTTAGTTAGTATTAATTAACCTACTTACCTAATATTAAATAAGTAGCCTACTATATAAAGGGATTAAAGATAGACTACTTACTTTACCTAGAGTAAGTAGTTTATATATAAGCTACTTACCTAATATTAGGTAAAGGAAGGGGTCTATAGAGTTAACCTTTATAGGCTATATAGGATAGAAGTGTTTTTAATAGTAGAGTTAGTACTAATTAGTATAAACTATAAGTTTCCTACTAAAAGTCACCTAGTTTAAACTAGTACTATATTTATACTAACCCCTTTAAATTAACTAAATTAATTAAAAATAATTAGTTTAAAGTAGTTAATATTAATTAGTACTAACTTTTATTAGTTTAATTATACTAGGTAGGTATTATAGTTAATAGAGGTTAGGTAAATTAAGAAAGATTTAATATAATATAATATTTAATATAATATAATAAACTATATTAAGGTTATTTAATAATTATATATATAATTAATATATATTCTAAAATATAGTTATAATAAAATAAGTTTTCTTACTTAGTTAATTTTAATACTACTACTATTATAGTTATAAAATAAAGAATTTATTATATTTTTAATATTTTTAAAAATAAGTAAATACTTTTATAAATTTTAGTTAAGTATATATTAGATAAGTACCTCCTTTTTTATTTCTATTAATCTCTTATTATTAAGATAAGTATTATATTATATAATTTAACTAGTTATTTTATAATAAAAGGTAAACTTAAAGACTTAATAAATATTAGTTATATATTATTAATTTAATTTTAGGTTATTTTAAAGACTTTAAATAATAAGTTAAATTTTATCTTCTTTTATTTTATTCATTCTAAAATATTATATAAGAAAGTAAAGTTATAAGATAAATTATAATATTTCTAGGAAAATTATATTACTTACTAGTGTGCGTTATTTATTAGTGCTTAATGTTACCTTTTTTAAAAAAATATATTTAAATATCTTTCTTCTACTATCATCACTTACACCTAATCCTTTACCCTAACCTATGTTTACTTAACCTAAAAACCATTGTCCTAGAGGTATAAAACATTATTAATACTATAAGTGCCTACGACTAGGCTATATCTCTGCTATATACTATGAGATTAGACTTGAGAATATATATTAATGCTCTGCGACTGATGTATTGTATCTCTAACTATTAAGGGAGTATAAAGGAACAGCTATCATTATTTTAAAGAACGTGTGATTTTATTCTTGAAAGTGAGAACTTGAGCAAGCTAGGCTTATAGCTATTGTACAAAAACAACCGTATGTATTGGCAATAGCCATACAAAATTTCTCACGTGCGACACAGCTTATTCTCTCCCTCCCCTTTCCCTCATTTCCAGAGTAGGTGAGAAGATGAACTTGAAAGATAAGTTACGGGCCCTTTTTATTTCTTCGTGTGAGGCTGGTTCACCTGGGGCTTCTTAGTACTGGCCGGAAGGTTTACGGTGCTCATAATTTTGTTCCATTCATCCGCCTTGGTGTTGAAAGGGTAGAATTTGGCATAGTTGACCCGCACATTGTTAGAAGGGTCCTGGTCCGCCTTTACTTCAGAGCCTTTGGATGGGACCGATCTTGGGATCTGTTGAGACTCTTTGGTTGATGCTTGAGGACGCGTCCTGTCGGTTAGAAAGCCTTCGTGGTGCTTTTTCTCCTGCTGAGTCTGTGCATGTTGCTGCTGCTGTCGTTGAGGGGAGCCCCCGATCTGGGATTGGCTGCTCGAAGTTGAGGCAGGCTTGTGGGTGGTTGAGGTCTTCCTAGTCGAAGTAACTGTAGGCGCCTTTCCAGACATTGTCATATGATGAAATGAGAATAATGCTTTTGTAGAATTGTGTTGGATAAATTCGTAATTTGACGGTTTATGCAAACAGTTGTGCTGGAATCGAACAAGTGTAACTAGATCTGCAGAACAAGCACTTTCAAGTTTCAAGTTCAGAGTTACTTGATATATATATGCATACGTATGCGAACAGGATTTGACCATGAGGAGACAGTACTTGTGGTATCAGAGCTATTGCCCAACCATAATTCAATCACTTCATTTTACCAACACTTGTGTGGCCTCCCTTGACCAAGGAGGTTGTTTCAAAAGTGGCCAAGACCGCAAACAACTGGGGAAGTGGGCGTGGTACACGGCCTTTGCTCAAAGCGGTGGAATCATGCTCTCGTGTGAGAGGCTAAGTTTAGACATGGCGAACATGGTCGTGTTGGTGCCTAAATTTAACATCAATGTGGGCACTCATTCGTGGCGTAAACATGTCACTTTCGCCGCATATTTGCCGCGATCCAATCCTGAAACCCCACTTGAGTGCAGTGTGATAGGACCTGTTATTTAGACCGTTACTAAAAGGCGGATCAATTTAATTATAGAACAACTGTGCCATGTCAACACAAGTGGGACAGTGATGAGTAGAATTTCAGAAAGCGGTCTTTGCCCCAGGGCCCGGATTCTGGTCGGTCTTTACGGACAAACACGCTGAGATACGTTTCATAGTTTGTCATTACTAGCTTCCGTTGCGCTTCGGATGAATGACGAAAACTCTCTTGGCGCCGGTAGTCGACGGACACAGTAGTTTACATTTGTGCTACGTAGTGTCCACGAAATTCACGCCCGTGTCTTTCACTCCAACCCATACTCTCAGTTGGAACAAAATCAGATTCTCTAGCATAGCCCGTAAGTACATTTGTATAACAATTTAGTTTATCTGATCTAAGCCTGGATTTGAGCCATGCTTGGTGAGTGGGTTACTTAACCCCCTCGCTGTTCCTTCCGCATGTGCATTTCATCTCCTCCTCGCAAGCATATTATCGAAGAATTCCTGAGAAGGATAATACTGATGCCTATGCTCGTCCCCGTTGAACCTCTGCATCAGCCAATCCTGCTGGATCTTCCAGTCCTGCCATTTGTTAGGTACCCAGCCACCAAAGTCTTCCCAAAGACATGCATTCCAGAATACTGCTGCTGGGTTGCAAGGAAGCCAATCAGCTTGTTCTTGGGGCATCTTCACGACCTTCGCTATGTTGTAATCAGCAAGTACAACACGAGGCAGTACTAAACCGCCTACCTTGTCTCCCTCTTGGCTGTTTGCCACAAGTATAACGTTCCTTCCCGCAAAGTCACCTTGGTTAAGACCAATTTTGAGTTGCTTGACATATCCATCCATAGCTCGTGCCAGTACTTCTAATCGATAGTCCTCTGGATAATGGAAGGAATCTATTCCCCAATTTCTGTTTGAGCTGTTTTGAACCCGCGTGTCTTGGATGCTGACCCCGTTTAAAGTCTCTATAAGTATCATTTGGACACTTCTGGATTGCGACCTGCCACTAATAGTGATTGGCAGTCGGAAGATCCAAGAGCCATAGTATTTAGGAGCGAAAGACCCAGTGATACCATGCTTCTGAAGATGCTTATACGCTGCGGTCTCGTTCTCGTAATCATTATCTGCTTGGCGTACAGTATCTCGGGGGTAGTGTCCAATGCTACTTTCGAAGCTGTAGTATAGCCTAGAGTTGTTGTTGCCTTGATCAGCAGTCTGCCAAGAAGCTTAAAGCAGCGAATGCTGAAAGTTCCTTGAAGACCAGACGAGGAACTGTTATTACATGGATCGGTACTTACGGGTCAAAAATCTTAGCAACAGCCTGAAAGGGCTTCGGGGCTTCCTCGCCTTTCTTTTGGTGTGGAGTAATGGTACAAGCGACGATTTGGGCACCTCGAGTTGTCCCTACAGAGACAGACGCGGTAATGGATAGTCCAGCCAGTTCTGCGTCGTTTAAGTCCGGACAAGAAAACCGAGAAGGGTTATTGACGACTGCCTCACTATGAGATACTGTTCTGAGGTATTCCAGCTTGAGGTTCTGTCTCGGCTGTTCAGTCTCGGTAATGGTGTGTGGATGGATTGTGATATTAAAGCCAGGCAGATACGGCAGACTTGGCTTATCGGGGTCCTCGGGCGGCGACCATGATGCCACATTCGCTGCAAGCGGCTGGCTGTGCTTCTCCTTGAGGACTTGCGCAAACTGTGATAGATCCATGAGAGGAGCTAGGTGGCTGCTGCGCTTAGTCTCGGCAGGCTCTGACGACATGTTGTGGGTTGGATTGTCAATTGAACAAGGTGAAGAATGAACAGGTGATAGTAGACGAGCGGCAGTTGAAACCCGTCAAATGGAGGTTTGGGGTTGGAAAGATTTGGAACATTGCAGGGTTAGTCAGAAGGCAAGAATCTGCTTACCTACTTAAGTACCTAGGTACTTAGATATTCTTTGCTGGTTCCACTGCTGCGGTCTGTTGGTTGTCGGCCACATCCCAGCCACCAGCCCCGCCCCGGGCACTAAACATGACATTGAGACAATGTGCCGCAGGGCTACAATGCGGCCAGAACATCCACGCCTCGGAAAACATCCGTAGGAAAACGTAGCCGAGCAATTGGCCGTGTCAGTGTGTAACACATCACATTCCTGAATTAGAAACGACAGGGCCGACGGCTTCCCAACAGGCCTGGTCTGTAAAGGCATCGGAGCACAGCCAGGACCGCAAGTCAAGAAGGGATCATGCGATGTTCAAACAAATCAATCCTATCATTGCGAAGCCCTATTTAAGAGGGCCGTTGCTCCTCCTAGATGTACACGACGGAATCACATCGCCTTCATCTAAGCTTTGAAATTATTCACTACAAATATCTCATCAACCCGAGTACCAGAGCACAATTATTCTATTTGAAGAGTTCTTTTTCTTTGGGACTAACTTCGCTTGAGCCATGGCCATCACCATTTTACAATCCCTTCGTCAAAGTCTGCCTGCCTATCCGTACTTCGGCGGTTCACACACGCCCCATGGGTTGGGAAGCACAGTGCAACAGATTTTCCCACCAAAAGTTGCCATCCCGAGGTCCCAAACTGGATACGATACTTGGGCTACGATCGGCCGACAATATCTGGCCCAAGGCAATCAGATCGGCCAAGCACCAGACATATACACTGCTCAGATGTACATAAACGCCGTATTGTAACAAACCGGCCCGAGTGATCCAGCTCGCCCAAGGCTTGAAGGTGAACGCGACGTTGTAAACGCACTTCTTAATGGCAGTGAATACATTCCGCAACAAGAAGAAAATATCAGGCACACCAATGAAGCAGACATTGTTTGGACTGCCAACCTATACCTGGTTCATCCTGTCATCCAAGCTTTATGGGCGCACCCGAAATACAATGGGACCTTGGTATCTCAGTCTGAAGATTTTCAACACGGAACACGGACAGATATCACCTTCATGAAGGTGGGCCTTAATCAGGTCCACCGTACCTTCTTTATCCTGGAGTACAAGAGGCGCGGCATGATTCATGGTAGCGACTTCCATGTTCAGGGCGGCGTTGTACCGGTACCGCCAAGTCTACAGCAAATCCTGCCGCAAAATGTAAACGCGCAACAGTTCGCCAGAGCCATCCTCGATCCCGTTGACCCAGGCCAGAAGCCGACCCAGGCGCAGAAAACAGCTGTCCGGAGTATCCCGGCTCCTTACATTACCCCGGGCCCCAGTGGGAATAATCTGGCCTCGACGTTCGAGGAGAATCCGATGAGACTCATTACGCAAGCCGCCGCATATGCCGTCCACCACTCTACGCGGTATGTTGCTCTTTTCAACTACGACAATCTCATATGCTGTTACTTTCCCTGGTTGGATCCCACCATCAGTCCGGAAGACAACGAGGACCTGAACAAGGACCTCGCGGGTGAATATCCCGTGGAGATCGAGATATACCCCAGCAATTCTGTGGAACAGCGGCTGGCACTCTTGGGTATCATGTGGACGGCTCTTGAGAACACTCCCTGAGCAGACATCATTGGGCGCGTTGCCTGTGGTATTGCCATGAAAGAGCGTGTTCCATCTTGATTGTAAAGCAGACAGTGTGAGGATTGAACTCGAATGGGGCAAATTGCGTATGAGGCGTATAGATGATTGAATGGAAGACTTTCAACAGTCATTTGTTGCAATTCAGACTACTCAAATAGCAGGGGATGGTCTACCTGGTGGCATTTAAAGTGATGTGACAATCTTCCAGGGCTCACCCCAATGGAGCACCCCTGATTCGTGACACCTTGATTCGATAAATTTAGAGTGGTCGACCTATCAGCTGTCAAGGTCCAAGTGTGGCGCCTCGAATGTCGCAGCCACAGTTCCGCCCACAGGCTATTCCTAACGAATAGCACTTTAAGTCCGAACTCACCATTACGGCAGCTGCACGGCCAGAGTTCCGCCCCGTGTATACTCCCGAGAAACAGGTCAGTGAGCTGGAATTCCTGGATATTGTTGTCTCATACTCCCTATCCCCAATGACCGTGCGCAAACCCCGACAATATCATCATCGGGATTTTGTAGGAGAACGGATATTCGTAGGGCAAAAAACGGATAGTATAGGGCAACGTGTACCCCCTATGCGCCAACGTTTTTTTACACCACCTATTCGCTATATAAAACAACAATACACAGTCACTAACTATATATATCTCTCACTATATATATACTACTATCGTCACTTCTAATTACCCCTATTATTTCTTCTACCCTAGTATTTTACTACTTTTTCCCTTATCTACTAGGGTATTCCTTAACTAATCTATCTACTAAAGACTTATAGTATTATTATAATACTAGAGAATTTAATTCTAACTACTAAGGATATCCTTCTAATAGTAAAATAATTAATTATAAGAAGAATTTTATATATATCGCACGTTATAGGTGGTTGGTGAGGGGGGGATTAGTAGGTCTGTAGGTAGGGGGTATAAAACGCACTGGTATGGGTGGTGTGTGGGTGAGGTGACGTTTAAATGGGGCGCTCTGATTGGTCGGTGGGTACTTGTTGCCTTGTACCATCCGTTTTTTGCCCTGCGAATATCCGTTCTCTTTTGTAGATGGGTACCATGCTACCCCACCCCTCGGGACACCCTACCCGCCGGGACACCAAAATGCCCCGATTACCACCAAAGCCCACGATGTTCACTTACACCCCCTTCACCACAAGATTTTGCAGTCAATTGAGTGTTTTGACCAATCTATAGCCCAGTGATCAATTGAGCCTTAGGAACTTAGTTTTTCCGATTTGGCGCACTCATTGCCCGGTAGGTCCGAATCGCCGAACCCGCTCAAATCGCAAATGTTGTTGATTCCTCACACCCACACCCATCTTCATACTTCTCTTGCCACCCCTTCAACCAGTCAAAATGGGGCCTACAAAATACACTCACGATGATGAGGCCAATGCCCTTCATGATTCCATGGAGAATAAGATGTCCCTAGGGGCTGCTGCAGAGAAACACGGCGTCCCAAAGCAGACCATCTCTGCCCGCATGAAGGGCTGTACTCTAGTGGGAGAAACCGTACAACCACGTCAACGCTTGACTGCAGCTGAAGAAGAGAGGCTCGTCAAATGGATTGAACACTAAGAACGACTAGATTTTGCCCCCACAGCATCAGTGGTTCGTTCTGTGGTTATTAGCCTCCTCAAGCAGAAGGGTAATCTTAAGAAGTTGGGCTGCAAATGGATAGAAGGCTTCAAGAAGCGACATAACGATATCGGCACCAAAATCGGCCGTCGACAAGAGAATTTAAGGTTCAATGCGTTCACCCCGAAGGCCGTGAAGTAGTTCTTTAACATACAGGAGGGAGAATATAGCTGGGTTTACCCAGAGTTAATTGTAAATATAGATAAGGGCAGCATTATAGCAGGGTTCTATTAGCCACTATTCCCAACCACCAAGAAGACTTTTTACTAATACTCTAATAGTTTTTAACTCACTGGTACTCAGCTATAAAGATATAAGGGAAACCTACTTAAGATCTAACTAAGGGCGTAGCTAGATAAGGATGATTAAAGCCGCATCGGCCACGGGGTATCTCTTTAAGCCAGCAGTCGTCTTCAAGGGCAGAGATCTTCAAGCCTAATAGTTTCATCAAGAGTTCTCTACAATCGCCACCTAGCACATAATTACTAGCCTAAATAGCTAGACTACTAACGGAATTAGCCTTAAGTAGCTAAAGACTTATTTTATCCCACAGATCAGCAAGATTCATACTAAGAAGGGCGTAGTTGACGAGGGAAGAGCTGCTTTGTTAATTCTTAACAGCCACAACTCTCATATATTAGTATTTACCTCTTTATTTACTTCTAACAGCTCTATTAACTAGATTCGCTAACTATCTAATAGGACGACTTTATATAGGAATACTTCCTAGCTAATATTTACTATTATTACCTACTAGCGTATTATTCTCACAGTCTATAGCCTTAGAATAATAGTCTCTTTAACTAGAGAAACGTGCCTATTAAGGAGCCCTTAATAAACAAAATTCGCTTACTAATTTAACCCTAGTTAATAAGATTAACTTCTTATACTATTTAGCTAAAGTAAGGAAGTCTATTACCTAAAAGTATATTAAGTTAGCTTTTTAAACTACCGGTATTTAGCTAATTAGCTATATAAAAGCCCTCTTACACCTTAATTATAAGTTAGATAAAGAAGACCGTGAGGTAACCCTTAAGTAAAGTAGTAAGGATTTAGAGAAGGAATCTCCTATCGTAGATAACTATATTAAAAGGTTAGTAGGCCCGAATACTAGTCTAAATCGCTAGAGGAAGGTAAAAAAGGCTAGTAAGGCCTATACTTAACTTTAAGCCGAATTAGGTTTAAAGAATCGTGAGATCGTAGCGCTAAAGGCTTAAAATAAGATCCTTATAAAGATAAAGAAGCGCTAGGTAGTACCTAACTCTAGTAAGAAGTTTATAAAGATAGGGGATATTAACTTAAAGAGATATACTATTAAGGATCTCGAGAGTACCCCTAAACCGGAACGGCCTCGAAAGAAGCCTTACTAGGCGCTAGTTATAGTTGTTGAAGATAAGTAGGAAGATGATGAAGAGGAGCCTGAACCGAGCAGCGAAGCCGAGCCCCCACCCGAGATTCGGTCCCGTACTGGCCGTACAATTCGGAAACCGACTAAGTCCGGAGATTGAGCGAGATTAGAGCTTCATGATTATGTTTTTATTGTTCTTATTAATATAGAATTGAATTATAAATACTTAACCGGAGTTATCGTGTTTTATTAGGGATAAGGATTTTTATATATCTTAGTAGATAGGGTATCCTAAGGGGTAGGGTAGTATTATATCAGTTATATTATTTATTAAGATTATCTTAAAAGTTTAGATACTTTTACTAAGGATTTTTTTTAGTCTTATATTCTCCACCTATTTTATATAGCGTAAACTAGTATAGTTAAAATACTAATAAAGTTTTAAATAAATTTTAAAGAAGCTTTAGAGAGAATATATTAATTAAAAGTTTTTCCTTACTAATATAAATATAGAATCTTTAAAAGAATATTTAAAACTAAAATATAAGAGAACTAAAAGAAAGGGATAGATTTAATTAAGGAAAAAAAGACCCTCCTTTAATACTCTTTAATTCTAATATTTCTTTAACTAGTACTCTTTTTAAAAAATAGATACTAAGTAAGAGAAATAATTAAAACCTTTTTTTAAAGTTTCTTTATTCTTAAACTTATTTTTTTATAAAATATAATATATTTAATTAAAGAAAAGAATAGAGGAATAAACGTTACTTCTCTAATTACCTATATTACTTTATTTAGAATCCTTTAGAAATAAAGTATAACCTAAGATAAATTAGTAACTATAGTTATTTAAAGCTAGGAAGAGTACTTATAAAGAGAGAGAAGAGTTATTAGAAGAGAAAATTAGATTTAAAGTTAAAGTACTATTAAAGA
This sequence comes from Diaporthe longicolla, assembly GCA_000800745.1. Taxonomy (NCBI): domain Eukaryota; kingdom Fungi; phylum Ascomycota; class Sordariomycetes; order Diaporthales; family Diaporthaceae; genus Diaporthe; species Diaporthe longicolla. Next base: position 279,505 of record JUJX01000027.1, on the reverse strand, counting down.
GCTCTTAATCTTTATAAAAACCTAAGTTTTAGTTATAGACTAGCTAAACTATAAAGCTATCCCCTTCTCCTTAGCTATATATTATATTAATATAAACTTTAAATTATATTAAGCTTTATAGTTTAGCTTATCTATACTTTAGAGATAATATTAAGACTATATTAGCTTACACCGCCTTATTAGTAAACTTATTCGCCTAAGATATTCGTATATACACGTATTACCGTTACTATTATCTCTTTAGCTAGTATATATTTAATAGTCTTTTTAAAAAGAAGTTAGGGTTAAGTTATAGACTTATTTAAGTTCCGTAAAAAATTTCTATATCTCTTTAAATATACTATTACTACGCTTAGTTAGTCGTCTATATTTAATACCTCTACTATACTTCGTATCTTTAAAACCTTTACTTAAAAGTAAATTAAATACTAAATCTCTAGCTCTATTATTATAAGGGTTGTAGGCTAAACAGGACCTAACTCTATAGCGGACTTAATAATACCTATAACCGTGTAATAAGTTATATAAGAATAGTAATTAATATAAGGGTAGGAGTTATCCTAGCTCCTATAGTTATATATAGTAAAGACCTCGAGGTTAACTCTAAAGGTAAAGAGTAGTGCTTTAATATATAGTAGAATCTAAAGATATAAGACTTTATAGCTATTAACTACCTATAGTTATAGATACGCATTACTTATAAAAAGATAAAATATAAGAGTATAATCCTCTTCTTAGGAAGCCTAGTAAATAAAGTAATAATAATTAATATATTATATATCCTATACTTATTAGGCTTATACTAGATAAAAGGAATCTTTTATAAAGGTATAGTTATACTTATATTATAAAAGGCTATAATAAATAATAAAACCCTTATAATTATCTAATATAATAATATATTCCTTAACTAGAACTACTATAGCTTAGAAAAGCTTAATATAATTTATAAAAAATTATATTTTAGCCTCCTATTCTAGGATAGGCTCTTTAACTTTAATAATATAATTACTATTAGCCCGTAGCTTAATAGTAGTCTTTATATTAGCATACACCTACGTATTAAAAGTAACTAGATTTTTAAGTAAAGCTCTTTAAACTAGTAGATATCTACCTTTAAAAAGGAGATATTAAGGATTTAAGATGTCCGTAAAAATATATTAGCTATTTCTATAAGCTTAAGGGACTAGTAGGTAATTTAAAAGTTTTAGGAGAAAATAAAGCTACTAAACTTTATAGTATATAATAAGTAGACTATTTTAAAAGAAAGGCTAAAGCTACTAGTGTAGGTGAATAAACTAGACTTTAATTTTAAGGGTATTATTAATTATAAGGTACTTATTTACACGTAGTTTTTTATTAGGGTAAGTCTATATAATTTTATTTTCTAACTATTCTATTACTACTCTTTAAGGTTCCTTATAAATAGGCTAAACTTATTCTTTAATAGGTTTTATTAAGTATAATAAGTGCCTATATTATCTATGTAAGAATGGTGAATAATGAGGAAGACTTCTTTGATATATATATTACTCTAGATGTTATCTTCCACGGCCTGATTGCCAGCTTTCCAGAGCCTTTCACGATTCGCGGGAATCAAGGCACGAGCCTGCTTGTGACTGATGGCCAATACTATATGGACTCATTTCCTCGAATCATGGAGAGCGATGACTAGTCAGGAGGATGCCGCGGCAGCCTCTAGGAGGGTTGTGACTGGTACCAACACAACAGCGATGACTGGTCGCAGGGATGTGACTGGTACCAACACAAGGAGCGATGACTGGTCACGAGGTAGAGCGGGTAGAGGCCTCCAGCCCGTGAGTGGTTATGTTGCGGCCGCCCATAACTGGTCACAATGGACAGGTTGGGTTACTCCTTTTCCCCATCATGAGGCTCAAGTCCATGGCGTTTATGATCAAAACACTATTAGATTTACTCACGAGCTACCTCAAGTATCTATCTGACTGACAGCACCTCACATCACTCTATCCTCCTCTCGCGATTAGCCAGGCCTAACCTAGCTATGGTTGGCTGGACGGAGTTGCAAGGCGGAGATAGCATAAAAGTACCTAGCTCACGACTACGGCACTGCCTCCTCAGCAAAGTGATATAGTATGTACGACTGCCTAATCACTGTCCGGCAGTTGGGAAGGGTACTGCTGGCTCGCTGACCAGGTACCGGTTAGGACCTACAAGGCTGCCAGTGCGGCACGGCTGACAAACCAGTCACAAAGCGGCAACGCCAACCGCATTACAGGCATTACAATTATTATGAGTAACGCATATGGGCTGACTTCGGCTTGGTTATCTAGCCTGTAGTCTGGTCGAATGGTCCCAGGATCCGGGCTATAGGCATGTCCCGATACAGGGCGTCTTTGTGCGCCGGGTAAGTTTAACTGAACTGAGCCTCGCTTAGGAAAGCTCTTCTTATGTTCACGCCCTCTCGCCGTGAGCGCAGTCAAACTCTGACCTTACAACTATTCTAGACTCAGGGGCAGGTCAACTCGAGGGATGAATATTCAGGTAGCTGATGCGACGAATCACGATTTGCACTTCTTGCCAGTGTGGCTTAGACTTCGCTGGATTGGGTTAGAAAGCTTCTGAGAGTATCTAGCAGGTTCAGGCTACCGACATAACCTGCAGGCAAGGTCAATCTGGCCAGGTTCAGCTGACCGCAACTTGCGTGGCTGCTTATCCTGTGTCACGACTAAAACGAAAAAGCCTATAGCCATTGGCACCATTTTCGACTTCCATGACCTCTTTCTAACACACCCGCCCGAATCTGTGGATTTCCACGATGAGACTTCTCCATGCAGCAAGTCATGAGTTCCATGAGTTCATCGGACACGACATTCCGCCGTATGCCATCCTCTCGCACACGTGGGGGGACGAGGAAGTCACATTCAATGACTTCAAGAGCCAAGGGGTTCCAGCCAAAACCTGGAAGGCAAAGCTCGGATGGAAGAAGATCGAGAGGTGCTGCCAACAGTCCTTGAAGGACGGCATCGACTTCGTCTGGGTGGACACATGCTGCATCGACAAGTCGAGCAGCGCAGAGCTCCAGGAGGCCATCAACTCCATGTTCCGCTGGTACGAGCTTTCAACAGAGTGCTACGTCTTTCTAAACGACTTTGAACGATCTCAATCCGAAGACAATATCCAGATTGAAGGGTCAACCGTGGACTTGGATAGACTCAAGGACGCCCGGTGGTGGACTCGCGGCTGGACACTTCAAGAGCTCCTCGCCCCAGAGTCTGTACGCTTCTTTGACTCGCAGTGGCGCGAATTCGGCGACAAGGTCTCTATGCGGCATACCATCGCCGCTATTAGTGGGATCAGCGAGGAAATTCTCCTAGGCACCGTCCTTGGGGCGCGCCAGGCCATAGACAACGTGTGCGTGGGGCAGCGCATGTCATGGGCCGCACGCCGAATGACCACTCGTCTTGAGGATACAGCGTATTGCCTGCTAGGAATTTTTGATGTCAACATGCCACTGCTGTACGGCGAGGGTGCCAAAGCATTTCAGCGACTGCAGGAGGAGATCATGAGGGCGTCGCCAGACCAGTCACTGCTAGCCTGGTGCACGGAATCGCCGTCGCTCTGGGGCGTGTCCTTTGCCCTTGCCGAATCCCCAGCGGACTTTGCCCAATGTGGCACCATGATGGCATGGGGCGCCGCAAAGCCTGGCGACAAGTTTAGCATGACCCAGAGAGGGCTGAGTTTGAATCTGCCCGTTGCACTGAGCTTTGACGGGGGAAATCTCATCTACTGCGCGTTGAACTGCACCATCAAGGAAAGGGTCCCTACAGATGGCGACGTACGCGCGGCAAGAGTTCTTGCGGTGCCCTTTCTGCGGCAGCAGACGCGAGCCGATGGTGTGCATCCGCATGTTGATGAGTACTACAGACTCTTGGCGAGGACGCCGATGTGGGTGGAGCGAACGGTGTTCGACACAGCGGCGAGGATGGAGGTGTTCCTGCCGCCGTGTTTCAGGCATGGGGAGTCGACGTACGGGAGAATTCATATCAATTTGGATCTCCAGATCTTGCCGACTCATTATTATGTCGCCGCTGTATTCCCTCCGGAGAAATCTGAGAACGATTGTGTCGTGATTCGACCCCGATCCGATCCATCCGGCACAAATGCTGCACTTGTCCACTTTGCAAGCAGCACTCCGGCGATAGCTGGGATTCTTTTGGTGCTTGAATTCGAGCAGTCTGTTCATCAGACGACATCCAGGAGGACTCAGGGATCAGCATTTGATGGTAGCGGGGAGGATCTCATACAGCATGACTCTTCCCGGCCCCAGCGACCGTTTCCCCATGCTGCCGTAAGAGACAATGTCTTCAAAGTCATAGCAGCGGCTGTGGAGTGTTCGATTGATGACTTATCAGAAGAGACGCAACTACAGGACCTCGGGGTCGACTCCCTTTTGAGTCTTGTCATTGCAGGCGATCTGGGCGAGATATTCAACGTCAAACTCGACTCCTGGATCTTCCTCGGATCAAAATCCATCGGCGATGTCTTGAAACGACTGAATTTCGTCACAAGGCCCAGTTATTCCCTGTTGAGTGACTCTCGCCACCGGATTGGAAGACGTAGTCGGCTGACCCCAAGATTCGACGTCGAGGCAGCCAGGTATTGTGTGGTACAGGTAGGAGGGAGGTTCTCCATAGAGGACATAAAATCAGATTCATTCTGGGTCGGTCTTCCTTTCACTGAAATAAACGTCCACCGCAGGGAAGCAGTATTTGCGACGCTTGTGGACGGAATACTTATGAAATTGCTGATTACGCCAGAAGGTTTCAGCATTTCGAGTTCGGAGACGGCCGGAGCTGAGGAAATCGAAGACGCGATGCATGGCAGAATCACTGTAGGAAGCACACGGGTCATTACCACTAGAGAGTATACCATTATAACTTAGGTGTCAAATCTGTTAGTTGCATGATGATGCAACTACCTAGGCACCCGTGGACGTATGAGGCACAGCAAGACGGCACACGCAGTACGTTGCTACACAAGTGGGTCCAATCAATATTAGTTGGGTTACATCAGCAACACCGCAGGCTGCTACGTATCCGCAATCCATTCTCCCTCGACACTCAGTCACAAGGTCAGCCAATCTCACAAGCTGTGCGCCGTCTCCGACTTGATTGTTGAACAACTTTCTACCCAAAAGAAGTAGTCACCAAAACCATAGATATCTGGAGTAGCCTCCGACCTACACTGTTCTTCGTTCTCCGAGACCATGGAGTTTCGGTATCGCCAACCTCGGATGGAGAAAGTTGAAGACGTTGAGAAATACGTGCCGGGAGGCTACCATCCCGTAGATATTGGAGATCGCCTAGGCCCGCAAGACGCCAGTCATTACTATTCGGTGCTACACAAACTAGGCTATGGGGGCTTTTCCACGGTCTGGTTGACGAGATGCAGCCGGGACGATCATTACTACGCCCTAAAGATCCTCGCCTCGGATCTTCCAGAGTCGCAAGGTAAGGATTTGACAGTCCTCCAGGGCCTCAAGAATGATGGCTTCGAACATACGCATATTGTCAATTTGTACGATACATTTGAGGTCCCCGGGCCCAACGGCACGCACATTTGTCTGGTGCTGCCTGCTCTCGGCCCCAGCCTTGAAGATGTTATTGGCGGGGAGGCTCTGGCTCCAGAGATGCGATACAAAATTTGTCAGCAAGTAACCAGTGGTCTTGCAGCATTACATGAGAGGGGTATCTGCCACGGAGGTACAATTTCTCCCCAACCCAGACACGCTTGGCGAAGTGATCGACTGACAATGGTATTCACAGATCTCACACCTTCAAACATAGTTTTTGAGCTTCCTGACACCTCATTCATGGACATTACAGAAGTGTGTGCTCTGCTAGGTCCCATCGAGAGCAAAAGGCTGAGACTGCGCAATGGAGAACGTTCTGAACATGGGCCAAGCTATGTGATACAGCGGCCTTCTTTTCCTAAACTCATATCCGATTTGCCAACACCCCTCAAAACGGTCCGAATCGTCGACTTCGGTGAGGCGTTCCCTACCACCCAGCCACGCTCCACTCTAGGCGCCCCCGTCGGCCTGGGTTACTTCCCGCCCGAGCTCTGCTTCGGCCACACAGCATCACCCGCCAGTGACGTGTGGATGCTCGCGTGCCTCATCTACGAGGTCCTAGGAACCCCGGCGCTCTTCTTCTGTTTCTTCCCCGTCTTCGAGATCCTGGTTGGCACGGCGGTGCCCATCTTGGGCCCGCTCCCCGGCCACTGGAAGGGTCGCTTCGACCACGACAAGTACGGGTACCGCGAGGATGGGGAACTGCAAAACGCGGAACGGACAGACCCAGAGTGGTGGTGGGACGAGGCCATGCATACCAAGTCTATACGTGGCCGGATGGAGACCGACCTCGCTCCGCGCTTTTCCTCTGAGCAGCTCGACTTCTTGGCGGCTTTGCTCGGAGACATGTTAGCTTTCGAGCCTGAGAAGAGAATCTCGGCCTCGGAGGTTGTCCGTCGGCTGCATTTGGCCTCGGAAATGTTTCTGGCGAGTTAGCACATCTGGGGGCATGTTGGATTGTCGCAGTGGCTCCGATCAATAGCTTGCGGCGCAGTTGCATGTCAACTTCTGATGCTAATCACTGGTATTTGATGTCATTCCTGTCAAAGATACCCGCCACTGCTGTAAGGAAGCGAAGGAATACGAGCAGAGGCTTCTGTACCCGGTTGAATTTCAGCCGAGTGGCTCATTCAAGTCAGGCAGTCAATAGCCTATGTCCAGCAGCAGCGTCACGAGGTGGAGGAGGATGACGATGAGGGGTTGACGATGATAACTAGGACCTGGACCACAACAGCGATGATACTAATAAGGGCTGGGATGATCTCGGAGACGAGGAGGTCAAGGTCAGCTTTAGAAACAATATTATCGGAGAAATAAGCATCAGAGATAGTCTAGAGAGGGTTATAGCTGAGGACGCCTTATTTAATAATGACTAAGATTACTCTAAGGTTTCTCTTAGTTTTCTTAGTAAAGAATTAAAATTAAGTAGAATCTTATAAAGCTGCTAGTAGCTGGTTTTTATTATATACCTAGGTAAGTAGTTTACCCTATGGTAGACAGAAAAGTTCATAGGGTTCTTTATATACCTGCTTTGTTTATAGTGATAAGATAGGAGGATTTAAAGATTTAATATTATTTATAGTACTATCATCTTTCGCTGTGTGCCTGTGCTATGTTCTTGGACTGGTGGGTTACTGTGTGGCGTGTGAGGCCAGCGGTCTCATCACTACCCGGTATGGCTGTCAGCGGAGGCAGTGCAGTCGTAGCGATTTTGGTTTCAGCCCTCTGGTTGATTTATGCCAGCTAGGTAAGAGGGCCTGCGCATTTTGAACGAAGGCCGAAATAAACCAAAGGAATTAGTGCTGAGAACTGCATTTTGATCCTACTCGACACCAATACATTTTACATTTCTCGTTGGAAAGCACAAGGTCTGCCCAGGAGGCGCAGATCTCGATTATTCGCTGGACAGAGCGGCCGCCATGCTACACGCCGCCGCCACCAGAAGTCGTGCAACGGTGCCGCATTTCAGCTCCTGATACAGGCAGAAGCCGGAGTTTTCAGGCCCAACGTATTTGATAAGAAGACATAAGGACCTTTATTCTAAATCTCCTCTCATCTATTTGGATTTCCATCTTTGCCTCGTCTAATGATGAGCAGTGAGCATTGGCCATGCGGTTTGTTTGGCTACCCGAAACTGCAAGCATCCTTGCGTCCGTCTCACTCCTCTACATCCTCTGTTCTCTTTTGAGCGTTTATGATGGCAGACCTGTGTTTGAATGGAAGGGTATCACGCTAAACACTGTGGTATCTGTTCTATCGACAGCGTCAAAGGCAGCTTTGATATATGCGATGTCGCAGCTGATCAGCCAGTGGAAATGGATTCTGTTCACTAGAGCAAGTCGTCCACTGCTAGACTTTGAGATGATTGATGCCGCCAGCCGAGGCCCTATGGGGAGCCTGTTGCTAGTTCGAAGATGGAAAACCATGTGAGATTCTCTTATATATCACTCGTGGATACTGTTGGCGTAAATTGACAACTGTAGTGGATATCTTTCCTTGGGTGCCCTGGTCGTGCTGCTCAGCATTGCAGCGGACCCTTTTACTCAACAGCTTATTCAGTACGAACGGCGGGTAGTTTACACCGATAGTGCAGACACAACAGTTAATAGAGCAGGCCGGTTCTCGAAGGGGAGCCGTACGATCAAATACTCCACCGAGAATATCTTTGGTGAGTCTAACCGCAAAGTGGCCGCAGTCTTGGCGAAGATCAGAATTTAACCGGGATCCTGTGTTCGAAAATATTATTGATAGCGCTTTCATTATAGAAGTAGATTCGGTCATCGTCGACGCGGACCTTTCGATGCAGTCGGCTGTCCTATATGGGCTGGACCGATCGATCCGCAATGCCTCTCTGCAAGGTACCTTTAATTGCGCCACTGGAAATTGCAAATGGCCTGTGTTTGAGTCTCTTGCGGTCTGCCATAGATGCACAGATGTCTCAAGAGATATCCAGCACATCACCTCAAATTACAGCTAGTTCCACGACCCAAGCAACTCCAGCTCTCACTACGATGCCACGGAATTTCGACTCCCTAGCGGCTTATATATTGACAACATCAATAACGCAAGGCCTGACGTAGGGCGACTTCTGCATAGATCAGTCATGTTGTCGACACTTGGGATGGCCAACATTTCCCAGACCATAAGCGATTCAGAACTGGATGCTCTGATCTGATCGATGTCCATGATACATGCGGACGACAACAGCTCCGATAGCCTGGCAGTGTGGCCAAACTTTCCAGTCTCAGCGATCGACTACGCACTCCACTACTGTGTCAAGAGCTATAACATCACGGTAACCGATGGCATCCTTCAGGAACATAGCAAACAAGTGGCGTATATCACGCGGGTGGCCGGCTCGTGGAGAATTCCGCAAAATTATGTCAACAAGATATTCCCGGTTGGATACGCCAATTTGACCGAGTCCCAGATCGAAAGCATAGCCTTCGATGAGTTTGTCTCGACACTGCCTCGCTGGGACCTAGCACTCCTCTCTCCGGAATCTGGTATCGGGTTCAATATCTCACAGAACGCGGTCGACAGCATCAGCCATCATTACCAGTCCATGTTTGCTTCCAACACGAATTACTTCAACACAGGAGAAGCACCCCCCATGATTTGAAGGTTCAATGGATATTGTGAGAGATCTGAACGTTGGGGTAGCAAATGCGAGCCAAGCATTATGAGAACTTTCCTCTCGAGCACAAATCTGAACGCAGACTTGAACGCAACCTTTTCAGCACTGGCGGCTAGCATGACCAATGCACTACGGGCGGGTGCAGACGGGATCTTTGAAGGCGTTCCTATCGCTGTGACTGGAGAACGGGGAGACACGATAACATACTACCAGATCGTCTGGCCCTGGATAACCCTCCACTGTCTCATTGTCATTTTGGGCGTGGCGTTCCTAGCTCTCACGATATGCGAAAACCGGAGGCATGGCCGGATGGCTACCTTGTGGAAGTCAAGCAGCCTGGGGATCGCGACCCATTGTGATGTGGCAGACGCTCTGTCTGGCGCACAGACAGTGGAAGATATATTGGAGAAGGCGGAAGCTGCAAGGGTGATGTTGGCTGACATGAGTGGCAGATACAGCCCTTCTCAGGAGCTACTTAATTTGAATTGCCCGGAGGATCCGTCTTTACCGCCATACAGGGAGACTTGAACGACATGCGGGATATGGGGACCGCTTTCAAGGGCCAAGGCCATGCGCCTTACATGCTTGACCAATATCGCAATCATATAATTATGGATCATCGTAACCGTCCCCATTGAAAGAGGATCTAGGTCTAGCGGCCAAATCTGGATAAAAGGGCCTGTTTGCCATTAAATTCTAGAAATGGAACCTCCGAGATATCTGTAAGCACATATGACATCTTCCCGGGACTCACATCATCGGCTTTGACAGTCTCCAGTTGTACAGTGAAAGTCCGTACTTACTCCCTCTGAGTCAGCCGCTTTAATCAACCATCTCTAGGAAGATCTTGTATGAGACCAAGGTCTTATGTGATTGGCTGTTCTGGAGCAGACGGCTTCTCATCTGGTCACCCCAGTTGGAGGAATATCTCTTGTAGAACAAATTCATTTGGGAAAGTCTTCAGCCAGGTCCCACAGGAGCAACTCCCCATGAAGATCAAACGAAGAGAGCGATTCAATCAGAAGCCAAGGATTCGCACGAGGGATTGATTGCATCGGAGGTTTTGTCGAGTCAGCACACCGTGCCTGGCTTATTTCCGTCCAACGACAGTAAGCTCGAAGGGAGATTGGCGCTAGGCCAGTTTCAGAATGGTATGCCATGTTCTGAAATGACGGTTGGGAGGTTTGGATGCGTCTAGATCGACGAATGGCATGGGATGGCACCCGACATCCGGGGCTAGCGTCGAGCTAAGCATGCGCCGCATTTGAGGTTGAAATTGAGATTGTGCTGGATGATTTTGTGCTTTCAGGATGACGTCCCCCTTTTTGGTTTCTTCGGATGACATGTGTCGTTGCACGTCGAAATGGGAGTCAAAATAATCATCCCCTTGAAACAAAACACGCTGATCTGCGCTGGGGTCGCAAGAGCCCATCGAAACATCAGCACAAGTCGATCAGGTGTCGAATTGACCAAGATTCCCCATCTGGTGGGTCAGGATCCCCAGGATCGGTCTGTCATGGCTGAGTGGGTCGAATCCAGGAACAACACAAGAAGTGCAAACCATCCTTCACCCTGATTAGTGCAATCCTGAAGTTGGTTTGCCCTGTGAACACCAGTATTCGGAGTCCGGCTGATCCGGCCCCCTTGGGAAATGGCTCACTCACTCACTCCTTCACTCACCGTTCCCTCGTCCGGGATGGCTGCGATGTGAATGCACTTGCACTACAAACGGCCCACCCTCGAACCTGGTCAGGCAATTAACTTATTGCAGTGGGGCCCACTGCCCCGGACCCAAGCAAGTGGGTCCACCGTCCCCTCTCCTGATCGTAGGCGCCCGTCTCGGCGAAGCTTGTGTGGGTGGTGTCAACATGCCTTGGCATTTTAAGAGGACATGTCCCGCCAGGATGCTGTGAGGTCCTTCTTGACGGCAGCTCATCGCAACAGCAGGCATTCTGATACTGATTCACTACTTGCGGACTGTGTCCCTACCCTCACACTCTTTTCTGCTCTTCAGTTGACCTGTGGTCATTTACAATCATTTTGAACGGTCTAAAAACTTCAAAGGACCATCCACTCCCTAGGAACAAATCCCAAAATGCCTTGCGTACGGAAATCAACCCTAAGCAGCGCCCTCACGGCGGCCACGGCGACACTGTCGTCAATCTACGGTGGCTCCGCGCCCGCCGCGACCCCCACCGCCATCCAGACGTACGCTCCCGTAGCTGCATCTTCGGCCGTCGCCAGCGGCATCGCGCCCCAGGCTACCGGGGCCAGTGGCGCCAGCGGGTCGTCTACTGTGCCGACTGCTACTGGCAACCAGACCACCTACGCCGGTATTAACATTGCCGGATTTGATTTTGGCTGTGGCACTGACGGGACATGCACTGTGGTATGTCTCCTCTACTTGAATTGTGCATGATGAGATGGCTGACACGAGAGGTCATCAAAGGACGGCATCACTGTCCCCAGCACTGGCGCAGCTCAGATGCAGCATTTCAAAAAGGACGATGGCATGAACCTCTTCCGTCTGCCTGTCGGCTGGCAGTACCTCACGAACAATGTTGTTGGTGGTGACCTTGACGCCACCAACTTTGGGAAATACGATGCGTTGATGCAGGACTGCCTGGATCTTGGCGTGAAGGTGAGAACACTTGACGGTTTATAAATGGACAACGAAGGGCATCCGGCTAACATGGACGTCTGCAGTGTGTGATCGACGTCCACAACTACGCCCGTTGGAACGGCAAGATCATCGGCCAGGGCGGCCCAACCAACGACGGTATGTCCCAGCCTCAACACTTCACTTTGATACAAGTTGCCAAGCTTCACCTTCAATTCAATTGCTGACCCACGACACGACAAACAGACTTCGCCGCCCTCTGGACCTCGCTCGCCACCAAATACGCAAACGAGCCCAACGTCATCTTCGGCATCATGAACGAGCCCCACGACCTGACCACCTCCACCTGGGCCGACACAGTCCAGGCCGCCGTCACCGCCATCCGCAAGGTCGCCCCGGACCACTGGCTGCTCATCCCGGGCAGCACCTACTCCTCCGCCGCCCAGCTGCCCACCGAGGCCGGGCCCGACCTGCTCAAGGTGACCAACCCTGACGGGAGCACCAAGAACATCTTCTTTGATGTCCACAAGTACCTCGACGTATGCCACCCCCTTTCGCACAGGCGATTATCACGTTAGAACAAACCACTAACCCAAGCGACACCAAAAACAGAGCGACAACTCCGGCACCCACACAGACTGCACCACCAACAACATCGACGACGCCTTCGCGCCCCTGGCCAAGTGGCTGCGCTCCAACAACCGCCAGGCCATGCTCACCGAGACGGGCGGCGGCAACACCGAGTCGTGCGAGAAGTACGTGTGCGAGCAGCTTGCCTTCCTCAACCAGAACGCCGACGTCTTCCTGGGGTATGTGGGCTGGTCTGCTGGTGGCTTTGATGCTTCCTACGAGTTGACCCTGACGCCCACTGGCTCCACTGCGGATGCTATGAAGGATACTTCGTTGATGAGCAAGTGCTTCGCGAGGTAAGAGGTTCAGCGGGAGAGGGGCTGGGAAGGAGATGCTGTCATATAGGAGGTTGTCCTATGGGAGGTTGTCCTATGGGAGGTTGTCCTATGGGAGGCTATCCAGTAAGAGGTCACCCTGTGCGACGTTTCCGCATAGGAGGTCGTCCCAGAGGAGACCTTCCTTTAGAAGATGATCCTGTGACAACAGTCTGGCTAGAATGCCGGTCACAGACACTTTTGTACTATACCTTTCACTTCCTGTCTGTAAATAACGTTTCCCGTAGACAAGTATATCATCAAGAAAGGTGAAATTTCAAGGCAAGCGCAATCGATTCATCAGGTACTACCTAACACGGTACCTCAAAGGAAATTGATCGTCACACCCTTTGCGGTGCGCGGAACGTAAACCTGGACATGCTCAGACTCTCCACCCTTGGTCCCTTCGCCCCTCATTCCCATCCCGTGGAAGAACAGAGTCAGTGTGGCTCGCCTTCCCACCTGATGATTGTCCTCGCCACCATCATTCGCATCCGCTACAACTGCTGTCGAGGCCACGCCATGTTCACCGACATCCTCTTGGCTTGCCGTCAAACCATCCCAGTCAATAGACACGTCTTCAATCGATTCCATTTTCACCTTCGTGTTGGGAACGTCCAAATCGAGCTCGTCCATGTTATCACGAGCTCTCTTGCGGCCTCTGCCATGATCATTGACATCCTGAGACGCATGTAGTGGCTCGATCGCCAGTGTGCTGGTATGCTCGTCAGCTTGGTAGATTCGGGCCAATCCGCTGTCGGGACCTCTCGCAGTGGACCCCTCGCCGCTCGCCCTGTAGGGGATAAGCCAGAACGTGGCACCAGTATTGCCCAGTCCTTCGTACTCCTCCAGAAGGGACCGGAACCAAGCATATTTGTACTTCCCATCTAGCATAGTGTCGTCCGCCCTGCGAATGATGCAATCTGGAATTCTAAAATCCTTCTCCATGGCGTGAAAAGCGATGAGCTTGTGGATGTGGCTGTCGAGAAACCCCCGGATGGCATCCAGGTCCCGGCAAAATTCACCCAGCGCCTGGAATTCCCTGCGAAAATTCTGTATACACGTCATCCAAGATGAATTCTCCTTCCACCATAGCTTCTGACTGAACTGAATTGCCAAATTGGCAATCTTGCTCGCCCAACCGCCCCGAAGGATGCGGTCTCTTGCCAAGTTCCTGCGGTCCACAAGGGCTTGCCCTAGTAATGCTTGGCTTCTTTGGGCAAATTTCCTCGATATCGTCCCACCAAGGCCGTTGTCAATGTGTGTCTCATGACTCTTCGGGGTATTATCTTTCACGGCGTGGTTGTCGCGATGTGGCTCCATCTGGGGCAGGAACAAACGGCCATGCTGTTCTCCTGAATGAGCATTGCCAGTGGTGTTCGAACCGAGTAGACCGTATCGTAGGAGGTCTCGAAAGAATGGATCGCCCATCTCATTCCTCGTCGGCTCCATCGTGGTGGTCGTAGTCTTTGGTCAACGAGGGGTCAACGGTCGTATGATGAAAGTATCCAAGCTGTCCGCATGATCGCATGAAGGACTCGAGGCTGAAAGGCCAGTCGGCAAGGTGCAGATAGTACCTGACCAAGGAATAACTTGCTCGATGCGAAAAGGAAAGAATCAGGCGCAACCTTGGTCGATGAATTGAGGCTTGCGCCGATGGCACGCCAGAAATCTGTATCTAAAAGGAGGTTACAAGTGTGGAAAGGAGGTTGCAAGAGGGAAAAGAATTTGAAAGTTGCGGAATCTGGTCAGGATACCGTTGGATGTAAGAGATGACAGTCGAACTTGGCACCTCTGTCGAGGAAGAAAGAGACGAATTCTGGCAGGTCGTGCTAAAAGAAGGCAATTGCAGCGACTTGGAGAGCTCACAGCGCCAACAACTGAAATTCGAGGCGTTACTGCAGTAACCGAGCGCAGATGTGCTCTGATCAAAGGCTTTGCGCCCCAGGGAAGAGGTGATCGCAGAAGGCATTCGTCGTTCAAAATAATTTTCTACTTAGTTCTAGGGCATCATTTCAGACAATCCTCAGTCTTTTTTCCACTTTACAACCACAGCAGGTTTACAGTTGTAAGAAAGTAGAGATGAATAGTATATATATTAGGTCTACCTTACTTATTGAAGATAAGAGAGAAAGATAAGGTATTTATCTTTATTTAACTATAACTAGTAGATCTCTATATAATAAGGGAATCCCTATTAATCCTTTATCTAAAGGTAAAGTAAAACGCTAGTATATTATATACTTTTTCACAGTAGTGTATCAATTCAGTGAACATACAGACTGCTACCACAACACCACCTAACCTTTAAAACGTTTCTTTTTGCCTCGCATTACGAAATTACCTTGTGAAATACCTGGTGGTAGTAACTTGATAGTGATCACACCAGTAAGGGCTGTGAGACGGCCAATCAAACAGCCTCAAGCAGGAGTGTCTTCCGCCGTGGATTCCAGAGGACAGGCGTT
Organism: Diaporthe longicolla; assembly: GCA_000800745.1. Taxonomy (NCBI): domain Eukaryota; kingdom Fungi; phylum Ascomycota; class Sordariomycetes; order Diaporthales; family Diaporthaceae; genus Diaporthe; species Diaporthe longicolla. The sequence goes on along the minus strand of JUJX01000027.1, from coordinate 264,225 downwards.
GAGAATGCTGTGTGGCCAGGACTCGGAACTGGTAGGTGTCATACCAGCATTGGCGGACATGGCAACATTAACAGCAGCCTCCAATAGTTGTTCATGTATTCAAGTTCAGCGTCGCGGTTGTAGGGCCAGTCATCGTTAACTAATTCGGCAACAAGTAGAGCATTCCTCTCAGCTATGGTGACCGCACCCACGAACGCTGCATAGGAGCGTGAGGTAGAGACAGCCACAGCGATCGCCCTGGCCGTGGGAGCTGCGGCCATCCTCGGATCGCTCTCATCAATAGCCCAATACGTTCCAAGACCGGCCGAGATACACGCAGCCCGAACCTCTGCCTCTAGGCCTTTGCTTGAGCGGTCTGGTGGTGGTTGTAATTCCCGAGCGTGTTCTAAAGGTAATGGAGCGATTGGGTTCCGAGCGCGAAGGGTCTCAAGACTTTGGCTCCCGTCTATGCTGATTCTAGGTTGATTTTGCATGGTCGTAGCATATGATGGGGGCGGAAATGGTTCTCGTGTGCAGGGAGCCACTTTCTGTGAGCTTGGTCCACCACATGCAGTCTCTGGACACTGCGTCTTGCCACGCCACTTCAACTTGCGGCGCAGCCATGCGCGAAAGCGGTTTGCCATTGTGTGGACCTGGCTCCTTGGTTGGGTGGATTGGATACGAATGGCTCGGATGATGGCCAGGATCGAAAGCTAAGAGGCTAGGTTGAGTGCTCAAAAGAGAATACGCAAGTTTTCTGGGCCCTGATGGAGGTCAATCTTTCTGTCCCTTGGAATTGATTGTTGAGATTGTTGAAAGTCGGCAGGTAAAGCGGTGCAATAGGGCGTACTTGTCCAATGAGAAAGATAGTGGAATGGGAAAAGAAATGTTGCAGGTTCGGAAGGCCGACCTGGGGGGGGGGGCATGGGGGCATAGGACTTTCAATGTCGCATGAGTGAAAAGAAATTGGGAAATTTCAAGCCCTCAGTCATATGGCGAAAGCAAGTCGTATGGATAGTGCTTGACGGCGTCAGACTAAGTTGAGTCTATAACCCAGCTTGGCAACGTCGGCACGAAAAGCCACGGCTCCATACTGTAGATTGTGCGAAATCGATTCTTCTAGGTGATAAGTCGAAAACAGAAGTGTGTTAGAAGGTCACTATCTACAGCCTAATTAGTCTATCAAATCTGGCGAGTGGTCTGGAAAGGTTCAACCTTCTTGAAGTTGTGTTTTCTTCAGCAGCTCCTTGAGAATGAATGTTTGGATGGGAGAGTGCCGTGCCAAGCCCTACCATGCTTCACTAATACAACTGCTTCGCTGGCTTTATAATCAGTGGCTCCGTCGGAGTAATGCTTCCTAGCCTTATCTTTGCGGCACGAGGCTGAGGCCACGGACCCGCAGGCGTACGGCATTCTCTCTGCTCAGAGATTCGGAACACGTCTTCCAGGTTCTTGTTTTCCTTTTATCAGGATTTGGATAAATTTTCTCTCTCCCTTTCTCGTTGTCTTAATCTCAATCGATGTACTTTCCTTTGGTCCCGGCTTTGAGCTTTTGCCTAGGTGAAGAGAAGCCAGGGCAAATCGAGATATTGCCCTCTAACAGGGTACCTACCATAGGAGATGATACTAGGTAAATCCTCGCAAACAGCAACATGAGTGACTACCTTCCATTCATTGGGAAGGAGGCATTTCACAGTCAGTCGTCTCTTCGTGAAGGTTTCGGAGATCTACAGAATATGGGTATATCACTGGAAGACTATCTGGTACAAAGTCTATTCTTTGGTAATCCGAAAGCATTGTCTCTCTTCTCTATTGATGCAACACAGTTTTTGAACTTTTCTTTCTTTCTGAATCATGCCTTGATGCACACGCAGCGAGGTGCATGGAACAAATGCCCACGGCGCTTTCTGAGGAAGTAGGCGTAGAGTCCGCCTGCCGTATACACGGCACCGACGCTGATGACGACAGGCCATTGAAATTGATCAGGTCGTGAGAAAACAATTGTTGTCACGTAAGACAAGATCTCGAAAAGATTTTGAAACGACGCCTCGACTGCAGAAAAGGTGCCGCGATGGTCATCCTCGACCTCCTGTAATTCTCCATGTTAGTCTTTCCGAATTCAATAGTGGGGTCAGGCCCCGGATCAATCAGGAGAAGAATATGCTTACATCCTGGATGATGTTTTGAGCGCAGAGGTCAAATCCCCAAAGCCCAATCCGACTCAGCGCCACGCCCACAGCGAGCCCGGTAGCCGAAAAGATGCTGTTTGTGCCCTTGCCCTCAAAGTCAGAGAAGTACCATGCCAGAACACCAGCAAGGCACGTCATCTGCCACGCAAGACTCCAGATTCCTGCGCGGACAACACCGATCTTTTTCATCAGGTACGGCGCGGCCCAAGTCGCGCTGATCTCGAAAATGCTGCTGCCGACCCTGGCGATACCGATGTACAGAGGCGTGTACCCGACTGACACGAGATATGTGATCATCTGGCCGGAGAAGGAAAGGACTGTGAAGTAGAGCAGCGAGAGGGCGAACGAGGCGAGGAAGGCTGGGTGGCTGAAGTAGAACGGGAGAGACTCGATTGGCAGGATGCCTCTCATACTGTTCAGCACCTTGGGCTTAATAGCCCGTAGGCGACTTCTGTTGTGAGTCTCCGCACGCTGGTTCGAAGCAGCTGAGTTCCTGCGGTCTGTGGATGCGGCAACCTCGGATATCCGCTTAAGGCCAGAGACGCGTCTGTAGACCTGCTCGATGGCGACGTACTCGACGATGACAGAGGCCATATTCATGCCGAAGGTAGCCCAGATGGCAATTTCGGTAGAGGCGATGGCGACCAAGGAAACGGTCAACGGCCCCATCAGCTTACAGAAAAGGTCAATCCGGCGCATTCGAGCGTTCATTTCTGAGGGATGTCAGTGTCACGAATATTCATGCTGACCACCTAAGCGTAATGGTGAAAACTCACTGCGGCGTGCAACCTCATTATTCTCGGTGATAACGACGACCTGTTCGGTACGCGTAAGTATGGGACTGACTTTGTCATCCTGGAACTTGAGGTCACCTACCCAATCTCTCTCCACCGAGATCAAGTTCATCGTCGCCGAAAGCTTCTCGACCACACTCAGGAAGACAACAACAGCAAAGACGCCAGTGTTTTTCCGGGAGCCCAGCTCATCCTTCTTCAACAAAAGGACCAGGAGCAAAGCACAACTCGCCGCAACAGGGATCCTCTGGCCGATAATGCTTGCCCGGATGAGGTGAAGACGATTCCCCTTGTTGATCCAATTGCCCACCGGCTGCGCGAAGATGATATAGCCAGCGTTTCGCACGAGGGAGTAGATCGACACAGGGAGTAGGGTGCCCGGGAAGATGGAGGTCAGGAAGAGGGCGGCGCCGAACTCGAAGACACGCGAGTTCCACGTGGATAGGAAGTGTGACACGTACAACCTGAGGCCCAGGGACCTCGGGACGCTGTTGGGGATGACGGCTGGATCGTTGTCGTCGGCTTCATTGAGCAGATGGTGTCCCGGCGTGGCATTGACTGCCGCAATGTTCAGGGCCGTCGGCGCGGAGCTAGGACGTTGTGCGTCCACGGACCCGGATGCGGCCTTGGTGGCATCTGTACCGGCCGTAATGGTGGCGGTGTCGGCCGATCCAGCGGACATATCGGCTCGAGGGATCTCGGTACTCCCCTTACGGCCGTCCGCTTCCTCTGAATTCATGCTTGGTCAATTGGCCACTTCCGCATGCTAGACGTGTAACAGGTTGTCCGTGGTATTCCAGGAACGGAAGAAAAATTGAAAGTTGGAAAGCCTGCCGTTAATCGGTGAATTCAGAGGTCCGGATGAGGTGATTCGGCATTTGGCTCCACCGGCTCCTCGCTTTCGGATCCGCCCCGGCCTCCCGCGTCTGGGCGTCGTCATTAGCTGCCCATCTTGGCGACCTCATCGGCTACAGCTTCCACATTTCCTTGACAGGGACCTTTTTAGCTCGATCTGATAACTCTATCCGGGCCTGTACCAATTTGAACCTGGCGTCCTGTAGATTTGAGCTTGGCGCAAGAGGCTTTCGCGACTTGCCGGATCACACGTAGACGACGTACATTGAAGTCTGTAATCGTCGTGAAATGTGAGTCCGCCACGGGTGTTCTACCGATTCAACGTAACCGCATGACGCCCGAACCGACACGGCTCCTGTGTTGACTTGGCCGCGGTGCATCTTCTGGAGAGATATGAACACGACCAATTTCGACAAGAGATGCAACTTGCGCACATGTGGAATCATTACTGCGTACTATTCCAACAAGCTAGCTCAATATGGTCAAGGTGGAGATCTCGGAGAATGCAAAGATCAGAATACTCGGCGTCGGCTCCTCTCGTATGCCGAGTTCAATTCTCGCTCTCAAACCAAAGGTGATGGTTAACCTGGCTACTCATCGAGTTGGCCTCTGAGCCAATTGTTTCCCACCTTGCAGCTTACAATAGATTACCACTGGATCCCCAGATCCGGATCCGCTGCTGCGCCGCTGCTGCTGTAACATTTGCATGCTTGCCAGTTCGGCCGTCTTACGTGAAGTCCACAGGCAGCAGGCCTGACCCCGAATGTTTTGGAGGCAAAGTCCGACGATGCAGGCCCGCTTAATCACTTTCCCGGCCGAAACGGTGCGGAGATAGATGAATTAGCCGTTTGCCTCAGTGCACGAAAGTATCAGAATCGATGCAGAACCTCTTCCTGCAATGCAACAGATCAATCTGGCAAGGTCAAAACCCCGATAAACATAAGAAGTCCCCGCAATTCTCATCGTTGTGTTGAGCATGTATAAAGAGTACGACCTCCATGAGTCGGTCAAGCAGCAGACTCTTGGCTGCATGCACTGCCATAAAACACCATACAAGCCTCGAATCCTCACCTGATTTACCGAAAGTTTACCGAGTTCATCTGAACCCTTACGGAAATGGCCCGGCTCAAGATCCTCATTTGTGGCGGCGGCATAGCAGGAAACGCCCTCGCCTTCTGGCTCTCCAAAGCCAACCACGACGTCACGGTGGTGGAGCGCTACCCAGACCTGCGAGTGACGGGGCTGCAGGTCGACCTGCGCGGACCCGGTATCGAAGTTCTCAAGCGCATGGGCCTCGACGAGGAATTCCGCGCCCACGCTGCCAAGGAGCAAGGTTTACAGTTCGTCACGAGCTCCGGGAACCAATCGGCATACTTCCCCGTCAACAACAGCGGAAAGGGGCAACAGACCTTTACATCTGAGTACGAGATCATGCGTGGTGATCTCACAAAGATTCTGTACGATGGTTCAAGGGCCAATTTCAGATTTGGGACGTCGATCGAGGGCTACCAGGAGAAAGACGACTGCATCGAGGTTGTGTTCTCGGATGGCACCACTGAGCAATTTGACCTGTACGAATGAGCACTTCGCTCCTGATTTCCCATACTTTACCACATAGACTACATTTGTACTGACTCTGTCTAGGCTCGTTGGAGCAGATGGCCAGTGGTCGCGGACACGCAACATGATGCTTGATCGAGACTCGCCAAACCCAATGCACTTCCTGCGCCACAACGTCTACATCGGCTATTACACCATGCCGATACCGATGGAACCGAGCAAGACGTACGACGCCACGGTTTACGTCGCGACAGGAAATCGGATAATATTGACGAGAGGGAGCGATCCACGCCGGATGCAAGTATACCTAGAGGTGATGAAGAGCGCTGTCACAGAGCGGCTGAGGCAGGCGCATCGGGGCGGCGTCGAAGCGGAGAAGGCCGCCATGGCCGAGATCTTCCGAGGGGCAGGCTGGAGGACAGAAGAACTACTGAAGGGACTCGAGGAATCGGACGACTTCTACCTCGAGCGCTTGGGCGTTGTCAAGCTCGACTCGTGGTCCAGAGGCCGGGTGGTCCTCGCCGGGGACGCCGCCCATTGCCCATCTGCGATGACAGGGATGGGCACATCTTCTGCCATTGTGGGAACCTACATCCTGGCTGGCGAGATCGAGAAGCACTGTGGAAAGTCTGGTGACAAGGACGGGCTTGCTGTTGCGCTCAAGGAATATGACCAGAAGCTGCGGCCTTTTATGGATGGCGTCCAGAAGGGGGTCGTGGAGGGGAACACTTTCTGGGATCTTTGGCCTTCCTCGTGGTTTGGGGTCGCCATACTGAATCTGATTCTGAAGCTGGTGACGGTCACGAGGTTGACCTCTCTCGCGAGTTGGCTTTTCCCGGAGGAAGCCAAGGATGATTGGAAGCTCCCGGAATACGAGGGGCTAGGTGAAAAGGCTTAGAGACCTGCTGGCCTGTCTTCCATTACATATTTATAGCGACGAAAAGTTGCACCCATCTCACAAGATCCAATTAATTCGCTCATGAACTAGCTCATTGCAAATAAGGATGGGAAATATAATCCATTGCAATGCTCATCACGATCCAGAATGAGGTACCTTCTGATTTTTTGAGCCCAGTATGCCTTTCTTTGACCAATTATTGACTACTAAGATGATAGTATCACTTTATCAATTCTCCTGAACCTGGTTAGCACTTTCTTCGTCACGAGATTTCGACTCATATCTGCTCGCAGGAATATCAGCAAGATATATATTTCCCTTGCAGCACCATGGAGCCTTACCTGGCCGCTCGGTTGGACCCGGGTGTTCAAGAAACACACTTGCTGCTCTTGGTGTAGCAAGTGAAGCCAGCGCAGCAGTCTGCCGCCGAGTTGCAATGGTCGAATAGTTGACCGCACGCACGAGCCTCCACAGGTTGGCCATCGGGGTTTGGCAGTGCCATAGCGGAGCCCAACAGGGCGATGGCGATGGAGATCCGGGAGAAGCGCATTTTGAATGAAATATCTGGTGAGTGTTTCTTGAAGGGATGGGAATAATGAGAAATTCTTGTTGTCTGGGTTGCTGGTTCAGATGAATATTTGGGGCAGTTCACTTTCCCTTTATACTTTTCGCCATAATCTATACGGTGCACTTGAATCGGGTGGGCCAGCTCACTTCAGCTGTGAGCCATCAGAAGCCATGAGAGTCCACAGATCGGATTCACTGAGCTGTTACCGATGGTCGATACCCGCATGTCGGTCTACTGGGTAATGAATCCTTACCAAGCTTTTGTGAAAGCTTATTTGACGTTGCTCAACAGAAACGATTGGGTAGCGCCATTTCCGTTGCTCTTCCAGTCAGATGGGTGTTTCTAGCAGGAGGCAGCAGACCCATCATGTGGGCCAAGGGGTTCTCTGCTGAAGGTGGAAGGCTGACAGGTAATTGGAATGCACGGAAACCACCTCCGTAAGCTCCGCAGTCTCTTTTGAGAAAATGGTTCTCCCTTCATGCGAGCACACCCATAAAGTAGGCGTCAAGATCCTTTAGTGACGTGTGCAGTGCCTAGTGGGACTGAGACTTCCGCTGTCTCCATTCATCTCTTCGGCAGTCGGTGCGATCACTTTCCGCAATATGATGATTCAACACTGCCATATAACTATCTAGTTGGGTGGTTGTAAGGTCATTCAGCGAGTGCATCTACTGTGCTCGTGCACGGCAAAACAAAAATTACCAAGGAAGGTTCCATGGTCAGTCAAATACTCTGCGGCTTTCCTGTAATTCTAACATCTTCAAATTAAGCTAATCCACGTAGAAGACCTAAGGAAATTGTTTAGTCGGCCTATTTTTTGTCTGTCCGGGTGTCGGACTGGCGATCATTTGTCACAGCGGGTCTCGTACGACATGATAAGTGATCTTCGTTCAGCTGGCCGGAACTGGCTCGAATCGGTTCTCAAGTCCCCATTTGCTACTTCGGACACCATCTCCGAACAAACTCTGCACAGCACTCATCCTCTGACAAGTTTGCGTCAGCCTTTTCCATAATGAGCGATGCTGTTTTCTAGACCAAATTCTAGAAGTTATACGAAATTAACATAATCCTTCCGTATACATCTGAGCGGTGCATTCTAGCTATTATCTTCAGAGTCGAGGTTTCCGTTCTTTGATGCTTACCTAGCCGCAAACTTATTACTGTTCATAACCTGGGGCGCTGCAGACGATGCGATTAAGATTTATATTCAATTAAGTTCCAAAGACGACTTGGCCACGGTAGAAGACCCAGGCCAATGTTCTATGGCCCTGCACTGCCAGACTTTTATGTAATCCGCAACGAATCATGGTGCCACGAACCAATACCAATATCTCGGGATCATGAAGAAATTCCAGATGGCCCTCCAAGCGGCCTTCTTGGAGTCGTCAGATATGTGTTGCATCGCGGCTTGACGGGGGTCTGCAGCTGGGAAGGCCTACTGCACACCGCGTGGGTTCTCACTGCCTAAGACATGTCTCGAATACCTTAGATATGCCATAATTCGGACAATCGTAAATGCGAATGCAACTTGGCAGCGCTTGACTATATGCACCAATCCGGCAGGCCTAGTCCATAAACTGAAGGCCCTGTCGGCCGTGCGCTGCCATTGCTCACAATAGCTCGAAGCTAGTCACCGACCCGGGTGTGCTTGGTCTCCCCGACCCCAGCCCCCTCGGCCATGACGCATAGGAGCTTTCGCAGGAGCTATTCTGAGACCGGAACTCCTCAGTGGGGATTTAGCTGAGAATTGACGTCAAGCACCTGAGCTCGGCAGCTAATATGTAGAACAGAGCGCCGGGTTCCCAGCCCAATGCTCTGGCCTTTGGCTTTTGGTCCCATTCATAAAAAGGTCCTAAACACGAGGCATCAAGCACCAGCCCCTCGGTGCACCCCTGAAGAGTAACCGAAAAGAGAAATCCCAACAGCATCTACCATGGCCGACTCGGAATCCAAGGGCAAGGGGGTCGCTGACGATCACGATGCAGCAGCGGACCAGGAGTTCGTCCCGGACGACGCAGCGAACGATGCTGGCGGCGAAGAGCCAGACCCCGAGGACGTGAAGGAGGTCCTAGAAGACGACGAGGTCGACAACGAGGAGCCCGCTGAAGCAGACGAGGACCAAGAGGCCGAGGTCGATGAAGTTTACGACTCCGGCGGAGACTTAAACGAAGACATCGAGAGCGAGGTCTCCGTCGAGGATGACGACGACGACGACTACAAAGACAAGCCGCGCGGAACGAAACGCGAAAATGAGGACGACCATGAAACAGCACCAAACAAGAAGCAGAAAGAATCAGCGGACGATGACGGCGCAGCCGACAAATCGGAAGCAAATGGCGCTGAAGCGGAGGGCAAGGTCGGCTCGAAGCACGATGACCCGCGGGACCCCGAAACACAGGCCTCAGCAGAGAGGCTGCCGGAGGTCGGCCAGCAGGTTGAGTGGAAGGCGCTGCCCGGATTTGTGGATGGCGAGGTCGTGGAGATCCTGCGGGAGGAGAAGGAAGTAGACGGGAAGAACGTGAAGGCAAGCGAGGATGACCCACGCCTTGTGCTGAAGAGCAACAAGTCTGGAAAGATCTGTGTGCACAAGCCCGAGGCCGTGTACTTCAAATAAAGAAGCCTGAAGTTTTCAAGGGATTCTAGGAGTGCGTGTCACTGAGTCGAATCCGGGCTACTGTAGTCTAATCTGCCAGCTGGGAGGGCTTGCAATTTCGTTTGTTAATCATGCGAGAATACAAAACGTTCCACCACGGTCATCGGAAGGCAGTCACAATAACACGATGTTATCTTTGTGCCATCCTGATAAGTCCCGAATGCTCTTGGGCTGTATTCCGCCATGATTGGCTGTGGAGTGGCAGCAAAAGCGACTTGTGAGTTTAATTTAGGACAATCTGACTTGTCATCTACAAAGCCTTGACGCTGACTGTGACATCTCAGTTCTTCAACACTAAATTGAGCCTGCCGTATACTTCTGCTCCATTAAAGCTCACGTAGGCTTGTTTAAAAGACTGACTACTTGTCAAGTTTCAGAATCTGCAAGCTCTTTGTTCCAAGTGAGACCCAACGTAGCTATCCCCGCCCTGCATGTCACAATGCGCGTGAATCGCAATATATCACAGAACCCGGGCACTGCAAATTTCAAATACAGGCTCCTGTTCATAATTCAGTGGCACGAGACCTAGAATCCATCAACATCATCCAGAAGACTTACTCTAAGCACTCAAGCCTTGTGACGGAGCACACTGGCAAAGAAGCCGACCATGAAGCCGGCATTGCTTATCTTCGTGTCATCTGCTTTGGCGACGACTCTGGTCGCCAACCATCCATTTCCGCAAAGCTGCACACAGATGTGCACCAGGGCCTGGATTTCGCGTGTCTCTGGTCCCAACCTCACGATACCGCGGGCCTTTGACCCTTCCTTCACGGATAATCCTTTGGCGGACTGGGTCTATTGCACGGAAGGCTGCTACCAGTTTTCTCGACTTAAGAGTTAGAGGAAAAGGGGCAGAAACCCTGTGAGGATTGTTCTTCCTCCCGAACCCGACATACACCAATAATCTAACGAATCTAACACGCGTTTCGGAGAAGAAGTAGGAATCGGATCATGTCATCTCGACAAGAGTTGTGCCGTTTAACGGCAGGTCGCGCCGAGAATACCCGCCGGTTGGCACGTGCGGAGAGTTCTAGCTGATATTATACTTGATGCTGGTTGCGGATTGATAAAGGCATTGCGGCGGCCTGTTCCTCCACACAATTGAAAGGCAGTGGCCATTTATGTACGGACGTTGAATATCGCTTGACCTCGCGCCAGCATCAAACTAGGTACATACTTAGGGAGGTACCTTACGGGTAAACTCAGGGGTTTCCGGAAATCCGCGAGCTCAGGTTCTACACCGTTAAGTTCGGGAACAAAAGCGCGGCGACTGCCTTCTCAATAGATGGTCGGCTCAGGTGACAGCCAATTGTATTACGAGCCAGACTTCACCTTCGAAGTCTCCAGTGCGACGAAGTGTATTCTTAGAGCATTGTCACATCAACGCATTCCTACAAGCCCAGTCTCTGACCACGCCTTACTGCTTCACTGCGAAATCCCTCAGTGCACCATGAAAAGCTTCTGGCTGAGCTGCGAGATTGCACCTCTACACTATCTACCTAAGCATGCAACTTAGGATGCGTTCATTATATTATGTGTAACCTTTGCTGACTATGTCCTTCCCGGCATAACTGTCTAGGCACTGTGAGGCTTCTTGAATTCCATATTAGGGTCGGTATGTGTGGAAGGCTTGTGAGGATCAATCTGGTATCCTATGTCATCCGTGGGAAGATAGTGCGAGGATCTAACGTCTTTCCAGGCGACGGAGTAGGTATGGGATATTGGATCTTGGTGTGTAATCCCCTGCTTCTCCGCACGTTCTCTACTACAATTAGTAGGATTGCGACATATCCCGGGGAAGGTTGCATCCTAACCAACGATTCCCTCACGGTGAGGGGAAGGACCACATGTGCAGCTCTTTAGTCTTCCATCGCCCGAACAGAACTGCACAAAGAAGACACCACTTTGCGGAATACTGGTCTGGATTATCATCAAACGTTGTGATGAGATGGCGCATCAAGCCGCCGACGAGAACTATCTAGCCAAGCCGCCCGGCGACTGCTGCATCACCGGAAACCTGCACACCGGCGAGCCGCGCGGGACGCACGAGACGATCGATGGGATAGACACCTACGTCGCCCACCCACCTGCAGGCAAGGCAAACGAGAACATTGTCCTGTACTTTCCTGATGTCTGGGGTTTGTCCATTCTTGCGTTATGGATGGCTTCGCAGAGGCCGGGTACCTGACTGTTGGTCTTGACTACTTCAGAGGCGATCCTGTGTGGAAGCACCGCAAGGATCGCCATGACACGACGACCGATCCGGGTTTCGACTACGAGGCTTGGAAAACGAAGCATCAGGACTTTGCCGCTGAGGCCGTCCCGAGATGGGTGAATGCAGTCAAGAGCAAATATGGGGCGGCCGGAACAAAATATGCATGCGTTGGGTAAGGCGATAAAGATCTACCTGCCCGCGTCTTCATAAAACTTATGACAATTTTCTATCAGATACTGCTTCGGCGCACCCTATGTCTGTGATCAGCTGGCCGAAGATGGCATTTGCAGTGTTGGAGCTTTCGCTCATCCTGCTTTCTTGAAGGAGAGCCACTTTGCAAACCTCAAGAGTGAGATTACTTTTCTCACAGTGCGTGAAGCTGTATTGACATTGTTGAATAAGGACCATTGTTCCTCTCTTGTGCGGAGATCGACCACACTTTCGACACTGGATCTCGTCGACGGGCGGTCGACATGCTCATCGCTGACAAGAAACCATATCATGTGCAGCTCTTCTCCGGGGTTGAGCACGGATTCGCATTGCGTGGGAACCAGGATAATCCGTATGAGAGTAAGTGGTCTTCGAATCATTCCTTCCCTGTCATAACGGTAATTCTGCCCACGTGGCTGACAATATTGCAGGATGGGTCAAGGAACAAAGTCTGCGGGGCATTGCGGATTGGTTTGACTGCTGGCTGGCTGGTGACTCGAAGTAGGCGGGATTGATGGTGCAAAGCCACGCGTACAATGAGACTCGATTTGATGCGAATATTTCCTCTGCTTTGTAACTCTGCAAAACTCAAATAATTGGCAGCAGAAATCTGAGGACAGAATCATGAAATTATATGATTAAATTTACATTTGAGTACAGAGTCTCCGCGGGCATACGGCAAGCTACATTGTGTCGACATGCTCAAGCGGCTACTGGGTGCGGGGAGTGGCAGGCAGATCAAGGTGGTGACGAATGGTCTTCGGTACATTGTACGGGGTGAGGGGAAACATCCCGACTTCGGTGGATGTGGTGAATATTTGAACTACTGGGTTTGAACTTTTGCTCCTTGTAGTCCTCATAGCAGCTTCTCGCGTCATAACATATGTCAAATTCATGGGCATCGCCGAATGCTGCCGCAACAGACCTCCTTGTAATAATGACCGGGACGAGAGCGCTTGACTTTGGGGGAGATGTGGCGATCGTCTCGGGCGCCGGCTCACGAATGTCAGGTGAGGATCACAAAATCGCTAGGGGAGAATCTTGCGCATTCATCAATACCCGGCATGTTCTCGGAAAAACATACTGATCACTGAGCTTGTAGGCGAGATTGGCAACGGCCGAGCAACCGCTGTGCTTCTCGCCCGGCACGGAGCCAGGGTGGCGCTTCTTGATAACAACCTCGAGTGGGCCCTGGAAACGAAAGAGATGATTGACGCAGAAGGCGGCATATCTGAGGCAATTCAGACGGATGTCACCGACGAAGAGTCGTGCAAGCGGGCGGTGGCGAAAACTGTCGAGCTGTTCGGGGCGGTGCACATACTTGTGAACGTGGGTGAGTAATCAGATCATCGGGGACTGCCCAACGTTGCTCTTCGAATCAAGACTCGATTCGTCGGGTTCTTTTTTCTCTTTCGAATTTTGCAATGGGCCTGATAATATGCATCTACACTGCAGTCGGCGTCGGGGGCGTGGTCGGCGATGCAACAAAACTCGACCTAGCCGGATGGGACCGCGATATCCGCATCAACCTGACCAGCATGGTTCATATGTGCCGGCACGCCATCCCGGAAATGCGCAAGGCCGACCGCGGCGCGATAGTAAACCTGTCGTCAGTAAGCGGGATGCTAGGCGGCAATCCGAGCCTTCTCTACGCTACGACCAAGGGCGCCATCATCCAGATGACGAGAGCCATGGCAGTGCATCATGGAAAAGAGGGCATACGCGTGAACTGCGTTGCCCCTGGGATGGTGTACACGCCGATGGTGAGGAGTCGTGGTGGTGGGATGTCGGAGGAGATGAGAAAGGCGAGGATTGAGCAGAATTTACTGGGGACGGAGGGGACGGCGTGGGATGTTGGCTACGGTGAGATCTGCAAAGCAGAATTACGTGTGGGCTATTACTGATGATCATGTCTGCAGCAACGCTCTTTCTTTGCAGCAAAGAGGCCCGATGGATCACAGGGCTTATTATGCCGGTAGACGGTGGTGTAAGTAAAATCCAGAGCTGTGATAGCAATTGGATGTTGACCCATCACAGACGACGGCGGGGCGTCAGGATCGGCCGGCGTTAGAGGAGGACACACTAGCCGTAAAGACCTCTGATAAACAAGCCCAGAAGTCAAAATTGTAAAGGCAGAAAATTGTATCATTAATGTTTGAACTTCACGACAGGGTCCCCGTCTGACTATTGAAATGCACTCAAGTTCACCGACGTCAAGCCGCAAGGTTAGGGCCTGCATCTAGACGACCCGTCCATACCCAAGCGGCGTGCAATCCCACATAGTCAGTGGAGCTGCACGAGACAACTGGTTCAGCTGCATTCGCCCTCGCTTCTCGGCCCCCAGTTCCAGTGTGCGCGAAATGGGAAAAAGGCTTTCGTACCCCATCAGGATATAGTTGAGCAAGGCATCCCTGATATAGCCCCCATCGTCTCTGTCGTCCACGCCCAACTCATCAGCAGAGGAAGTGATCTCCCGGAGCAGAGCTCTGCGGCGCGTTATCTGCGCCAGGACATACTCCTCGGTCAGCTCCTTCTTCTTCGCCTCCAGCTGCGCATGCTTCCACCTGCAGTGCAGCTGGTAGTGGTTCCACTTTGCACTGAGCTTCACTTTGAGCTTGTACAGCTTCCAGGACACCTTGGTGGGACCCGTGGCCCCGCGCATGGCTCGCCATCTTTTGTTGTATGTGCGCACGTTCTCGTCTTCGGTATTCCGAATTTTCATCATAATTTCCGTTTCGAATGCGCCATATTGAGTCTGGAATGGCCGAGCAAGCTCGACGTCCCGGTCGAGCAGCCAGTGTTTCTTCTGTTGGGCTAGGTAGCCATGAAGATCCCCATATAGGGTGTCATTCTTGGACTGATGCTCATGTTGCATTCTCACGCCGGAGTCGGCGTTCGATGAGGTGCGGGCCATGCCCGCGGGTTCTTGTGACGGAATGTGAGCCATGGCTTGTGAGGATTTGTTTGAATGGTGGTCTGTGATTTTGAATCTGTCTGGAAAGTAGTCCAGGATAGTTGGGGTGTGATAAGAGGCTTCCAACAGGTACTTTTGCCTAGGAAACATAGCCATATGAAAGTGAGGTCGGTCGTAGAATGCCACTATAAGTGGCTTGTTGATGAAGGTTGATAGTGGCGAGGAGCTTTGTTTGTAAATGAAAATATGAAGGTTTAAGAAAGGTTTCGGTTATTGTAAGATGAGTTTCCAGAAGAACCAAAAGATTTGGACCGTCAAACAGCACTCAATATATTTTTGGTTGTGGCATTCTAAGCAATTTTGAAATCTTGCAATTCCGCCGCCTAGTGTCCCCTGGCCTCCACCCCGTCACCAGCTAGTGCCTATGTGGACGGTTGGCGACGAGATTGGTCTTTGAGATAGATTGGCTATGCCCGGAACAGGTGTTTCCACCAAGGTTGATTTCGGCGTTCTAGTTCTCGCAGGTGTTCTTCCTCAGCTTTCGCCAGCCGCAGTGTGATGGTCTCTGCTCGATCGCACAAACCACAAAGTTGATTTGCAATCTCGGTCAGTGGTCGCTGAGCATTGCGGTGCCACGTGAAGGGGCGCCTTGTTGGACGAGTCGACTCAGGGTATTCAAGCAGATAGAGGTCTAACGTCATGGCATACATTCTTTCCATCATGCGGATTCAGGTGTGGTCTCAGGATTTCGTGATCGTAGGAGATGTTGCTGTGTAGATGAAACGAGAGCTTGGAGAATGTGGGATGAAATCTCTTGAAAGCATAGCACATATCCCATGTAGTGGAGACAAATATAGGCGTCCTAGCAATTTATATAGTCGAACAGGTCATGTGGACCACCCCCAACTTGCCGGCGCGGCCCATTCGGCGTCTACCTAAGAATAAGGCGGTCTTGGTGCCAGCACTTGAGTATTAGTAGTGTTTAGCGTCACCATCGTGTCTATAAATTCCAGATCCTCCCCCGACTAAGTATATAAGCACGGCTATCGCATCTTATGTTGATACAGTCCCCCATTCATTCTCCGACTTCGTCCATCCAAATTTCACAGCCACCAGACGACAACGATGACCGGGCTTCAACCCGTCACCCCACGCGATAAAAACATGGATGCTACGAAGAAAGTCGCCGAAATGACCAAAAGTCAGCAAGAAAAAATGACCGACGAGTCCCGGCGACACAAGATTGTCACAATGATTCATGTGGCTTTATGTCCCCGTCCCCGTCACAATCCCAGTCTTCAGCGCTGACTTCTCGACCACAGCTATACCAAGCAAAGTCGATGTTCATGGACCTTCCGCTGGAATTAATACACTATGTATTTGATCACATGGAAGCTTGTGACTCTATCGCCCTCTCAATCGCTTGCAAGGGTCTTCATTGTCATCTGTTCGGCACGGCCAGGAACCGCTTCGAAAATGCCAGCAACGAGGTCAAACTCAAGGTTCAGACATTTCTAGAGGAACGCCTGACGCGAGATAAAGTCTACTGCGCCTTTTGCAGAGAATTCCACTCATTGCGTTGGCGTTACCGCAATGACTTCTGCCAGGAATCCCGAGGTCCCAATTGTATCTGGAAAACTTCTTTCACCTCACGCGTGACGGGAAGACCTGTTTGGAAGCTGACGTACCTCGACGCTCGCGCGATCACGAATGCGTGTCTCTTCGAAAGTCCGGACGCGAGAGAGACACTGAACACTCCGAAACAGAAACACTGCGACAAGTCCCAGTCTATCGAAGGTGGATGGAGACAATGGGTGGAGCCCAAGGTGATCGATAGAGAGCTCTTCCTCTGGCTCAAATCACGGTACAGGCCTGGGGTAGATCGCAACGGCTTTCTGATGACATATGAGTACCCGTTCAGTGTGTGCAAGCACGTCAAGCTCCGAGTCGAGTATCCACGCATCTGGGTGGATGAATCAAGCCTGTCGAGGTGGCACTGCAGCCTCCAGGAGCACCACGCCTCAGGGATCTGTGCGACCTGTGCCGCGGAATGGACCCTGCGAGTGGACTTCTTCTTCAAGGGCTGGGCTATCGACATCATGTCGTGGCACCGCTTGGGCGGCCTGCGCTCGCCGAAAGATCCGGTCTGGCTACAGTCTGCTGGAAGGTCTGTCGCGCGGTGGCCGAAACCACATCATGACCTTTGCATTGTGGGCGAGACAAAGTACAGTGACTGTGGGATTACCAGACACTCGAGACAAACTATTGACGCCGGCAGCTGGGAATGTAGGAAGCAGGCATTTCAGAGTGGGGACGCGGGTCATTTTCCAGGACCAATTCAAAGAGCATGGCGCGAATTTGAAGCTGTACCCTGCCCGCCTGTCTGCGAGCGTATCTTATTAGCGGGCAATTGGCCGCCGGTTACATTTCCAATCCCCCAGTGGAGAGGGTGGGCTGGGGGGTCGCTGGGGGTCGCCTGCAGGGTCCGGTATCGATAAATGCCACACCTACACCTGCCCCAAGGTCTACGAGGCAACCCTTAGGAGCCTTTTTTCCTTCTTTACCATTCTTTAAGAATACCTAGGAAGTTATTAGTTATATAACCTAGGTAGTTATTAGTTATATAACCTCTTAAAAATGTAAAGCAAAGTTGGGAACTAAATAATTTCTACTAAAAACGTTAAATACTTATCTAGTTATACTACTTAATAGTATTAAAATAAGCTATTTATAGTTTATAACAAGTTTTACTTTACAAGATATTATAGTATACGCTTATAGACTGCTGGTAGTAACTACTTATCGAATCAGTTATTATAGTCTTTTAGGCGAGCGGTCTATTGCGCCAGCAGTCAACAGTTCAAAACCGTCTCACACCGAGTAGCCGATAAGAAATTTTCATGGTGTCAAATATGAGATGGAACGTTGCTTGTTGGGAGCGGTGTCATCAGATCTACATGTACCTTGAATTTCACCACATTCGACCGTCCCAGCCATCCATCGCAGAGCCGGCGCCCATCATGTCAAGGGAGAAGCCGTTGTTCCCCTCAATAAAACCCAAGTTTGTGAACTCATCCATGCCTACATCCCCAGAAAAGTCCAGCATGTCCATGAGGTAGTCCCCGGACCCTAACGAAAGTGAATCCGGGCCGCCATGTTCCAGGCCACTAGTAGAACCGAAGCCCAAACCAGAGGTCGATGGTGAGTGAGTATTGCCTGCTCCCCCTTGGTGCACAAACCCTTCACTGTCATCACCTGGTGATCGCTTTGCCCTAGAACCGTCACCCGAGCTACTCAGTCGTCCTTGTACTTCGCGCACATACCTCGCCTTCGCCATCAGCCTCCTGATCGGCTTCCACACCGTGCCCCTGGGCTCATTAACCCTCAATATCCCAGAGTTATAGACGGCCATGACGGCATTCCACGCGCGATCACACTCAGCCGACGCAGGACGGCAGCAGATCTCGGCAAGGACGTAGCCGATGGCGTGCCACTGCACATAGGTCTTGGAGTACCATGCCCACTTGACGAGCTGCGGGTGCGTGAGGATGCTGGTTGAGAGCTCGAGGACCTCGATCGACATTGTGAACAGCTTGTCCCTGACTTCTGGATCGATCGGTGCCTGTGATTTGGAGTCTGGGTTGGATGGGGTCGTGGCATTACTGCTGCCTTGGGTCCCTCCTGGTGTTGGGCTCCGGCGGGAGTTCGAGTCGTTGCTGTTTGGTCCTGGCTGCGGGCGGTAGACGAGGAGCCAGAAGCGCGCGAAGATGAGCTTGATGACCATGGCTGACATGAGCGGGCCTGGCTCCGAGGAGTCGCAGTGACGCAGGTACCTCTGAGTGACCCGCTCGACAAAGCTCTCGACTATCGCCTTGCGCTCATCAACCGTGATCTCAGCAGAGCCGTCCCCCCCTCCAGCCCTCCACGGGCCCCTCTGCAGACCGGGGCCAATCAGCCTGGTGCTGGAAGCAGTGTTGATAGCCTCGCACCTGACCATGCAGAAGGTCATGTCAGTCCAGCCCTCCCGCTCAGGAGGAGTCTCTGTCATTTCGGGATAGATGTCGCCATCATCAATATGCAGCGGTAACTTGGTGTCCGAAAAGAATTGGTGAAGGTTCGCCTCGTGCTCCTGGTACTTTGACGAGTGCCCATCCAGCACGCAGATGTACCACCACAGGCGCCGCCGGAGCTCGGTCTCGAAGGGCTTCAGCCCGAAGACGGTGCCGTCGCGGTGGAGGCCCATACTCTGGGCAACATAGAAGACCAACGCCGTAAGTGACCAGGTGGTGCGTGAGTCGTCTTGGTTCCGGAGGGCTGACAGGAAGAGGACGGCTGCTTGGAGGAGGACCATGCTGTGCGTGTTGAGCAGGTCGGCGCGGGCAAGGGCTTGCTCTACGCCGAACCTGTACTTCTCAGTTGCAGCGTCTCTTGTGAGGCCCAGCAGAGACATGCATTGATCGTTTGGTAGACTGATGCAGCACGAGTAGTATATGGCAAACAGGAGAGCCTCTGTGTTCTTGTCTAACGAGTCGAGGGAAGCGATCCAGTCCCAGTATGATTTGGACAGTGTTGGCATATGAAACAGGCGGATGACTGGCGAGACGTTCTCCGTAAATATAGCAAACAGGTTGACTGCCTGTGGAAGAGTTGGGTGGTATGGGCGCAAGGAGTATGCGAGTGCACGATACCCAAAAAGGGCTGCGTTGGAACCTGGTCGCCCACCATCTGAATCTGGTGGGAGAGGTTCTAGGGCGGTCATATCATCCTCGCTCTCATCATCCTCAGCTTCCTGGACCATATCACGGATGCCATCAATCTGCATCACACATCAGTCTACTAACAACAGCAACAGTTTCTCCTGGTCATACCTCGTTTGCCAAATTTGCCCAGAGCACGTTCCCCACGTAGTAGCTCATGGAATCATTGACCACCAGCCTGCCAAACTGGACATCGAGCGACGAGCTCTTCTGCGCCTGAACTTCGGACGACCTGCTGGACGGTGTGGGCAGCGCCTGTTTGCACTCGCCCTCTGGCTTTGCAGAGCTCGGTGCGGGGTCTGGGCCCATGTTCTCATGATGATCACCCGCTTCACCGTCAGCATCACCACCTTCCTTGCCCTCCGAAGCCAGACGTTTGATGATATGCTCAAGCCGGCTGAGCTTGTCCATGAGCTGTGCATTCTCGGCCCGGCGAGACCGCTTCGGCGCCCGGCCCGGCCCCGCTGGGTACGAGCATGTCTGCCCGGCCCGAGCACAGTGCGAGCAAGGGTGTTGGCGGTCACACTTCACCTTGCGCTGGCGGCAGAGCTCGCAGCTGCGGATGTGAGGGAACGGCGCTGCAGGGGCTGTCTGAGAGGTGTCCGCCATGGCGAGGACGGTACAGTGGGCGTCCGGATATCGGGTTCGTTGGTGTGGCCCGAGAGCCAGCCTGTCTCTTCTTTCCACTTCTCAACGTCCCTCTAAGGTGTGATTCGAGGCGTGTGCCCAGCAAAGACAGGGTCGGCAATGATGTGAGTGGGCTCTGGATGGTTGGAGGTGTCGCTTGGCTGGCGGGATGAAGTCGGTGCTCGAGCCCCACAGGCTCGACTCCTTCGCTCGGGTAGGCTTATGCGAGGCCCGACGCCGATGAGCCGCCTCACGCTAAGGCTTGTGTCACGTTGTGTGGCACTTTCAGCTGTAGACGATAGCCATTGGCAAGGTGGAATATTCCGTCATCATTGATTTTTCTGAATGAGCGTTGTTCTCAGCACATTGCCCGTGGACGATCTCCCCAGTATCTACAACTTTGCGCGCGTGTCTGCTGGTCGGTCATTGGCAGCGATCGTGCACATGTAACGCCGATGGGTTTAAGCTCGCAGGCTGTCGTTTTTCACGACGGCGTGCCCAAAGTCTCATTTCAGGTCGTTCCCTCCGCAATTATTCCCCTCGGAGTCGTCATACGTGAGGGCTTATCCGTAACTACTACATGATGCAGGATCTAGACAGAGCATAAGCAAGCAGCATAGGCCCAGCTCGACGCTGGCCATCACTGTCTCATTGAAGGGCTTCATGTCAATTTCATCAAGCACGTGATGCAGTAGTTCAGCCCGATTTTGCGCAGCAGAAAATTGATCGTCTTGGTTGACGGTTTCACTCGTCTGCTCCGGGCGTCCACAGCGAGCGAGTCTGTCAACCAAAACTGCTAGTGGGCGTTGCGCAAATTTCGTGGGAAGCAAACGACCAGGCAGCTGCTGTGACCGGCGGTCCCTAGCGAAAAGTAAAGCAGCTGTTTGTCCGCTTGAAACAAAGGCAAACAGTTTTCCCAGCAGCAGATGCATGCCTGTGTGAAGATGAATCTCTCTTAGGTTGCCCATCTGGGTATGTCACGTGCTTAGCGGCTTTGACGTCGCCCCATGAACCTCATGCAATCCTCAGCTGGACAATGACCGCGAAGACGTCGTAGTCGCGCCTAGGAGACCCCATTAATTTTCTTTATCGACCTCAGAAGCCCTCCAACATGTGTAGGAACATAGCCAGCCATCCAAGACCACCCTTTGTAATGGGAGATTGCTTTTACATCGTGATTAAGCCTGCACATGCGCCTCAGTGCCGGAAATGATACCTCTAGTCTAGCCCACCATACTTTCCTGGTCAACACCCACAGGACCTGGGCATGATTTACTGCATGGAATATTCAGGCAGCTGTGACTCTTTTTGCTGCCTTGAGCCCCAGTGACTCCCTGGGCAACTCACTGCTGGAGCTCCAATTCGCCTATCGCGATCCGAACCATGGTGGAGCTTCTTGGCTGTCACAAAGAAAGCTGTCTGCCCTGTTCCAGGGGCAGTGAACCGCCTCTCGCGATCTGAAGACTCAATAACCATTCGAAAATCGCATTCAGAATGGCTTGAGGTCTATTCTTGTTTATTTGGGCTAATTTGAGCCAGTCGAATTAGCCGTGGTCCCATCGTTCAGTTCGCGTAGTCTATTCGGCACGGCAGATATCGCGACTCACCACCACAGAAACCGTGCCGGATAGGCCCAAACCACCACTTCCAAGAATCGCGAGAAGATCAGATCACGAGTTCCAAGCCATTCTGTGAGTTGCCGTCGTCTGCAGGCAGGGAGCACAGACCGTCCCCAAAATATTATTTAAACCAGGCCCCTTTCCCACCTTCTGGCTTCCTTTTCTTTCTTCCTCCCCATCCTTCAACATCCTCAACTTCAACTTGCCTACTTTTTTGTCTCTCCATCCTTCAACACTTTGACACTCAACTTCAACTTCAACTTCCTCCCAATCTGGTTTCATCAAGACCAGTCTCCTGGCCGGTCAACGGAACTTGACTTGCCCCCTTTGGCCAGCCATCCTCAACAACCACTTCCACTACCATCGTCAACAAGTTGGGCAAACGGTTGGCCCAAAGCTGACCACTCTGAAAGACGCCCCAAGAATTCCAAACATCAATTCTGGTAAGAAACTCTTCAAGCTCAAAGCAAACGGCGACGAATTCTCACCCACTAAAGGAGTTGACTTGGCTCCCGCTGGGGACCACCTTCTCCAGCACAGCCCTTCCCCTTGCGACCGCGAACAAGAAAGAAGAAAAGGCGGAGGCAGCAGGTTACGTGCTCCCTCGCCTGACTGTTCAAGTTGTCAAACAGTGAGTAAACCAATCCCAACTGGAAAGAGTTTCATGGTGATTGACATTAGCCAGGCTTCGACCAAAGTCAGGTTCAGCCGCAAAATAGCTGAACAAACGGTCATAATGGCCGACGTCCTCCCTCGAATCCGTGGAGGCGTCGATTCCTGCTACATGAGCAGGTTTCAGGAGAAGGACAAATACAACCGGACAGTGATCATCTCGCCTCTCCCTGACAAGGCTACAATTGCCGATGTCTCGCAGCTGCGGCGGCGTGGACTCCTGCTACGTGAGCGAACCAGAGGACGACCAGATTGCAATCCTCACATTCAAGCTCCCCGCCGACGCAGTCACCTACGTCGAGCTCTGCGCTGAGACGCCTGCATGGGGTCTCTGGGCATTCCAGAGCTCCCAAACCAGGCCCCGTTTCACGTGGAATCGCCGCGCCGAGGTCCAGGTCTTCGGGTCGGCACCTGGATTGGCTTCGCCTGTGACAGCGGAGACACTCATCCGCGGACCATTGACGCCGATGACTCCCGCTGCCTCGAGTACAAGGGGTGCAAGCCTCACGAGGTCGCCGGAATCTGCCGTGCCCACGGGCTCAGAGGAGCCCAAACGCGATCTCGATTCGAAAATCAAACGGTGAAGACAAGCTTCTGGTAAAGGGTCCCGACAAACGGCCCGACCAGAGGGTCGGCCACCAAGAATGCCGATGACGATGGGGGCGGGTGGAAAGGAGCCCAAGAGCGACCGACTACAATGGCGCTCAGGAACGAGAGATTCGTTCCTCTCTAGAAATCGTGGGGTGTCGTGGCCCTTCAACACATATCATCTTCACCCCATGGATGACAGGCCCGATGAGCCGGCGCGCCCATACTCTTGGTTCGAGCACACCGGACTGGGAGACTTGGACAATCACGACATCCGAGACGGGACGAGGCAATTGGGGCGCGTGACAGTGCACTACAGGAGAGCACAAGCCATGCTCTGGACCGGCCACCGCCATTGAGCATGCCTGATTTTCAGCACGTGCTACTATCTGACACGCCACTGGGGAAGCAGGGGGGATTGATGGATCCTGCTCTGGAGATATCAATGATGCCCAACATGAACCGCCTTGCGCCCGGTCCCATTCAATTCGTGGCGCAATGTCCGAGTCTTCTTGAACTTCAAGAGGATTCTCCTTTTCGGCGTCATTGCAGCCAGCAATGACTGGCCGCTTAGTTCACGGCCATGGCGCGCGGGAACGAGAGATTCTTTCCTCTCTCGAAATCATGGGGTGTCGTGGGCCTTCAACCCATATCACCTTCGCTGAAGGTGCTACAGCAGCCAGGCTCAGTCGGCCAGGCTCAGTCGGCCACTGAGCCTGCCTGATTTTCAGCACGTGGTACTATCTGACACACCTTTGCCCATGGAGGTGCAGATCACAGAGTCCGAGGGCAGCAGACAGGAGAAAGTGAAGGGCTTCATCCGGTTTGACGTATCGGTCTCTCTCCTGTTCTTCAGCCAACTGTCGGTCCCGTGCTGAGCAGAGCGGCTCAGAGGAGCCGCAGCAGTATGTGGGAGCTCGAACGAACCGGGGAAATCTCCATGGGTCTGGTCTTCGCGGCTCAAGTGGTTCTTGACATCCACCATCACTTACGTGACAAGCTCTTGTCGGCGCACAAGGGTTTCATATGTCAGATAACCACATGGACAACGATATCAATCTTCCCCTTGACTTTGCCTGAGCACAAGGACCAAAGCAGCAGGGCCGCCGCAGCGCTGGGTCTACCTCTCCCAACAACTGCAGTGGCCGTTCGGGCGCCTCCAACAATGGCAGCACACCCCAAGGGCTCCCTTCGGGGCCATTTCAAGATCAGAGGATCTTGCCACCCCTTTCCCCTGGCGCTTCTGGCAGCAGCATTTGGGTTCCGACCACAGGCCAACACTGAGCCAAACGAGTGTCTCGCGCCATGGGACTTTCGGCCCTCGAAACGGAGATGATTGCCTACAGCCTCATCGAAGACATGCGCAAAATCCAGTGCGGCGAGTGTGTCCTTGACCTCCCGGCAGAGTGCAAGATCGTGCAGGAGGACAGCTTCACAGACAAACTCAACATGGTGGTCGAGGTGCTGAACATAAATACAAGCTGTGGCCCGTTCTCGAGATGCATTGCCGAGATCAGAGGATCTCGCCAGAGCCATGGCCGAACTCGACGGCGCCTCTGGTGGAGTGTTTGTTCACTTGGTCATCTCTGTGATCAGTCAGCCCGCTGTCAGACTTGCGGGCTCGGGCCCTACCATCTCCAGAATCTCTTGGACGACGGCCAACTACTCCAACTTGCTGAGGCTGTTCAGCGAAAGGTCATCGTGGCTCAAGACCCACCACAAAATCTCCGTTTCGTATCTCTGAATATCAAAAGTCGAGAGCTTCGAGCCCAGAGGGGCTCCCACCCAAATGCCCGGGCCTCTCCTCACCAACCCGGAGCTGATGAAGAAGGCAGAGGAGCTTGCGATTTCCCTGTCCACTTGGCTGATCACTGTCCTCCTCATGGCGTTCCCATTCGCCCGGCCATGGCTCTCATGGAATGGAAGGTGTACAAGGACAATGCCGGCGACACTGCTAAAACACCTTCAGAGCAGCTTTCCACAGGACAAACTCCCCCAGGGCAGCCTTCTGCCAGCGCCAGCCACCACCATCTGACCATATCAGAGCACCTCGACAGGGGCCTGATCACAGACGTCGCGGGCCTGACAATGACGTAGGAGAGTTAGGTCCTCTAGTCGGAGCTCGAAGCTTTCCTGAGGACAAGTACTTCATGGTGGAACACCTTCAATTCCTTCATTCAAGGGATGACTTCACGAGTAGGTCTATACGTCGCAGCGGTGCACTTGACTGGAGGCTAACAGGCAAGACAGATGCTAGAGTCGTCTTCGAGAACTGTGTCCAGAGAATGGCAGCCAGTCAAGCTGATGGGCTTGAAGTTGGGTCTCGAGTTGTCTGCCGAGTCTGGGCTCAGAGGAGCCCAAACGCCGTCATGCCGCCGCCACGACCATGTCCCATGTGCCCATGTCCGCCAGGACTCCGTCGATGTCACGCAGTACTCATTCCGCGGCCATAACTCCTCGCGCACTCAGAGCTCCTTTGGCGCCAGCCGTGGCCAGATCGCCTCCAATGAAAATACAGACACAGCCTTGGCTTCGTGGTTTTAAAGCACTTACGAGGACTACCAAGAAGACGTACAAGCCCACGCGAGTGTCTCTGCCGGCAGCTCAGAGGAGCTGCAGTCGCCGCCGAGCGCCGCAGGACAAGGGATGCTGAAGCTCGGAAGTAATGCTCGCTGAGGCAGATGGCATCGG
Organism: Diaporthe longicolla; assembly: GCA_000800745.1. NCBI lineage: Eukaryota > Fungi > Ascomycota > Sordariomycetes > Diaporthales > Diaporthaceae > Diaporthe > Diaporthe longicolla. Next base: position 238,436 of record JUJX01000027.1, on the reverse strand, counting down.
CGAGAAGTACGCCATGGATGACGTCGACCTTCAGGAAGATATCGAGCACGGCCTTGCGCATCCCGTCAGCGCAATGGCCGAACTCGAGGAACGCGTCAACGACCTGAATGACGTCTCGAAGTCTGGGTTCCTTACTTGGCCCGGAGGGGCTGAGGATCGTCGTCAGAGAATTCTGACTATCAATCCTCATGCAGGCAAGCGGTCACGAAAGAGATGCGTGTCACCACGATAGCTGCCCTTCTCGGAAGAGACTTGCTGATGGAAAGCCTCAACAACCAGCCGCAGAGAAGCATGCTGGCGGAGGAGCCACTGACAAGGCACCTTCAGAGCAGCCTCCCTCAGGACAGCCTTCTACAGGCGCCGACGACCAGTGAATCCACTCCGAGTCGATTCCCAGTACGGCACCTCAGGTCATCTTTCCTGCTCACACCCAAGCTCGCATGGCGGCAACCAACGCCGCCAAGCCCAACACTGCCAACCAGGTCAACACAAGCGATGATTACCCCGGCGCGACTTTGAAGTGGTCTACTTTGCATGGAGAAGGTCTGGGTCCAAAAGCCCTGCAAAAGTGTCCGCCAATATCCCCTCAGAGGGGAGAAATGCTGCATCTGAGTCACTCTCTGGCTCCCGGACTGTGCTGCTCTCTGCCGTGGCTCTCCAACACCGAGGTCAGGTCTTTTCCCCAGTGGTCCTGCCGCCGCAGAAGGCCAAGAAAATCAAGAGGAAGGACCTTGCCAGCACTCAGATGTCTCTCCGCAATGAGAAGGCCCGCCAAGAGCAGAGCCGGCGGTCTTGCAATTACTCGTCAAGCTCCGGTTCGGGCCCAGAGGGGCCTCGTTGAACCACGCCGACAAGCCTTGGGCGACCTGCAGCCTGAAAGGATTAGCGCAAGAACAAGGTCAACACGAAGGACTGGGCGCAAAAGCATGACAACGGCCTCTTCCGTCACTTCATTGAGACAAACCTCGTCGGTTCGTTTCTCGGGTAAAGCTGCCATCGCCGCGGGCGTCCATCTCCCTGGGGTCAGAAGATTCGAAATAGGGTCAACAACATCAAGAAGGGCAATGTTCTCAGTGAGGCGAACCAGAAGAACTGCGCCGCGAGAAAAGGGCCAGGGCAATGGCAAGGAATACGGCGCCAAGGACAGAGGCAAGGACGGCGACAGGCACAAAGGTGCCGATGGCTCTGGCACTCCCGCACCAGCAAGCAAGGAGCGTAAGCATGGCAACTCTGATGCCACACAATCCGGGGGAGCGCCGGCGCAATACTCGACGCGCGAAGAAGCAGAGGGCCGTTCCTGCAGCCGCGGCCATCGCCAACGCCAGCACTTCTTTCTGCCAAGGCTGCTCCTTCAACAGCTGCCGACATGAGCACCACACCACCGTGGGAGAGCCTTGAGTGACTGGAACTCACAATAAAGAAATATGCATAAGGCCGCCTAGGACTTCCTGGGCCATTCATCAGCGCCCAGCCCCCAAGTCAACCGCTTGCAGATCAGCTGGGACCACGCACCCTGGCAGCTCTCTACCTAGGGACCGATGGAGCATGGCGCTATACCAATGCAACTCCAGGTAAGCAGGACTTGAGATACCCCGGAAGAACTGTCGAAGGCCAGAAGACAATAAACTGACAATCCTTAGGTGCAGCAGGAACTGTCCAGCCGCAAAGAGGAATGCCAAGAGTGTTCCCTCCACCCGAGCCCGTGTAGGTCACCAAAACACTCACTACTGGGCCAAAGCCCGTTGTGCCTGCGACGGGCGATCGGGACCGGCGATGAGAGGAAGGAGACACATTCGTTCCTGACCGTCTTAATCCAAACCATGGGCACACCCTAGAGGGGATGGACTGCCTGGCTACTGGGATTATCTTGTGGGAGAAGTCGCACTCTCCGGTGTCGGAGACAATGAGCCCCGAGGCTGCAGAAGTCAAGTCGCGCCTTCCTACACCGCGGGTCGGATCAGCCTCATCAGCCTAACGCTGCACCCGCACCCGCTCCCGCTTCTACTCCTAATCCCGCAGCCCCACGGTCGCTGCAAGGCAAAATCGACCATGCACATCAAAGTGACTGATGCTTGTCATTCAAAAGCGTATGAAGTGCTCCGATCATGCCTGACACCCTGGCCGTGCCCTATTCTACTCCAAGCTCTGACTCCATCCATGCGAAGACATCTTGGCCGCGCAGCCGCCTGCAGACGAGGCTGATGACAACAAGATCTTGCCCGGATCCCACAAATGATCCCAAAAATGCACCATGTGTCCGAGGGAGATGGCTCGCTCACCAACCACCACCCTGCGGGTACGTTGCCACTGCGCACCAGCCGCAACACCCGGGCATGAGCCGGTCTCCTCGACCAAGCCGTTGTGGCCACTCCGTGGGGCACTTTCCAGAGAACATCGTAAGCCTGGGCCTGGACATCGCCGCCCTTCGTCTTCTTGTCGGCAAACAGCCAGTGGCCACGAACTGCTCGACCGCCTGGCTTCATCGTCGGCCTCGGTCTTTCAGGGACGACAGGGCTGGGCGAAGAGGGGGATGATCTAGGTACAATGCTGACACATACAGCCGGACCCGCGGACGAAGAGCACGCCAACGTCCTGTAACAATCGCCTCATCCTCTCAAGACAAAGGCAACGCGGGTCGGAGGGAATGCGGTCATGCTCGTTCTGGGCAGATGTACAGCATCACTTGTTGCAGACGCCTGCGCGCTCACACTCCATTGTGCCAAAAAGACTCTAAAGATGCTCTCAACCCCGTCCGAACCCTTCGCCAATGAAGTAAAATAGTTAGAGCTTAACCAATTAGCGAGCCCTGGTCTTCGACGGGCGAACCGGATAGAGTAGAGTTCTTCAACATACTGCCCATGACTTCGACACCTCCACCTCAGATGGCTGCAGGGGACAACCCTCTGCCTCAGCAGCTTGATGCTGGGTCTAAAGCCAACGCATCAAGAGGCCTTGGAATTGCTTTTCTACCTCGACACACTATCTAGGACCGCACCACTTAATCCATTCCTGTGCTTGGGGACCAGAGGGTCACCCCTGAGTTGAGATCGACATGGGCCCAGAGGAGCCCTTCGAGCTGCGGCCGTCCCCGGGCAAAGGCTGGGGCGCATTCGCCATGCGCCACCTCGCGCCTGTAGCCTTGCGTGCTCAAGATGATTTCGGTCAGGGAGAGAGGGGTCTTGCCTCGGCATTCAACCTCAGCTTCCTCTGACGGCAGCAACCGGAATTTGGACGATGATGCCGTTGTCGTCGTCTCTTCTGCCTGAAAAGGTTCCTTCAACTCGATGGCTGATGCGAAACCCAAGTCCCAAGCTTCCGAGACAAATGCCGAATCGGGCTTGGAAACCAGTTCGGAGGCAGCTCGACTCATTCGACCTGAATTCGCGTGCTGGTCCCGCAAAGCGAGAACGCAAGTCTCGAGCGGATGCCGTCACTCTCCAGTGGTTCTCTCCTCCTTCAGCGCAAATTAGTAGCATTCACAGCCTTTCTCCAACTACTTGCGGCATGCTGGTCTCCCACCTTTCGAGGTCCGCCTGCTTCTTGGCAACCCTTAGTAGAACGGACACCACCAGCACCATGGCAACAACGGCAACACTGAGAGAGAGCCGAGCTGACCACTCCACTCGAACCAGTCATCAGACTTGTACGCTACCAGCGTGACGACCTGGCAGTGCGCGCGGGACCAGAGGGTCCCGTCCCGATCCGTCTGTCTCTCACGTTGAGTACACCGGTCCGGCCCGCCCCACGGCTCAACGAGACGCTGCCCCCGTCGACCCGGGCCGCGCCGACAACAACGCTACCAACTCAAGCTTCCCAATCCCCCAGCAGCTGCATCACCAGCCGAGCTTCCTACCCTCAGCTCACTTCTACTGCGAGGTTCTAGCCCGCAAAGAGCCGGGGACGTCGTGCAAGGTATAGAGATACCTGTCCGCTCTGGCCGGGGATGCGCCGCAAGAGTCCTGCAAAAGCCTACCGACGAGGAGGCATGTCGGTCACCCCGAGGTGTTTGGAGAGACTGGCGGTCTGTCTCCGTTAGGGCCAGGGCCAAATCTTTAGGCCATGCGAGGCGCGAGGCGCGAGAGCATCCAAGGCCGGCGAGACGGTCGCCTGCCGAATCGCACTCCGTCATGCCATCCAGAAGGCGGAGATAAACAGTCCATCCAACCCAGGCGGTCCCTCGGCATCAACTCCTCAGCCAGGTCGCGGTCTGCCCGCCTGAGGGCCAGGACTCTGGGGCATGCGAGCCGCGAGAGCATTCGGGACGGCAAAGTGGTGATGGAGTGCTGGAGTGGCACTCCGTCATGCCATCTAGAACATGGAGATAAAAGGTCCATCCAAACTAATTTGTTGCTGAAACCACTTCATGAGGACCTTGTGGTTATCATCCGTCACGGCGAAGTCTTTGGGGCATGTGAGACCCACATCCAAGTCAAAGTCAATCTTCGATGGTTCTACCACTGTGTCCAAGGTCTCCTCATCGCCGACATCAAACCCGAGTTGCTGTCCGACGGCGAGGTCGAGCGACTCGCGCGCATCGCCCAGCCGCAGCCCTAGCAGCCCCAGCAGCGGCCTTCCTGAGAGCACGCAAGCCCTGGGATGCAGGACCCTTGAGTCGGACTCTGTCATGCCATCCACCGTCATGGACGTCTCAAGCTAAAATAAAGCCAAGTTCTCCGCAGACGCCCTCCTGCTCGGAAAGCACTAACACGAGACTGTCCTCTACAAGTACACCTTGCTCCGTGCTCGCTGAGCGCACTGCTGGAATCTCTCCTATGCCGTTTCCAAAGGAGCAGACGGTGTCACGATTCCAGTCGTCTCGAGAGCAGAGGCTCTCAGCTGTACCTCTGAGGAGACCTCACAGTCCGACACAAGAACCTCGATCTTGACTCAGCCCTGCGGAGCTGTACAGAGCTCTAATCATGCGATGGAGCTGGGCCCCGCTACCCAACAATACTTGAGCAGGATTTGTGGTCGGACTAGGCACCATCCTTAATGCTGCCCCTGGAGGATCTTGTCCGCATTCCGGCACAACAATTCTTTCAACGGCCTGATGGAGCTCTACCAGACGACTATCCCTGGGAGATTCAGGGCATCGTGGGCCCTGCTCAGTCTTGTCGGCGGTCTCTGGCCGCCGTTAGCCAGGGGCAAGATGAGGGAGCGCCCTCGCTAGCCGTCTTCGCCGTGGGGTGGCTCGTGGTCATGAGAGTGGTGCCTGCGCGGAATTACGAATCTTCCTGATTTCACAGTCTCGGCGGGAGACTCATCCGATCGCGATCGCCTCGTTTTCTCGAGGCAGAGAGAATGGAGGCGGTGGTGAGCTGGAGAATGGAGACACTCTAATGTCACAGAGTTGACGGGTCTGAGAATCGACGGTGAGTTTCACGTCCTACGACCTACTATTCCAAGACTGAGCTGACCAGTCTGAGAGCATTTTGGACAAGCTTGGCGAAAATTGTCTTGCGAGTTCAGACTTGGGCTCCTTGGACAGGCTGTCAACTCCTTTCAATCTAAGGTGAACCGACTCAGCAAACAGCATTGGACCAAGCTCAAGGCTGGCCCCAAGAAGATGTTCCCTGAACAGGTTGACCAGGAAGCCGGCCACAAGTACTCAATGACGCGCGAAGTCATGGATTCCAAGGGCCGCGCCGGAGAAGCTCGATGATCCCGAGCGAAGGGTCCTCAGCTCCCAGCATTCGCCCCAACCCCGACAGGCCGGCCGCCAACTGGTCTGAGGCGAACCAGGCGGTGTTGGTTCGGTGTAGCTTGATCTCTTCCCCCACTCAGTGCGAGGCTCGCATGATCGCTGCGTACACCAGCACGGCCAACGTTCGGTGTGTCGAATACCACAATCGTGGAGAGAGACTCCACAGAATAGTGACACACCTCAACCTGCACAACATGAGGCACCGGCTGGCGCTTTCCACAGACAAAGCCAACCAGTCTGTGCACGCGCGCGCTTGATCTTCACGCCGGAACGCAATCCCGCGACACAATTGTCCCCGGCGAAGTCAAGAATTTCACGTTTCATTTTCGGGACGCCTTGGCTGTCATCATCGTTGTCGTCGTCGTCGTCGTCGTCGTCGTGGTTTCCCCGCAAAGATGCTCTGGGGGGCCCGCGACGCCCCTGACCTGCGACATCCACCTGCTGCTCGGGATGGATTTACGACCGGTCCATCTGCCTTGGCCTTGGATCTGCACCCAGGCCCACTTCTGGTTGGCGACCATTGGCCTGCCTCGCTCCGAGATTGTGGATTTTGTTCACAAATGGAACTCTATCTGTACCAAAAGAATAACATACTTACGGAGGAAGGGTGGGGTCGCCAACATACTCAAGAGTTCCAAGCAACACACTTGAATGCAACACAGTAGTTTGAGCAGATATCGGCTGCGACACTAGGAGCCTAGAAGCGAGGGAGCCATCGGGTGTTACGCGGAGATGGATGAGTTCGGATTGGAGATGCCGCCATGGAGAATCGGTAAGTGTTCCAACAGCACCAGAGAATATTCTTGATCAAACACTAACAAGTCCTTCAGCTATCCATCGGCGAAGGCTCAGAGGGGCCAAAAGCGTACCGTGAATTTCCAGCCAAATTCCTGTTCACGTTCTGTGCCATAACACCACCGCAACGGCACGCGCGACGACGCCGACTCCCGAGGTCTTCCTCCCAGTCATCGACCCGAAGTCCTATAGGAAGCTGCGATGACCCGACAGGCCAGCGTGGCCTATTCGCAAATACCTGCCAGATTCTGGAGAATACAGCAGCCGAACAAGAGATTCTGAGTACTTGTCAGCTCTACACCTCTCTTCTTGAACGTGCCTTTTGTCTCCATCCTGACAACAAGCCTATTCTGCGGGAGAGTCCAATTCACACCAACCTGAACCCATATCAGGTTCCCGCCACTTTTCGTCGATCGGGCCTTATGCCGCTCCTGAATCTTGACCAGTCGGTCGATCTGGTCCTCACATACGTAGGCCACCTAGTTGGGGCGGTCCCCTTCGAGCCCGGGCCGCACCAAGCGCATACGGCCACGTCCACGGCGGCGCGGAGCACCACGACGACGCGGAGCACCATGACGGCACGGAGCACTACGACGGCACACAGCACGAAGTACCCTGGTAGCAGTCAGCACATCGCTGGGTGTGGACCTGCAAGTCTTCCGGGGATCCCTCCTTGACTCTCGTGATTTCTTTCGCCAGGAGTTCGCGTACAGAGGTACGCCACGGCTGATTGGGGATGCCCTAGAAAGAGCGGTGGTTTGGCTCTTGCACCGTGAGACGTCAGAGGACGTCAGGGGCCTCGAAATGATGAATCGGTGGAGGATGTTCAACATGATATTCTTCGTTGCCTGTGTGTATCAACACATGGCAACAGTCGATTCATGCTCCAACTCAATTTTCGAGGAACAGCCACCATGGCAATGCCCGTGACCGGCTCCAGGTCTACTACCAATCTCGGCACTGGGGGCTTGAAGATGGAGCCCAACGCTGCCAACCTCCGACCTGCCAAAGCACAAGATGGCAATGGACCCGAGACGCTCATATCTCAAAATCGACTCCTCCTTTGCGTCGCAGCAGTCGACAGTCAGCAACAGACGGTGAGAAGCAATCATTGCTTCCGGTTCTCGCGCGCCCTCACCAGATGCAACGACTGCAAGAAATGGAAGGCATACAACGCCTTCATCGGTCCTCGCAGTGCTGTGCGTGGAAATTGCGACACCACAACAACAGATCATGTTGCCTTTCTTGTGGCACCATGGCGCCACCAAAATCATAGGCCGAGATCGTGCAAGGGATGCTCAAGGCTCCCCTTCGGGAGCCACCCCTGCCCGTTCTTTCACCCTCGCCCTCGTCTTTGACGGCTGAGGAGCCCATCGCTCTCGGGGCCGAAGATTTTAAATGCAATTGGTCGCCTCACCTCACCATGTTGCCACCAAAATCATACGCCGAGACTTTCCAGGGGGCAGTCAAGACCTCCCACCCTCGGGGGCCAACCGCCAGGTCCACTATCGACACCCTGGTCGGGGATGGAGGAGGCCCTGCTCACGTCCAGGCCCTCGCAGCTGGAGGAGGGATCGCGCCCACAATCCTATGCGTCGGGAGTTGAACGCAGTGGCGAGAACCTTGGCTGTCCCAGAAGGTCTCCACGGAGCAGCCAGGTCGTGCGGGTTCCGTGGCGGGCCCAGGTTGCCCACCGACCCAGGCCCGGTGGGCATCCTGGGGCCGATGATCGATTCGCAAATGATCCAGAAATCACAAGGGATCGGGTCGACTTTTCACCCACACACAAGCTCCGCGACAACATCATGGTTCACTTCTGGTCGAGGATTACGTCTGCGAAGTATCAATGATCAACGAGTCTAGTTGAGAAACCGAACGGACCAGAGGGTCTACCTGTTTAACGATACGACTCGGCTCGATACCTTTCTGGGCATTGGCAATCCTTGACCTCGAGGATTCCCAGCGCCAAGTAAGCCCAAGATGTCAGGCCACCTTCTCCAGCATCTTAGCACTCTGTGCAACCTCTCCAAGGGAGCAAGATCACCATTAACATCCCAATGGCTCCACCACCGTCGCAGTGGCATGGCAAATGTCCCCGGAGATTTGCGGTTCCTTCACTTCCCGTCACGGTCTGAGTTGTCCTTGCAAAATTCATCACCAGAAGTAAAGCAAGCCAGAATTTTCGCGGGAGCAGTCATTTGGCTTCCCAAGGGTTCATGCCTGAGCTCGAGAGGCTCTGGCGGTTGCTCAATGAATCGGAAAAGGGGCAAGGTGAAGCCCACCCATGAAAAGACAATGAAGCAGCTCAGAAAGTAATCCCCCCGGGAGGACCATTTCCATCATGTTTCCGGCTTAGAGAAGCCGACAGCCTGTACAAACTGTTCTGCGTTATCTGAAGAGAGCCCATCTTCGCTCTCGAGCAAGAGCTTCATCTTCACGCCCGGTGCCGCGACCCTGTCTTCTGACTTTGCGACACCACAACAACAGCCCATGCCTCCTCGTCTTTTGGCACCATACCGACAATGGTACCTCCCAAGTCATACGCCGAGATCGTGCAAGGGTCGCCAAAGGCTCCCCTTCGGGAGCCACCCCTGCCTCACCGTCGTCGACGGCAGAAAAGCCGACACCCTCGCCCTCGACATCGCGGCTGGAGGTGGGACTGCGGTCGCTATTCTGGTGTTCTGATTTGGGAGGAGAGCAGCAGATCTCGTCTCCTTCTTTTTGGCACCAAATATCACCATGGAGCCATGGGTTCTATGATGAGATCATGCAAAGCGCACGCTGGGCTCCACAGGCGCCGACCCTGCATCTGCTCCCACAAATGCTCTCGTTGGCGATGGTTCAGAAGCTCGCGGCCACACAGCCGGAGGCGGGATCGCGCCAGCGATCCTACTTTTGCAGCCCTGCAGCCCTGCTCTTCTTCACCCCTTCAAACAAAAGAGGGTCTCTTCTTTCTTGGATCAGCTGCCCCCAGCCGATCCTTGGTCCAGTGTCTTCGTTGAGGAAGCCCGTCCATCCCTCAGGAGACTTGCCTTCCGAGGATTTCGCCCTATGACTGTGTCCGACGGCGGGTTAGTTCGCCATGCTTCCAGGCTGCGCTCGGGGACTTCAACGGCGAGAAGCAACGCGCGAGCGAGAACGCTCGAAATAGTGCACACAGTACAGCTCCACGGCCTCGTCGCACTGGCCAAGGTTTCGACTCGGGAGCCGCGGCCAAAATTCCCTGTAATCCAGGTGGTCTGATAGCGAGAGTTCATTGGCCAAAAAATACAACAACTGCGCAGAGCTTGGGGACCCGCGTGGATATCGGGTGTAGGAAGCAAGTGAACCGTGAAAATCAGGCAATGCCTAGGCAACTTCATGGCCAGAGGTCCTATGGCGAGGCCGGTGGCTAGGCGGTCGCCCTCTTCGATTTGAATCAAGGTTGGGCCTTCACTCGCAAGCCCGCCCTTCACCGACAATCCCATCCTGCACTGACGATGGATAATTCACGAGGGAACAGCAAGGCTGATGATCAAGGTATTGCCCCGCTGACCGTCGTGACAAACACTTCGCCATGCAGTCCAATGTGCAAGCGAACGCATCATCATCCAGTATGCCTGACTTTGAGCATGTGATACTTTCCGGCCCACCTTTGCCTATGGAGGTGCAGATTACAAAGTCTGAGGGTAGCAGACAGGAGAAAAGCGATGGGCTCGGAGGCGCCCTCTACTGGCGAGTCGCACACGAAGACCAGCCTCCCCGTCACATTCTATGCGGCAGATATTTGCGACTACGGTGCCAGGATCGGTGCGGTGCAGTCTGTCAGAGCTTGCTACAACAGCCTCGCAATCATGCATCTCTTCCCGAATAGTGCTGTTCAACGAGGCTGGGCGCATGGTGTCAGCCAACTCTCCTTCTCATGGTCAACCACTAATGCCTTCCCAATCGCCGAATTTCGAGGCCTGGTGGAGAGATGGACGACCTCAGGTCATCAAGCCTGGCAGGTCCGGTCCATGTTGCCGGCATCGTGGACAGCAACATCCCAGGAGCGGCCTACGATGCTGATGCCCAGCGACTGCAGAACGTGGCTCATCACAGCCTTCCCCAAACGTTCGGCAACTCCCGCTTAGTCTGTCTACGTGGTCGGAAAGCACGGCAGCCGGGCCGTGCCGGCTTGGAGAAGCCGACTTCGAGGAGCAACTTGAATTGCCCAAGCCATGGCATTGCTGGAGTCTCTTTCACGCGAAGTCGCCCTCATTGGAGGATTTTTGGAGTCCGGAAAGTTGTACGCGGTCGGCGACGGAGACGGCGACGACGGCGACGACGACAACGACCTGCATCACGAGTCCGTGGCCCCCGGCTCCCAGTACACGGCCGCCGACGCGCAGGCCGTCTGGATTTGGTGCCGCGGTCAGGTGCGCCACAAGCAGGCGCCGCGGCCATCGCGCCATTACCAGAGACATCTTTGTGCAGTCCAAGAAGTTGGGTTTGAGTCTTAAAGAGATTCAAATCTCACGCTGCCACTGCAAGGACTTTGACTCATTGTTGGCGGCCCCAAGCGCGGTCGCGTCAACCCACATTAGAAGAAGCGCTGGCCATAAAGAATGCCAGCAAGGCCCAGCGTCGACGCGATCGCCAGGAGAAGTCGGACCCGGAGTACTCGGACGACGAGCCGATCCAGCAGCTCGAGCTTGGCAACGCCGACGAACAAGCCGCTGCCCGGGCCGAGTGCAACGATGTAGAGGACGAGTCGGATTGTGGGTCGTCGGTCGCCTCAGGTGGTGACGCAGAGAGCTGTTTTGACAAGGTATGTCATTGCCTGTTTTTCTGCCTCGTGATATTTACTGACTTGTTAGGACACTGGGCCCCAGCCTCAGCCCCAGGCAGCCACCTCAGCAGCCGCATCGCGAACGGCCATTACGCTGATTGCGAGATCCGTCCGGGCGTGTTCCACTCCACCTACACAGAATGCGTCAAGTGCAGCAACCAGAGAGAAGAGCAGCGCGCGACCTGGAATATCTTTTTAGGCGCCTGATCCTCCGAGACCCCGACCCTTTCCGCGACGGCCTGCTCAAGCCCGCCGACGACACCGCTGGCATATAGGGCCTCCCATTTCGGCTTAGAGAAGCCGACAGACAGCCTGTCGTCCGCCTTATCCCCTGGAGATTGGCGCGGCCGATGCAGCGAACTACCATGTCTCGCCGCCCATCCACCCCTCCCGCGGCCACCGAGGCAGAGGAGACCATGTCTCCTCTCTCAGCCAACACCTTCGCCCTGGGACCCGGAGATCGTCAGACCTCCAACACTCGTTTCGGCGCGACTGGCGGATCGTCGTTCACCGGCCCACTTCCTGCCACCACGCCCCCCGACCCGCCTATCGGACCAGAGGATCCGACATTATTCCTCAGTTTCTATCACCAATGCATGGGAACCACTAGTCCACCGGCTGCATCGCTGAATATCCTGCCAAGTCTCGAGCCTATCCTCTGAGCTTCTGGCTAGATGATCGATCTGGCAAAATCCCTGTGTCGGCTGCGGCGAAGAACACCAAGGCGGCAAAGGCTCATGCCTCCAAAGGATCGCGCCCAGAGCAGACCTAATCTCATTACTGGAAGAGAGTTGGCACTCAGAGAGCTAATAGACTCAGTCCTAGGACTGGAAGGCGAGGGCCATTTCCAACGCCAGCAAGGCGGCCAATTCCCACACGTGAATCCCGGACAAAACAACCCCCCAGGGACAATTGTCTTCTTCTTTGATATTCTTCACTAGGAAGAGATCCAAGCATAACTTCAAAGTCAAACCTGACCGCTTTCGCGGTGAGAATGACAACGCCTTGGAAAGAAGAGACAAAAAATGTCACAGATCCCAGAATTCGCCCTGCATACATTCTTTACCTGCCCCGAGAGCTCCTCGACAAATTGACCAAATACTTGACCCAGAGAGACCACGATTCCCTGACCAATCAGCAAGATCAGCGGAAGGCGCAGAAAAAGGAGGAAGTGCGGCAGAAAATGGACCTCAAGCTGAAGTGGATGGACCGGTTCTAGTCCTTGAGCAGCTTTGCCGTGGCGTCCCGCTCGTCGCGCAGCGCGTAGATGTCCTCGGAATAACAGCAGCAATAACAAAAACTGCAGCAGCAGCAGCAGCAATAGCAACAGCAACAGATGGACCCGCCCCCCACCTGCCTCCTCCCGCGTCGCTCTCGCCCGCGCCCGCACCACTGCCGAGGCCGAGGGCCGCCTCCTCGCCTACTTCCGCCGCGCCCGCCGCCAGGCCGCCGCCGCCCGCGTGGCATGTCTGTGCGGCACGAGGCTGAAGCCACGTGCCCGCAGGACCGTCTACACTGTTATTGGCAATTTACCATTTGAAGCGCTGGGTCTTTGAGCGCTTACCATTGTGTGAAGGGACTGTACGCCTTCAGGGTGTATACGGATTAAGAGCGCAACCGGCTAGATCTCCTCAAAAGTGATAGAGCACGCTTCGTTCCTGGGACAGTTGTGTACCCCATTCACGCTGTACGGGAAATGAGATCTTGGAGACTGGGAGGTGGCTCGGCACTTCAAAATGCTGGAAGGCTGACGGCCAGCCTCGCTGACAGGCTCCAATGGTCCTTGCAAAACTATGGCGGCGGGCAAGTGTGTCAGCCGCTTAACAGGTCGGCAAATCCGACTTCCAATCAGGCCGCCAGCACAGCACCTGTCCGAGGAGAGCGTTCAAGTCGGCAAGAAGCCTGCACGAGAAGATCTTCATGAATAACGCCCATCCTCCCAACCGCAAATGGTTCGGGGCTATCAATATGATGGCAGCGGCGAAGGCTATATTACCAGAATCAGAGGAATTGTGATTGGCGAGGGCACCGAGCCCGACGGAGACGATGTCAAGCTCACCGATGAGCGCGTCAAGCCTGACTTCACAAAGACGAGCCTCTCGGCCAGCTCATTCGACCGGCCTACGGGACCAGGCCTAGTGTCGGTGGATCCCTTCGTCCAGGTGTTTGGTGCCGAGGAACACAACTTGTGTGTGTTTTCAGACACCGCATTGGGTTCAGAATGCCTTCTGTGGAAACGTCCTGTCATGGAATCCCTGTTAGGGTACGAGTCCGAGATCCTCATCGACGAGGCGAAGACACGTAGCCCTCCATGTAGCGCAAGAATTGGGGCGGAGTGGCTTGGAATGCACCACGTCCTTTCGGTGTCTTCCTCCTGCGGCCCAGCACTGCCTACTTGGCATTGCGAGCGGCAATTATCGGGACTTGACATCTATCCAATCTCCCAGGTGGGTTAATTCCGTCGAGTTGGCTTCACAGTTGTGTCCGCTTGGGTACCAAGGAATGAAGTCATGTCTGGCCAACAACATCGAAGACAAGGCACGAAATTCAACCTCGATATGATGGCAACAGTCTTGAGCCCAAATTCAGGCGATTCATGGGCAGAAAGTGCCGCCCTCGCTATCTGCGGTCTGCTTGGGTGGCGTTCCAAGTAGCCCACTACAACCCATTCAATGAGCGCAGCGGCTCGACGACAAGTCTCTTCGACTTTCTGATTTCTTCGGCCGGAAACTACGTCAGACTCGAGGAGCGCCTCATGGCTTAGAGAAGCCAACAGCTGGCACATCATACGGCTTGTTTCTTGTTTGAGAGGGGGGTAGAATGCCCCGTCCCCATGTGCTGTGCCGCTCGGCGGCGGCAGTCACATTCTTCGGTGCCAAAGATTCCCAAAGAATGACTCCAATCCCTAGAAAAACGTATGTGCCGTTCCGAATTCCACACATAAGACGATTACACGAAGCTAAGCAGTCCATCACAGCATGCAGTGCCGGTCATAGGAGTTCCACCCTCTCCGTCGCGAAGGATCAACCTACGAGGATTCTGCACAGCCGAACGGGGTGAGATCCCAGTTCAGCGACCATGGCAAGGCAGAGTCCCGGAAATATCCAGGACTACCACTTCCCAGAAGTCCAATCCTCAGGGGTATGGGTCCTTGGAACCTCTTCTTTGCATCGGTTGTTTATCAGAGGCGAAGATCTCCTCGGGGTGGTTTCGCACCAAGAGCAAGGTCTCTGGAGTTCATCGCCAGCTACCACCTTTGCAATCGACCTTACGAATCCCAACTTGTTTCTGAAGCAAGACCTCCACAACCTCTACCTCGTGTCAGGAAAAGGGTGTTCTGTCTTGATCTCTAAATAGCAAGCGGGTCTTGGTTCCCTGCGCCCACTTGCTAGACCACATGGCTGTCTGAACTTGAGGCCTAACAGCACACCTCCAAGGACTGCTTCGGCCTTTTCGCACACAAAACGGTCAGTGCTACGGAGAAATACCTCTCGCTCGGCACTTGGAAATGGCAATATGACCCAACGACAAGGATCCAACGAAAAGCCTTGGAGCTGTACCTGCCCGCCCAGGAGCTGACAAGACACCTTGACATGTACATCAGCCCTGGTGACCGTTTTGTCACAGTCTCAGGTGAGAGTTTTCCGAGCTTGAACTTGGCCAAGGACGCACTGCGAGATTGGCGTGGGGCCACTGGGCAGGAGGTCCAGAACAGAATGATCATCCTGACTCGCCGGTGTCTTCCCACCGTGACAACATGGGCAACGCGTTCAATATCTAGCCCTGTCTGGCAGCCTGAGCGGAGAGACTCGAGGTCAGTCTCGTCGGAAGTTCTCGCGGGGCTGTCTAATTCGCCATGTGCGAGTGGCTACGAGTCGGACCGCGAGGGCAACAATAACAAGGACCAGCCTACCATGAAGCCACACCGAAAGGAGCACGAATAGCATAGCGGCAACAATTCCACCGTGCCCGGCGACTGCACCAAACGGGAGACCGGCAAAGTCTGCGCAGCAGGCTGTCACGTTGCTCGAGGAACCAATTCGAAGACAATTAATCTGATTAATGGCATCACAGTCGAGAATTTAGAAAAGTCTCGCTCGCGATTCCTGCTACTACTGTTGCCGAGGGTGTCAGTCCATGTGGAGTACAATATTTCAACAAGAAGGAGCTCACGAACGGCCATGCCACGGATCCCGAGACTTGCTCATGCCACCCCCTCTCTTTGTCAAGGCGAGCTTTCTTCTGGATCGCCATGGTTCAGCTCTGGAAGCTGAAGAAGCCCTTACCAAGGAACTTGCCAATGGGAATGGAACCACATATCGATCGACTAGGCGAAGAACAAGCGAGGCTCAGCGACCTAATGGCATTGCTAAGGGCTCTCGCCAAAGGCCGAGCGAGTTCGCACATCATCAACCAGATGGCTTACCCTGCCAATCATGGTGGGAGTATGTACGAGGTTATCATGTATTTTCCCCTTACTTGTGGCGCGCGAAGAAAACGACAAAGAATGCAAGAACGGAAAGGCACGAGGCTCCATTTAGAAACTCCGAGGCTGCGATATGTAGTCGTTGGGGAGATACATTGGTGCCCACGACACGGAGTGTCAGAATACACATGGCATCTAGACCGAATGTTCATCGGAGGTGGCCGCAGCCCGATTCGCTGACCAGGTCACTTCATTACGGCTCCGATCGCCCCTTCGCCCCCTCCCCCCGAACTTGCTAAGAATAGGCGCTCGTCCAGAGGGACGATAATTCTGGATAGGTGAGCATACCGCCGTGGACGCGACTTCTGTAAAGGGTTTTTGTGCTAACTAAGTCCCGAAGCAGAAGACCATTCTTCAGCTTCGATACGTCTGCTCATCATCCTCGGACCCGAGCTCCCAGTTCTACTGCTTCTCTCACCACCACCACCACCACTACATAAACCCCTACCATGTCTATCTCAATCAGAGTTGGAACTATCCTCAGCCGTCAATATTCGAAGCCCAGAATGCAACAGGTGGAACTACTCGAACCGACCCCACGATCGCCAGTAGACTCCTTGTCGGACCGAACAAGTGGCTTATCAACTCACGAAACTAGGCCGAGGCAGACTACTGCTCCTACTCTTCCCTCTCGCCGTCCTCCTTCTCCTCCTTCTCTTCATCTTCGTCGTCGTCGTCGTCGGTGGCGGCGTCGGCGGGAGTCTGGCTCCCCAGATTAGCCATCAGCTGGTAGATCTGCTGATCTTACAAAACACCACCCCGGCTGAGCTCACCCTCAGCACTACCATTCCCGTGGTGTTCTCAGATCTCCTTGCCTCTGCCGCGGGCCTTCTCACACTGCGCCTTGAATGGCCTCTACAATCTAGTACCGACCATTCTCAGCTCGCCAGGTAAGCTATTTGTTATTGTTGTGCGCGGCTTTTGGCAATGGTAACTGACGTTTCTCGTCTTCTTTTAGCTGGTCAAGGAGTCGGTTGGCCTTCTTATTCCTGCCCACGAAACTGAGAATCAAGATCGCAATCAGGTTCAGGGGGTGGAGCACTGTTTCTGAGACCAGCTCCCTCAGCTGTATGGTACTAAGTCAGCCGCCGCGAATACATGCACAAGTCTAAGGTGAAGACCAATTCATAAAACCAGGATTCATCTTGAAATTGCGGAGACTATTTCCCGAACAGTTCACAGTGGTGAACACCGGATTTTCGCGCTGCAAAAAGCGAAAGAGAACCAGGGCCAGGACCCGGACCAAGGCCAGCAGCAGTACCAGGGGCAGAGGCCCCTGCAGTCTACATCTCCAAGCCGTTCCTTACTCACGACCTGGTCACATTGGACCGCCGGAAGGAGAAGCGAGACTATAACTTCGATCTGCCCAAGGAGATCAGAGACACGCTCGCCATGCGTAGACAAGAATGGAGAGCTGATGAGGAGGTTCGAACAATTGGAGAGGGCATCACAGTGCCCCTATCAATCGTGATGAACACGCCTTTCATCAAGCAGTCCGAAGAGCAGGCCATCGCACTCATGCTGCTCAACAAGTTGCTGTTTCCCGTGGCTTGTTGCCCTACACTCACGCCCCAAAGTCTAGGAGGGCTTTTCGGAGACATCTACCGGGCTTTTCGGAGACATCTACCGCGATGGGCATGGTGTCAGGAACGAGAACCGCGGACATTTCGATGAGAAGACAATTCAGCGACCCGTGGAACGCCCACAATACATGGAAGCTTCTTGCAGACATCGGGTGCAGGAGACCGACCGTTGAAGTGCTCAGGTATGAGTCCATGAAACAGTGGCTTCCTGAACAGCCAGCCACTGGCTCGACGCCGAGGAACATCAACAGTCCCAAAACTACCAGACAGTGGGCAATGACTAGATCTTGTGCGGGTCGGTGCTCGTCCAGAGGGACGAGGACGCCGAGCACTCTCTGGTACACAAATGGAAGTGGTGCTTCGCCTCATACCACTTCCTGGCGCTTCGCCTCATACCAACTGGTACGGGCAATATCATGCCCCCATTCCTGGTGGCATTCGACGCAATGAAGAAGGCGGGAAACCGCCATGCACGATGCCCAGATTGCCGGACGCTGCCCAGGTGGCGCTCGTTGGGGACGGAAGAAATCCATCGCCCCGCCCGGATGCCAAGCACGCACAACGACTTGCGGCCTTGGAGAAAGCCCAAAGCTCGTTTGTCTACCGCGTGCCTCGTGCCTCGTGCCTGTGTACATCTGTCCCTACTCGTGCGTGTGGCTGGTCGACTCGGTGAGGAGCCGCCCAGTCTGAGCGTGCGCCGCGCCCTGTTCAAACACGCAACCTTTGGTCCAGAGGGACCAACCGTCAAGTGCCACGCTCCTGACACCAGAGGCAAGGAGCCTGGCTTGTCCTCCCGGAACCGCTGCTCTCATGTAGTCATATCGTGTCAGCCAGGGCTTGCAAAGAGAAATGGCTCTGGACAAGCGACCTGGATGATTTCAAGCGGCATGTCAGGTTCTTGAAGGAGGGGCAGCTGCTGGCTGAGCGCATGGCGCCGTCGCGCCAAGGCCAGGAATTCAAGTTGATGTTGGAGAAGTATCTGTCTGCGCATAGCTGGGCGACGGGTTCCGTCACGTCCGGGCGCTGGAGGACATTACCCCGTCCTCAAACACCACCACACAGCGGACCCTCAGGTCCAACCGGCCAGGCAACTCGTATGTCACCAACCTTCGGACCTGGCGACGTGGGCCGGACCAGCTAATCGAGCGTCCCGTCGAGCGACCTGTCCAGCGTGCCATTCCGTTCCGCTCCCGTCCCTCGCGGTGAGAACGCCGGTCCATCCCATTCCCCACAGGGCACCGCTCAGAGGAGCGGGGCGCGCTTGCCGATAGGAGTCCTGGAAACTACATTCCAGAGTAGTGAGAATTGTTTGGGTCAGACTCCGCGCCCCTCTGGTCATCAAAACAGTGGTCAGCTCAAAATGAAGTCCGGAGAAGGGTGCTTGCAGATCATGGTGCCCGACCGCACTGTGGGTCTCATCATCGGACGTGGTGAGACTATTCGTGATCTCCAGAGGAGGACGGAAGGGCGATGGTATGAACACAAGTCATGGTGGCTTGCAAGCCGATTCCCTGATGTTATGCCTGCTTGATCACTCCACATCCACCCGCCTCCAGAGGGAGGCATAGAAAGTGCGATCCCCTCTTCTCAAGTGCGGCTCGGGTGTGCGAGCGCAGTCGCGTCGAGACCGTAACCGTCCTTTCCAGTCGAGCGTGACCAGCTATGCGATCTCCTCAACCATCTGCGTCTCCGCCACGACGCTGCGGAGCATGATCTCGAGGATTTTATCTCTAGGGAGAAGGAGCTCAGAGACAGCAGGGACACGCCTCAACGTGACTTCGTCGCCTGATTTGAACCTGGCCCACGAGAAATCGCGGTCCAAGAGATCTGTTCGTGTCTGAGACCCGAGCCAGAGGGCCTTCGAGCTGCTGGATTGCGCCTTGGATAGCCCACAGGATGCTCTCTGAGATTGGGATTGACACCAATCCTGACCATAGGCTGAGATATGACTTCTGGAATCCGATGACCATGACAGGCACGACGAGTTCAGGTCCGCGGCCAAGCTCACGAAGCTGTTCCGGGCCCACTACCTTTGGCAGTACCTCAGCGACGTACTCGAATTAGGACTCGGGAGCGCGGAGACGAAGTCATCATATCGCAATGAGTTCTTCATGTGGAGTTCTTTTGGGTTCCCAGAAATGCTCAAAGGAGCAGACCGGTTAGACCTTGGTCAGCAAGCGGATGAGGACTGCCCAGCGGGAGGACTAGAGAGTCCACACCATTGTGAGAGCGTCTCGAAGACTTCCGAGTAATGTCTTGAGCACTGGCATTTCTCAGAAAATCTACGTCTGGAACATCATATTGAGTCGACGCTTGGCGTTTACGTGGCACCCCAGTCGCCGAGAGGACTCCACGCAGTGATACCGGCAGTCACAGGAGTAGGAGTCGCACTGCAGTAGAGATCTCCATCCGAGACATGAAGCGCAAGTTGACCCTGGCGCTGTCAGAAAAGAGCTTGACGATCGAGATTGAATTATCGTATCAGGAAATGGCCCAACAATTTGTCAGGCTGAGCAACAACCTGGCCAGAGGGCAGACACATGAGCCCTGCCTAGTGACACCTTCGCTGTACTTGGGCATTCAGTCTTCCATCCGGAGGATCTTGGCTGTTTTTCAACATGGACCTCGACGTTTTGGTTTTCCAGCGCTGTTTGGAACACCTTTCGGAAATAAACATTCGAAGCAACACAAACAAACAACGCAAGCGTGTATCTCGTCTGTTTTCTGTGTTCCACATGAGTTCTCCCCCCTGGGATTTGTTCCCGTCGCGGGACGGTCGAATCCCAAGAGAGAACTCCATTCTGTTGATGCGGAGCTTTGATCCACCACAGGACGGATGCCTTCAACGCCAGAGGGCGTTAATGACAATCGATGTAATGTCTACGGCGCGTTGTGAACAAAGGATGCAAGCTTCAAAGGATTCCGGGCATCCACCAAGCCCTTGGTCTTCGCTATCCTCAGAACCAATGGACCAGGTTGAGGGAATGTGGCTGGGCGGACCGATTCGTGACCACCAGAGAGATCAGATCTGCAGAAGCCTCCCTGTCAGGTGCACCAGCATTCGAGCGGCTCAAGACGTGGTAATGGGCCAAGAAGTTCGCACTCGGCACTGGACTGCCTTTTCAAGCTCAGTCCGTCCTATCTGTCTCTCTTTTGGTCCAGTTTCCTTTCTTCCAGTGTCACATCAGAATTGTATTGAACCATGTGTACGGCTGATACGACGACGGATAGGGCCAGCGCTTCGCGGCCAACGCCCTCACCCTGCACCCCCTGAAAGCACTGGCCACTCTCCCCAAGCTTTTGTGGTCTCACGTGCCCTCAACAAGACAAGATGCGATGAATGATGTCCTAGATGCATTTGTGCATCGCGGTCCAGAGGGACCACACAACATCAGCGGTCAGGGACAATGAACAACCACTTTCACGACGTCGCCGTTGAGTCGACCTGGGCCAGAGGGCCTTCAAGCTAGGGTGTGTGACAATCGAGGCAACTCACAAGATGTTGTCTGAGGTTGAGTTTGACCCCATTCGTGCAGAGCACCGTCTTCGTGTGATCAATGCGCGGCTGCGCCACGTCAACAACCTTGTTGATGCGCCAAATGCTTGACTGCGAGATGTTGCGTGTGGGGAAGGAACAAAGGAGCAGGCTGTCGGGAATGTCTTCCATACCATGCTGTACCACAGATCCACGTTTTGTGACATTCGCAGGACTTTCTGCTTGGAGAAGCAGCAGATGGCGCATATGCTTCCATCTGAAGTCAGGGCCAAACTGCCTTTGGAATCTGTCATAGCCACATCAATTGCACGGAAAATGCCCCTGCCTACGTCACCAGCCAGGCAGCTCGTTGTCAAACAGTGCCGATGCCGCGCTGATCTCTCCATCGTCTGTCAGAGACCCGAGAGCTGTCCCCCGAATACCTTGGCAACATTTTTGCTGAAGCTTTGGACCGAGAGATGTCTATGAGACGGTGAAAGAGATGTTTCTCAGTGGGATGGATCCTATGTCATGCTTCTCGCCTAGAGAGACGGACATTTTGCTACCATGCCTAGAGGGGCATGTTGTACGAAGTCGCAAGCACCTCATCCACGTCTCCAAGCAATGCCCTTTCATTGCCAATGACTACTGGCCACGAGTCGCAGCGAACAAGATCAAGGTTTCACTTCAATGGGATACGGGTGTGCTCATCAGCCGCCGTGTCTGGATCAGCGGCCCTCCTAGCATCGTCAACGATCGTGACCGCATGGATGTCGTCAAGGGGTCCTTGCGACTGCTGTGGCCCTCCACCGCCCAGAGGGGCGGTCTTCGAAATTTCCCTCCCGCCGTTCCAGGGTTCAGAATGCAATCATTAAGCAAATATTGCTTGTGCCTCTGGCTAGCCGCCAAGATCGTCTTCTACAACTCGGCCGAGGCAGCGCTTCTCCATCCCTTTCACTACCATCCTTAGCCATAGCTGGGGCGGTGGACACGGATGCGCAGGAAGAGATAGATTCTCGCTGAATACAGACGGTTGACAAAAGACACACATGCTCATGTCTTGTATTCTTGCGGCCAAGAGACATTTTGGACGCATGGGCTGGATGAGGCCCTTGATCGATCCATTCGGAGCCAGATTGCTGAGGTCTTGGCCGTCAATGACGACAAAACCCCTCTAAAACCAGCCATGAAAGCCTTGTTGGGGGCGCCGTGAGGTTGATTCGGACGATCCCAGCGTGCATGCCGAACTGCAACGGACTGACCCGGGTCCACACTTTCAAGTCAGGGGATCCCGCCTTTTTTACTCCAGGTGTACAATGCTGGACTGCAAGAAGGGCTGCCTGATTATGATTTTCGACTCGAGCGCCCACGCTGGCTTCCTCCCGGCCATAGGGCTGGTGCATCTCGGCGGTGATATCTCCAGTCGCAATGATCAGGCGATCGGGTGGTCATTTCGTCTCCCGATTTGCGGCCGTGAGCATGAACCATGCGAGCCTGTCTTGGAGTAGAGTCCGTGCAAGAGAAATGGCATCTCAACTTTCTTCTGGTGACTTTCCTCGCTCATCTGTCACCACGTTTGACCTGGGGTATCCGGATGAGGCTTTCTTGGTCAGATTGATGTCGTGCTAAATAGAGGCTTTCCGTTGTTTCCATACCGGAGCCTTCCGGTTGATTCATCTCGTCTAGTATTTTCTCACTGCCGACATCACAAAAGGTTCACAGGGAGACAGAATGGAGTGTCTCTAGCCACCTCAGCCAAATGCGGTATCATGAAGTGAGTTCCCTGATGACCAGTCAAGGACTCAAGATAAACTTTCGACAGCATCTGACATGATCTCACAGTGATCCATGTGCCAACACCTGGTTTTCGGGGGGGGGGTAGCACGCCTCAGCTCATCCGTCCGGGCCCAGAGGGGCCCACCTCAGATGGAGGCTGCGCTCGTGCATAGTGACGGCGGAACCTAAGTCCCAGAGGGGACTTCGAACCCTCTGCCGACGCTTGCCGAGTAGGACTGGAGCTCGAGCAGCGAGGCCCTGGTCTGTCGGTATATGGGACAGGTGCTGACCCTGCGAGAGGTAGTGGTTCGGGGGCCTCCCAGACAATGCTTTGACTGATGCCTCCTGAGCAGTA
This sequence comes from Diaporthe longicolla, assembly GCA_000800745.1. Taxonomy (NCBI): domain Eukaryota; kingdom Fungi; phylum Ascomycota; class Sordariomycetes; order Diaporthales; family Diaporthaceae; genus Diaporthe; species Diaporthe longicolla. Next base: position 215,452 of record JUJX01000027.1, on the reverse strand, counting down.
CATGGGGTACACCGCCACTCCAGGGCTATCTACGAGACCCTTGGAACTAGCGCGGCGCTCATGTACGCCAACGCCGTCGAGATGGCGAAGCTCGGGCTTCAGTGCCGCACCGAGACCTGCAATCTCTACATCAAGGGTCTTCCTAAGATCAACCCCAAGGCTGTCCTGAACCCGAACATCGCCAAGTACGTGCAAATGGCGAAGGAGGAGCACGACGACATCGAGCCCGCCAAGAAGCGAGCCCAGGATGAGGTCGATAAGTGTAAGAGCAAGGAGAATACTATCCGAGTCAGGTACGCCACGTACGACTCCTTCTCCGGAGTGGCCGATGAGAAGGCCATGGAGGCTGCTCGCGAGGAGGAGGCGCCACAGATAACATCAACAAGCACAAGCTGGGGCTGAAGAAGGCTGAGTGCACTGCGCGCCACCCTAGAACTCGCCAGCTGCCCAGCCTCGTCAATGACTGGACCCTTGTCGCCGTTCCAGCCTTCGACTTGCCCGTACTCGTGTGACCCCAACTCGTCGAAGGGAAGATGCGGATGCCGCCAGATTGTGAAATGCTCAGAGGGGCATGATTCCTCAACCGCCACGCTCAACGTGGTGACACCCAACAACCACGGTAGATTCTGTATTTCCTGGCCATGGGGACGTTCGACAGCTATTGATGTGTGGACCCAGGACGTCCTGGTTCAGCTTAGGAACCTTAACGGGAGTCATCTTCGACCTCAATTGTAACTTGCTGAGGTTCCCGGACCCGTTCATTTCGTCTAGGGACTCGAGGAGTCGGTCCTCCAGCCCAAGATTCTTCGGTCAATTACCAACGCGTAAGATAGCTTCGGGGAGGAATCTATCGACATGCCAGCCTAGGGCGCTTTCCCGCGAACGCTCGCTGCGCTTGCCCTGCGGTTCAGAGGAACCGGACCGCGCAGCGCAACCTGAAATCGCAGCGCATCGGCGGTGAGAGACACTCTCTGTGATTTGGGGTGCCTTCGCCTCACTGAGGACCTCGATGTCTCCGGCCCATTGAAAGTGTGGTTTCTCCTATTTTACCAATACTCTCACCTCGCCCTCCGTGAGAAACAAGCTCACTCATGGCTTCAACCCCAATGAAGACATGTAAGAAGCTGTCCAGGGAGGACAAGCCCAGTGGGGCCAGCTGTGCCAATGCCTTGAAATTCTGGACACGCAATCTCGCATGCATGACCAGGAGGTAATTTCGGGGCGAACGTTGGTGTATTGAATTTTGACGTCGCCGCGGTCCAGAGGGACTGCGTTAATACACGACGAGACCAGACTGCAAAGCATCAGCGGTGAGAGATGCTACACAATCACTCGCGCAATGGCGCCTTGGAGCAGTCTCGGCGACGGTGAGAAGCTGGCTGACCCAATACTTTTGACTCCGCGAGAAGGAAAGCACTCAGGCATCAGGTGGAGGTCCCAGGTCGGCAACATGTTGATAAGAGGCGAAGGTCCCGTCAGCATGGCCTCAGACCAACGGCACGGTCTCTGAGGCTCATCTCAAAGCGCAGAGGCGCTTGCTTTGGAACCCCGGCTTCCAAGGGTGGGCGCCCAGACCATTCAACAGCTCAACCCTCAAGACAAACCGGCAACCCACGTGAGAGGCTCTGGACCTAATCATGGACAGCCGGAACAGGGTTTCTGCGACCACGATGCGGCCTTCGATGTTGAATGATCTGTTAATAGCTGCGATTTTCCTCAACGGAGCATCGTGCTGAGCATCAACTCCTTCTTTACCTGGTCACTCTCTGCACGCAGAAGTCGCATAACTGGCCGCGCTCTGGTTTACCAAGGGGAAGACGGATTCGGAGTAGAATCGATGAAACCTTTCGTCAATTTCCATGACGACAGCGATCTGGACACGGAGCTGGGACAGACCACCAGCAGCAGTACTTGAGAGCGTCGAGGCTATTCGCTGGGACGGAAAACCCTGCTGGATGCAGTTGACTCGTCTCGCCCGCGACCACGGGACCCGAGCACACCGGTCTATGGACAGCTGTCAATGCAATGATCCAAGGGCTGCCACAAGCCTGCGACAACCAGGACCGCGTGATATTCTCTCCTCGAGGGGTTGTACTCAGGGTAACACTTCGTCTGAACTTTCTCAAGTCTGATAAGTGTCACGACAACCATGATCAATTACTAGGAGTGAGTCATCGGCGGGAATGCAAAAGCTCTATCTCTGCTTCCTTCAACGAAAGCCACAGCCACCGGCCGGCCCAGGCCTGAATTCACTTCTGCAATGCTTTGGCGGCTCTGTACCAAACATGGCCTCTGGGTTCACGTTGAGAACCGGCTGCCGGACCGCCTCCTTCTCCTAGCTCCGCTTCTTCGACCAGCAAACTGGCCGTCGGCTCGGCCACCTCCTTCTTGAGGCCCGAGACCTCCTCGTTCTTCTATTTCTTGATAGCGGCCAATGCGACCGCCACCGCCTCTCTCGTCGCAGCACCAGACGACGAGGTCACCGTTGACACGGCCCACGACCCGGCCCATCAGCCCTTCGGCGACGAAGCTGGGAAAGCCCAACCTGTGAAGCCGCATAGAGGATCAAATGCGCTAATCGACCCAGGACTATCATTACTTAGGTGTAATTTTCAAGTTCGCAGGCACTAGTTTAGATTAGTCGTGGACCCTGGAGTAGCTCTGGGGAAATCTGAAAAACAATAAAGAGGTGACTACTCATGTATTTCGTGTTCATGTGTGTTCGTGTGTGTGTGTTCGTGTGTGTTTGGTCCAAGTGGTCTCCAGCTTGGCGGTGGTGCTGGCGGTGCCCCAAACTCGTTGTGCTGCCCACCCGGGCGATCTTGTCATGTTCTCCGATCTCGTCCTGCCGCCCGAACTCGTCGTGTTGCCCGAGTTCGCCGCCATACTCCTGCTCAACGTGGCCGAGCGCACGTCGCCATTGACTGTCATTGGCAACAACCTCTTTATGATAGAATGGTCAATGTTGAAGACTGATTGTTGCTGATGACTCCCGGCATTGATGTTTCAGGATATGTAACTTTCGACGCCCTGTCCGCCTTGTTCATCTGGTCAGCCGAGCTTGTATCAGCTGGATAAAATGACGGAGCGAACACTCCGATATCAGTAGAGACCACTTACGCTCAGTGCATCATCCCAACCGGCGCGCTCCGGGCGAAACATGCGGACGACCAGGGCCCAGCCACCCCCCAGCCACAACCAAATCGTGAGGAGCCACGCAAACACCAAAATTGAAACAACGGCGGTCCCGGCTTTCTTCTTCGAGCCGGGTCACTGAAGATGTTAGCACGCATAAAAGCTGCTTCCTTCATCGTGCGCTTATGCATACATCTCGAAGGCGTATACGGACCCGTCACATCGTGGCGAACGCTTAGAGATTTGGCGTTTAGAGAAATAGCAAGATACCGATTGTATGAGCAAACAGATAGGAGGCTACTCACGGCACTTCTCCCTCCACCACGGGCACCCGGTGCTGCAGTGGCAGCAGGTAATAAAAATGCCCGCAGCAACAGCAAACACATCCCAGTTAGTTAACCCCTCCGGGCAGAGAAAAGACATAACGACAAGGGTGGAGGGAGGTATCGTCGAAGAAAACATGACGAGCAATGAACAGGTTTATACGAATTTTAATCAAGAAAACAAGCAAACCAAGCAGTATCGACAGGGGCTCCAAGAATTGTGGACAGAGGAATGAGAAAACAAAAGAGCCGAATTTCTCGCTGGTGACAGACTTTGAGATTTTTCTACTAGTACTGCAAGCTTCCCCGAAAGAATGCTCTAAAACAGAATATACGACCCGCTTGTGACTCGCAACCCTCGTCATCATCTGGAAGATCGGAGCGGAAGGCGCACCTCATGGAAAAGACCACAAGCTTCCGGCATGGCTCGCCGCAAAATAATTCAAGTGGGAGAGTACTTCGATTTGAATACATATTTGCGGTCGAGTGCAAAGAGAAGTGAGTATCCACACTTGTTGCCCTGTTACTGAGTCGAAAATTCGTGGCCTTTCGGCGCTGTTGCCGCCGTATCGGTAGTCCACTTGCCCTCTCGTACAGCCCCCACCGCCTTTCTTAGATGCTCCATTGGTAGAATTCAAAGCTTGAAGAATTGAAAACGTCGTCCCGCTATCTCTTTGACCTCACTATCCTTACTCTCCTCATTGATCTTCTTTCTTCCTACCGGGTCTCTTCCTATATTCACCCTCCCTCTTTCTCTTTTCTTGCCCTCCATCTTCCATAATCCTACTTTCCCAATCTCTCCCCTGCTGTCCTGCCTCTTCCCAGTCTCTTACATCCCAATCTCTCACTTCTTAGTCTCTCACTTCTTAGTCTCTCACTTCTTAGTCTCTCACTTCTTAGTCTCTCACTCCCTAGTCTCGTACTCCCTAATCTCTTACTTCCTAGCCTCCTACTTCCTAGCCTCTAACCTCCCATCTTCAATTATCGCAGTCTATCTTTCCCTACTAAGTCTCTTCCTATTACCCCTCTTCCTATCATCTTACTAACTATTCTCTATTTTCCTTGTTTCTATTTTCTTCACTTTCTTATTTCTTTTTACTTTCTATTTCCTTTACTTCCTATTTCTCTTTCACTACCTCCTATTTTCCTCCTTCTCTACTTCTTAGTTCGTTCCTTCTTAGTATCTTCCATCCTAATATCTTTCCTACAATAGCTTCTCAGACTAATGGAGTATTGCGAATGTTTCAGCAGCAGGCATTTATACATTGGCTGACGCATAGCAGCCGCCGCCATGCTGAAGTCTAGGTGACTCCTCCATAGCACGTGATGTGTTTTTGAACCTTCAGACTCTATTTTAATCCCTCAAAGCCGACAACACGCCTGAGGGTGGTCTAAATCTCTTTGTATTCCCTTCAGCAGTCTCTGCTCTTGAGAACCAACTGGACCGACTGTTCGCAATGGGTCTTGTGTCCAGCCACTCATAAACCATTCCATACCACACATATTCCTGAAAGAGACAGCAGTTTAAACTCATGATCCATTACTATCAAGACTATGACACGAGCATAATTGTGTCCCAAGTATTCACTGATAGCTGGAACCCGAATCGAGCTATGTGGATGTCTGATTCCGCATGTTTAGCATGATTCAGTCACTGCGGATCTACCGTTCGACTCGCTCACCTGGGCTGGAAATTTTGTATGTCAAGCATACGCTTGAGAAATTCGGACTAAAGGGGTATAGGGGGACAATATTTGCCCTCGCAAAAAATACTGCAGTCCGCGCACGATGGCAAGCGTTTGCAGAAAGGGAATTTTCCACCCCTGTCACACAAGCATTTGGGGTCCAACTCCTTCTTGTCCACACAGGTCTTTTCCGGCAGCATCGATGCTGCCATGGCTGTGACCGCAGCTGACACGACAAGAATGATTCGCGGCAGCATGTCTGAATGTGGTTGACTGTTGTTTTGGAAGACTCTGCAAGTATGATGTTGCGTATGAATATCGATTTGGCGAGTTCTTGCGATGGGTTTTGAGAAGGTAGCAACGAGGACACAGGAGGAAGTGGGACGGTCCCTTATTCAAGAATTGACCACACGTGGTCTGATCAGGCCGCTATGAGGGCAATATAGTCCGGGCGGCACTCGTATGACTGCTTGGCCGGCTTCCTAGTCGACGGCGCCGTCCGGGGCGATTCTCGCTAGCCTTGTCTGTGCGGCTGCCACGAGCCTTAGTAGGCCTTAGGCCGTTTACCGGTTGCGCTCTTCATCCGTATACAGCCCGAAGGCGTACGGTCTCTTGACACAGTGGTGAGGATGCTTTGCTCTTAATCCGTATACGTCCTGAAGGCGTACGGTCCCTTCACACAGTAGTAAACGCTCAAAGACCCAGCGTTGCAAAAACAATACAATGCCAATAACAGTGTAGAAGTCTCTGCGGGCACGTGGCCTCAGCCTCGTGCTAAAATTGACCATTCATCCCACGAAACGTCCCTTTATCACGGAAACTCAAGATCGAGTCTACAAATACTGTACCCATCATTAACACATCCATCCCGTCGACTCCCGACCCTAGCATCGCTGCAATCTATCAATCATCTCAGAAATCAGCAAATCAATCATCCGGCCATGACTTGAATATATCGCGGCGTGTTTGACAAATTTTTGATAAAGATGTGCTTTGGCTGTAATCAAGTACTGAAGTGACTGACGATTTTGCCAAACGGAACGAAATCACCAGGCTACAGTTCATCCTCCAAGTTTGACTGCAGCATCACGAAGCAGCGGTACATCAACCTGGCAGGGGAACGGGAACCATTGCCAGATATACCCCAGGATTACTCTCCTGGCCCATGGCAAAGCCTCTGAAGGGCCAGGGGGCGTCTGGCCCAGGGCTCAGACTAAGACATCCGAAAAGCCCCCTGCGCAAGTTGTTTATAAGGCCTGCCATTGGGTCGACCAGTCCGTAGGCCCCTCTTGTCATATTCCTTCTCTGCTTGTCAAGTTTCTAAGCCAGTCCTACGGGCCATCGAAGGGCCTGATAGAGGTACTCGATCCAATTTGATTCGCATCCACGTGATCCATGTTCCATGTGGTCACCCTCTCAAGGTATCCTGGGCAGCCATGCAAGCACATGTGGAGATCTCAATGTGGTCACGGTGCTTCATGATGCTATGTCGATTGGTCATTTGGCAATCGTCTCGCCTTTATTCCGCCTGTCTGCTGTCTGAGCCGCTGCCCATCCTCACACTTTTCTGCCGCGTACCGTAACTCGGGCGCCTGTTTTGTCTGTTCCATCTTCAGCATGCTAGGCTCATGCCGAAGCCATATCCGTCACTCATGTCTTGTCATTGTATTCATTCTGGTTGCCAGACAGGCAGGCCACACACCCTTCACTTTGCATGGTCGAAGACGATGCCGTTGCTGTCTCTCGACGTCTTGGACATCCGGGTGGGGACTTCGACACACAGCACGTCGACCACCTGTGCTCCTGACCGAAGCTGGTCCCACTTTTCTTCACGAACCCAGGTCCTGGTCTTTCTCCTCGACTGGTGGCCAGTGGTTGGCAGGCCGAATCCCATTCAGACGGCCATCCCGTGTATAGTGTGAGGGCATGGTCTATTTATTTTACATTCTCTTCCCTTCAGATTTCACCGGTCACTATCCAACCCCAATATGGTCTATAAATAGACACCCCCCCCCTTTTCTCCGTTCGTTCTCCATCCTCCAGAACCACTGCCAAACTATCTATCACAACCAACAACAACAACAACACCATGAGCTTGCTCAACAGTATTTTGACGCTTCCGATCCGCTTTACGAGCGGAGCAATGAAGATGGCCGTCCATGGATTCGGTGCTATCGACCACTGCGACAGTCCGTCGGATGCCGGTAGAGCGACTGCAGAAGGGGTGTGTACCACCTTTCGCACTCCAGCACATCAGGTTAAACAGTCACTAACCCCAGTGCCAGTATGCGCTCCACGCCCAGGGGTCATTCACCCGAGCATGACAATGTTCCGGAGACCGGAGCAACGACTTCACAGGGTGTACGTACCTCGTCTCATACTCTAGCACGCCATCGTCAGTAGTCACTAATACCATCTCCAATCATCTGCAGTCGGTACCCAGGGTACCAACGACCATCCGGTCGGTGATGACAACTCGCAGCATGGGACTACTCCAGTGACACCCATTTCCAGCAATGACAACCCATCTGCCCTGGAGGCTAACACCTTGGGGGAGTACCTCTATCCTCGGAACTATACATGGATGGGGTTGTCGGCGCTCCCCGAGTGTCATTGTTGGTCTCGTTATCGGAATCGCCGTTCCCGGTTTTGTTGTCGGATTCGCCACAAAGAACGTGGGATGGGGTCTCATGACCTCTGGCGCTCTCGGTCCTCTGGTTGGCGGGGGGATGTTCTGTTACAAGCGCTGGATCGGAGAGTGAAACGGACGGGTGTTGGGGAAGACACCTGCGTATTCGTTCGATGTGGCTTGAAGGACCATCAGTCATCCACGTCGCTGTCGATATGTCCTGCTCTGATGCCATCTCTAGGATCTTCCATAGATCAAGTCACTTCCATCAGTACCTAGGTAATTAAGTTTCTATTTGATTCACCCACTTCAGTGCTCAAGCACAAAATAATCAATAAGAATATCATGCATCATATTACCATGGTTCGGTCTCTCTAAGAAAAAGGACAGGAGAACAGGCCTAGCTTGAACTACAGTGTCGCGCACTGACCTGGTTTGACTGACCAGCCAACTCAATCATTGCCATATGAGCTCATGCAATGTTTACAGCCCTTGATATGACCTTAAATACTCATGCCACCTTCTTTGCTTTGCCCCACCTACATGGACGCACACTGGTTGCATGAAGGGACGCAGCTTATCGTTCGTACCTGTAGACGCAATTGTGCCGAAGGCTGGGCAGCACCCATTTATCCACATCTCTCACTTGGTCCAGTCTCCATTTGAGGGTTGCAATGAATGATTGGATTGTAGTTTATTCTCCACGCCGGGTCCTTGAGCGTTCACCACTTTGTGAAGGGACCGTACAGCTTCTGGATGTACACGGATTAAGAGTTCCACCGGAATGATTGGATGGATTGATATCGTCTGACGACTGAGCCATCGCGTTCTGTAGTCTTCCACCGTGGGCATCTCCTCTGCAGCGCTCTCGAGGCTTTCACTGCTGTCTCATCAGACCGTTGAGCAATTATCGTATGCAGCCTGGCCCTGAACCTATTTACACGCCGTTACTACCGCCTCTTGGTGGTCTTCGTGGCCCTAGATGACTTGAAGCCTGATCCCTTCGGGGTCGCACTCGTGCTGATGTTCCTCTCGCTCCCCATAGCATCTGTAACAATCTTCGGGCTCAGACTCGTCATAGTCGCTTCATGTCTCAGAGGAGATCACTCTGAGATAAATCCTCGTGGAGTATCGTTTGGGACTCATTCCTTGCCAGCAAGGTAATTCCGAAACGACCCTTATGTGTCTTGGGGCAGCTCATCTTGACTAAATTTATGTCATAGATGTATCATAGTGGCATGGCCTATATTTTGGCCTTTTCTTCTTGTGGGTCGGCGGGCGGTGACGCTATATCATTGACAGTGTTATTTTGGTCTAAGCGCTTTTGTGTTCTGCTAGAATCGCCTGTCTTGGAATGTGACGCCTTGCCACTGAAATTCGTGCGGCTCGCCGCCCCGGCTGCCACTAGCGAAACCAAAATTTGTCCTCCAGCAAATTCCCGGTGCCTACCTAGGTACCTGGCGTACTGAAGATTTATGCCGGGCACGACGGGCTCGTGACTAGTACTGACATGTCAACTAGTCGACAGAGCTCACGGACACTTCAGCTAATACCGAGATTGAAGGTGTGTAAGCGCGGAGTCGGTTTCTGTACTAGTGCGACAGCTTCATGTGCTAATCGCAGTTTCGTTCTGCTGCTCGTAGACTTCGTCAGTGAAACCAAGGTGCGGCTTAATCACATTGCATTCTACGTTGTGGGAATTTGATCACCGCTTCAAGGCCGAACTAGTCCCCAACGGGAACACCACAAGACATGGCCAGGATTTTGTGAGCAGTACGGTTTGGTATCACAGCTTCCCTGGTTCATGTGTTAAAGACTGATTATATAATACGTTTGTGATGTTCGCTCGGACGTAAGTCATGCCGAGACCAGATACATGATGTCCGGCGCCAGTAGTCTCTGGCAACCAGGCCTAGTACATTTCGCCCCAAGCCTAAGTTAGGTGCGCAACAGCATCGGCAGTCGCACGCAAAACCTGATATAATTTCTTCCTTTCATCTTCGTATTCTTTCTGCTTTCCTGTCTGTCGAAACTCAAAACTTGACTCTTTTGATTTGAGAGATCTTTCTTATCGACTGAATAAATCAAACACGGAACCGAATTCATCGTCGACAATATGCAACTACACATCGTCCTCCTGATCTCCACAGCAGCCGCTGCTGTGGCCAAGCCTATTGCCCCAGTACAACACGACGCCCTACCTTCGACACTACACGAGGCTATACTCGCAGAACGCGGCAAGTGGTCATGTGACGAAAAGAGAAAGTGGGACTACAATTGCTCGTGTGACCTGCTCAACCCTTTCAAGCACCTCTGGTGCCCAATGATGCCGTCCTGCAGGGAATGTGGCATACCGTGCAAGCAATGTCCGCGATAGAATCCTGATGGATAGCTGGAATCAGGTGGGGATTCTCCCATATAGCTCTCCTATGTTTTCTTCTAATATTGCTGTATCTTTGATGACAATGTACTGATTATCCAGGTATCTCTATGGGTCATCTTTTGTTAGCCGCCAGAAGCAAGTTGTTACTTATGTACGGCGGCTACGTGAGGCCTTCAAAAACGACTGATACAAATCGATCTTCCAAGTTGTGAGGGGTTGGGTTTTATTTATGTACTTGTCAGAAGTGTCGGTCAACTTACCGAGAAAAGTTTGGTCTGAGCAGTACAATCTGGCGCGGTCTCTTTTGCTCGTCTTACTGATCGCACAGACCTCGCAGTCGACCGGTGACGATTGGAAGGAAGAGCTATAGGCAATCGCGAGAATTGATCACATTTACTTTCCTTCGGTTTCCCGTGATGCTCTCCCAACGACATTCTGGTGATCGGATTCCGTGTGATACATTGACGAATGGAACACTAAGATGACTGCCACGACCTACATTAAATAGTTAAAAGGCTTGTGTGTTAGTAATCGGATTCTAACCTTTACTTCGTGAAACCTTGACTCAATCAAAAATTGGTACTCCCTGGGAGTAGAGAGGGCCGCACAAACTAAAATTTCATAGCCAGTGTCGTCTGCATTCGAACTCGATCTCAGGCTGATGAAAATGTTATGATGAAAGCAGATTCGATCAGGTCATTCAAGTTATATGGGTTATCGCCAAGCAGTCTATTTCGCAGAATATTCAACTTCTCTGTACAAGTAGCACCTTGAACGAAAGATATTCCACCGAGATTATTGCACATGGGAGGGTACCGACGCGAGCCATGCCTGGAGACATGATGGCAATGACGCTGAATTCCAAAGCATTAAATACTTAAAGAAATTCTACCCAGGTAACTAGGAATCTCTGCATCAAAGGAGCTATTTCTGAACAAACAAATCATCTTGCTCTGTCATTTTACCTACCCCTGACGTCGCCGCTTATTCGCTCCGCCAATTTCACGAGAGTTTGGGGCAGTTCATAGCTTTGAATCCAGCTAAATGCAGTTTCACTTAATCTCAATCCTGATACTTGGGTCGATGTATCAGTAGTTTGAAGATCATTGTCTCACCAAGATCTATCTATACGTGTTGGACTGCAGCCACTCATACAAGTCTTATTATATATCTTATCTAGGGCCAATTCACTTATTCCCTTTCTTTGTTACTTCTATTTTTCTTTTTTTTTTCGGGGGGGGGGGACGCTCTAGTTTGACTGGTCTCTAAGCACAAGTCGTGCCCGTCTGATTGTCCAGGTCATCAAGGCGATTCTAGAGAGTCAAACTTTAAAGTATGGGGTTGGGGTACAACAGTTTTGGTGAGAAGACATATTATGACCTTTCATCGGCGTAAAGGTGTTCTTCAAGTTATATAGTTGAAAAGCAGCGATAATGATACCAAGTGCAAGTCATTTCTCGTTTTCTAGCACACCCGTGCCCATTTCATGAAATCTTACGCCGATTCCGGGATTCCTCAACATTGTTACTAGCATATAAAGCCTGCCGTTGAGGGTAGTGAAGCACTCGACTGTTCTGTTCAAGCATACGATATCAGAGCACTGCAGTGATTCAGCTTTACGAGGAGACTAAGTGCACTGGCAAGTGGCGTCCGTGATTCCGTTCTCGACGTCCATATCTTTGAAGGCGTTTGCGTACATCAGTAAAAAGATATCCAAATTTAGAGATCTTTGTTGAATGCAAATTTAGCCGAGTGAGTTGTTTTCCTAGTATTACTCAAGTATGAAGAACTCACCCGCATGTCGAAGCAAAACATTCGGGCCTCTCAAATCCACAATCAATAGTACGAGATGATTGCTTGCTCGGCTTAAAATTTAGACTGCCTAATTAAATTGCAGTGGATGTTGCGTGAACGGCAACAGGACTACCGCTAACAGGGCCGAAGACTCTTCCTCCACAAGGCCACTACTCAGTAAGAGTGCAACATGCCTCTCCATGCCCGCTCCTGGTTAAGAGCCACCACGAGATGGTGCGCAATTGGCAGTCTTTGATTAAACTGGAAGAATTTCGCGGGTAATCATTGCAGAGGCGGTGTTTACCTAGGTACCTATGAAGTAGAAAATGAACCCGGGTGATCACACTTGCAACCTGCGCCTTCCCGTCCCAGTCCGGAAATGATGAGAATACTTGCAAGTTGCAATCGGATCGTACCTGCTGCTTCAGAACTTGGGTCGTGGGAATCCCGCAGTGACCAAAACTCAACGTCTGGCATTGGTGAGGACTTCGCCTCTTCTTTTCCTTTCCTCTGTTTAGCATCTTAGCACCCCTGTCGCCGCTGCTTGGTTTGCTTGTTTTCTCGTTTGAAATACGTATAGACGTATTAATTACTAGTAATTCTTTTTTCGACTAACCCCTCGCCCCCCCCCCTTTATCACCATGTCTTTTCTTAGCCCAGAGGGCCTGACCAACTGGGGTGTCTTCGCTGTGGCCGCGGGGGTTTTTATCGCCGTGTGCCACTGTACTGCTGGGTGTCTCTCTTGGAGAGAGCAGCGGCGTAAGTCAATTCCCATCTGTTTGCCAACTTACATATATCAGTCCAACGCCAAATTTCTAGCGTTCACAACTACCGTATACTCCTTAGGGATGTACGCGTAATAGCAAAGAAACCACCTAAGAAACAAAAACACTGCCTAGGTATGAAGGAAGCAACTTTTGTGTGTGCTAACATTTCCAGTGGCCCGGCTCAAGGAAGAGGGCAAGGACCGGCGGTGTTTGGGGTTTGCGTGGCTCCTCGCGGTTTGGTTGTTGCTGGGTCGTGGCTGGGCCTGGGTGGTTCGCGCGCTTCGCCCGGCGCGCCCTGGTTGGGACGGGGTTCGTGCGCTTCGCGAGCTCCGGGAGCTCATCGAGCTCGACGACCTCGGCAAGTTCAAGTGCCAGCTAAGACATAAATTCTGTTGCACTAACATGTTGCTTTGCAGAGGCCGGTCGTCATCACCGGCAAGATTAAGGAGCTGGCGAACCTGTTTAAAAACCAGAGGTTGGGTAGGGAGGGCCGACGACGATGACGACAACATGATGACGAGGACGAGGACGAGGATGACCTAGAACCGTTCTCTCCCCAAAAAAAAAAAGAATTCCGGCCAACATCTCGAGCCTTGACGCGGCGGTCCGGCTTAACCCTCCATCTGCAGCGCGCAGTGGGGGCACTAATACGAGATTGGAGAGCAACACCAAGATATTCATCAGAGAGAGGCATTCTCAACAGCGTCACCCTCTTCTCGCTTCGGTTTCTAGGTCTCCTCGTCCTCCGTCAAACCTTGAGTCATTGAGATTCTCATTCACTAACAATGCTCGATCATCCACCATGCTCGTTGTCAATACCAACCAGTCGTCAACATTGAATTCTGTCATCAACATTTTGTCGTCAGCAACTAGTCGTCAACAATCAACAACCAATATCTATCATCACACTGAGCCAACAACAACACTAACTCGCCAAAAATGACCACATTGCATGATCATGCCATCCATGATACTCTGCTGTCAATGAACAACATCCCGCGACGTTGAGGAGTCGCGAACAACTTCAATCATCAGCACCCTTGGAACACTGGATAGACAACATTCAGTATCAGGCCTTTTTTTCTTCCTTTTTCTTTTCGGCCCGTTTGTCTTATCCACAGGCAACAAATTCTCTTCATTATTGAACCTTTTCCATTTGATTTTATGGGTTTCCCCATCCTCGGGTTGACCCTTTCACTTCGGCTGCCGACCAATTCCATTCGACCGTGTTCATCAGACGCGCATGGTTCCAACGGGTTCCAAATCAGACGTGAACGGCAGATTGTCAACCACCATACCGGCAGCGGCACCCAGGAAGTGGCCAAGGTGCTCTGAGGCTCATTCCAGACACTTTGAATGGCGGCATGTGATTCGCATTATCGAGCTCATCGGCGATTCGAAGTGCATGTCGTCGAGGGAAGTCGCGGCGGAGAAGGGCGCGACAAGCGGAGGAAGAAGGAGACGGCCCCGTTCGATGCACTCGAGGCTTATTAGGGGTGGACTTCAGGGGGTAAATCCATTGGCTTTGGGAAGCCGACGGTGAGTGCTCCCTATCCAAAGATCTGGCTTCAGATCAAATGGAGATTGATTCTGATCAATGGTCTTCTGGCAGGACTGTGCACGATTGGAACGAAGGCTCATCGAGATCCTCGTCAGGGAGGAATGTCTCCGTGTCTAGACGCCGTTCGCAGAACAGTTGCCTTTCTTCTGCCTTCCCGCGTTCGGCTTGAGTATGCTCTTTCAAATGACGGCCTGTTTACTTGACCATTTGAAAATTTTCACCTCTGTCGACCGTGGCTCCGTCAGCAGACGTCTGCATCGCTCCGGCCTTCTCCAACAATGCTACGATTACATTGCGTCAGGGCTATTGATGGAAACCAGAGCGGAGAGCAAGCGGTCTATCGAATCAACGGGCAGAACATTCATTGATCACGGTCATTGAATTGGCTGCGATCGCCAACCGTAGCGTCGGCAGGGAGTCTTGTTTCGAGCGAGGCCTCGTTGCTTTCCACAGTCGATTCTTTCCACGTACTGCGTTGGAGTATCTATTTCGACAGTAACGAGATGGATGTCGGCCTTGGGTACCCCAGGATCACTAGTCCGGATGCCATTGGCGCAAACACGTTTGCTTCAGACACTGTATTTGCTTGGAGACGCAATGTAAGTCTCTCTGCAGCCCTTACCCCCATAAGGGTGGTTATTCTCCGCTGGAGAAATTACCACTGACTCTTGCACTAATGCCTTGAACAGCGTGAACACGAGGGTTGACTGAAAACGCGTCAACCAGGGCGACAAAGAAGATACGCGACGGCTTATTAGTCACCATTGAGGACGAGAATATGGTGCTGGTTGAAAAGGATATTTCCCTCACGAACCCGAAAGTCATGGCTGCCGTGATATACGCGGAAGCCGAATATTCACGTGTCAAGAACATCACAGGACAGGATCTCAGTCAGAAAGATACAGTGCCATCAGAAAAGTCAGCAATCCTGGAGACGCAGCCATGGACTATTTCGAGTCCGTCAAGGCAAAGGAGGACAAGATTATGAAGGGCGTTACACGGATTATGGACGCAGCACACCACGATCAACCCGTGATTCTTTCATTTCGATCTGAATATCAACATCAATCTACCCGGGGATCATGTGAGGCTTTTTGGTGAGTCACTGAAAGGACGCGTGCTGACGTTGTGATGTAGATTTGCCGCAACTGTGTGACAAAGACCACCTCCCCACAAAAGCTGCGCGGGGGTATACATAGGCTAGATAACCGTCACTGGGCAGATCAGACATCGGAACTGCAATCCAGTTGTCAGTGCGACTGCGCTGAACCGGGGAGGAAGGGGATTGGGGTGCGAGTTTCTCTCGTCCGATCGCTGTTGGATGTCAAACGGCTAATTCAGCTCTCTAGGTTCAGGGTCCTGCAATGTCAATGTTCTGCGGGTCATGGTGTGTACGGCAGAAGGGGGCGTTCGTCGTGGCGCGGTGTTGGAAAACCCGGATTGAAGGCCGGCCGTTAGATACGGTGGGCTAGAGAACGACGTCGAGGGTGGTCTGCGAAACACTCCGGAACAGATTAAACGCGCAGAGAAAGGAATCTTGGACGACGAGAACATTGATTTGGGCAATCTTCACCGGCAGGAACAAGACCTACCGGGGGGAGGGGGGTCTTTTGTTTAGGTAGTACAATACATTCTGACTGGGTAATAATACTATTATATAATCAGAATTTAGACATTATAGTAAAATACTAGCAAAAGACTAACAAAATACTATTAGAGAGACAAGATTATAAGGGACTAAAATTATATTAGAATTATAACTATATTAGGAATTAAAACTATATTAGACTATATTAGGGTTAGGGGTATATTAGACCTCTAAATCTACTAGTTTTACTCCTTATAAGTTAGCTAGTAAATTAGAATTCTATATTTCTATATTTCTATAGCTTCTAATAGGTTAATAATAGTTAAGCTAATAAATAGCTAATAAGTAGTTAGGTTAGGGATAAATTTTAAAAAAAAAAACTTAACCTAAGTAGGGTTTAAACCCCCTTTTTTTACTTATATATTAGGGCTTAATATTATATTATAGTATATTAGGAATGATTCTATATTAGGAGTAAGTAGAGTATATACTAGATATAAAATGAAAATATATTAGTATACTTTCAACCTAGTATAAGTATTTTGAAATTATATTAAGAGGATGTTGATAGCACTGTATTATTAATTCAAGACCCCCCCTTCCCCCTGGTAGGGACATTTGGGCGGCAACGGCCCCCACGAGTGGCGCGTCTCGGCGCTTCACCAAACTGCGAAAGGGGACAGCAAAGGAATCATGAATCCGATCTTAGAGAGTCACGAACTTCTGGGCACGGCTGCAGCACTTCAGGAAGTTGCTGTATTCGGCTCGAATAATAAGCCATTTCCTAACGTTGTTCAATATCCTCATCGGAGGCGCAGGTCTTCTGTTTATGATTCTAGGCGCCATTCCATTGGGTACAGGGGATATTCGGTATATCGCATTACTCGTGGTTGGTCCGTTCATGGTGATATTTGCTGTCCGTATCTTGTGGACTTCAATGCCACCAAGTCTGGACACATTGGACCTACGTGATCTCTGACCGACTCCAATTTACACCGAGGCCGAGTCGTCTATTATTGAAATTGCGACAAGAGAAGCCACAAATCCTAAGGACAAGTACAAAGGCATTCTAGGTATCACTGAACGACCTCCCCCGTGGGAGAAAATGAACGAGCCCAGAGCTCTTTCATCTATATATGTCGCTTTGTTCATGGACCTCGTGCCACATACCGAGTCACTGGACATACTGCTCTTGGTATCCTCGGCAGATCCTGAGCATTCGCAGTCTTGTCCCACCGCACGGGGCATCCAGTTGGGAGATTGCCAGATATGCACAAAGGGCGAGTACTGTACGAAATGCGCGGGATAAGAGCGATACTCATCGTGTTCGAAGACACAGAAGTGTCGACTCTGCTCTCAGTACAAAGCGTGTCGCATCTGCATTGCCCTAGCTCGTTGCTGTGCCTGTACCACCATTGATGAGGGCCCATCTTGGCTTTTTGATTGGCGGGAACCCAATCTGCATTGGTTTAAGGGTCTCTATTGCAAACTCGGTCAGATTGGAGGGGTCCCTGAACCATGCAGATATCGCGGGGCCACTGCGGAATCCAGCATCTGTTGAGCCGGCTTTGTATCATCCCATATGCTCGTCAAGGGCATCATCATTGGCGATCTTCAGTATACTGAAGCGCTTTCGCCCGTACATGAGCATGATCTGCTCAAAGAACATGTGCAATCGATCCAGAATGCCACGACATGGCCCGCGCAATGTTCTGACCTTTCCCCAACTCAAAAATGGCTCACACTTAGGGAGGTGGCCGAGTTCGCGCAACATTCGTGTATGCCCAGTATGCCCATTTGCCGGCCTCAAGACCGTGACTTTGTGGAGTGGGCCAAGCTTGTGACATCTAAAAATGGCACACAATCGATTTGCGATCAAATGAGAAACTGTTCGACCACATGGATACCAAGGAGGCAATCCACCTTATCTGGAATTCGGAAGGCACATTCCGCGATCGCAACTTTCTTGATACAGAAGAAGTTGGCACTCGTCCGCTCTTCTACCACGCGAATTGGCTTTGGCGTGGCCGGGTATCACTCTCGACAGGGCGATATCTTGGCTTTGATCAGCGGCCTCTCATTGCCTCTGGTCCTCCGAAAGGAAGGGATCGGGTATCAGGTCGTAAGTCCGGTGTTCTTGCCCCAAGTAATGGACAGAAAGCTGTGGGAGGAACTACTCGAGGCAGGTCAGAGGCTAGAAACTATAGATCTTGTTTAACAGCCTGAGTTCGATGACACCTCTTAGTATTTGTCCCAGCACTGGGGCTAGTCTTGATGACCTAATTCTTTTTTCACGTTCAGTAAGCCCGGATAATGTCAATTCAGAACCCAAGAATTCATGCAAGTGCGTCCCTTGCATAAGAATCTCGTGATATTTGATATCTGCATTCGGTGCTGTCCTGCAAGCATCGCTCGCCTCGTCGTGTCCTTAGGTATGGGAAAGCAGGCTGCCAGGGTCAACCGGCCTCGGCACCAGATTTCACTTGAGCTAGGTACCCTTGGAGACGAATGCTGACGTCTACAGTATGCTCTGCACTCGCTCTCAAATAGGCATGTTGATGGCAGTCAAGGTCATATAAACACATATCCGGTTAATCGAGGATCAGAAACCAGACGAAATAGGTCCGCCGAAAGGTGCTGCCTGTGGTGCGTGTGGAAGATCTGTGTCCTCTCAACCATCGAGTGGGAGACGAAAATGGACAAGTAGGTGGTGATGTAAATATTTCAGTTGGGTCGTCAGCAGGAGTTCCAGTTTCTAGACGCAGTGGCTGTTATGTCACCCCGACGTGTTGCAGGTCCCATCGTTGGCATACTAACAATCATTCTCTTCGTGCTTCTCACTTTCATCGTCGTCGTCTTGATGTTCTGGTGGAAGAAATCAACTCCGATAAACCCCAATTCTCCAGGAAGTCGGCAACCCTGCCGGAGCCCGTTTGCTGATTTTCCAGAGCTCGAGAAATCCTGTCTGCATTCCATTTCCGCAATTTCCACCTCGTGCGCTGCAAATACCCGTCGTCTTTGAGAATCTTCCTGATCCCCGAATCTTCCGCCAGCACGGCACTGCCTCGGAACAGCACAGTCCCAGCGTATGCCAGCAAGGGCTGGCCTTCCTTCCTGATGACACCTCGCCCGTGCCGGGCAATCTGATACCTTATGAAATACTTCAACCTTAATGACGCAGCGAACGACATGACCGTCTTCCTGAGCCCTGGTTCGGTAAAGCAGAGCGTCGACCAATGGCAGTCGCAATGGTTACGGAAAGGTTGCATACAGATCGAGCACTTTGGTGCTGGTGGTTGTTTGTGAGCAGCGACAAGGAGCTTGTAGTTGCGCACGTCTTGTGCCTCATGTACATCCTTGAATTCCTCGTAGTGCCGCCTCATCACCCGATCCAGCTCGAGCAACAGGCCCGGCGAAGCTTGTCTGGTGCTCTCCTCGGCGAGAAGAGCTCGGCGACCAGTGTAGAGAGCCATTAGGCCCAAAGCATCTAGGGACTCTTGGGTGTTATCGTAGCTGAACCTCTTGACTGCGTGGACTGCCGAGGCCATCAAAGCAGTTGATGGGTCGAAATCGGATGCTTCTGCTGCCCCCCACTCCTCGACGAATTCGCGCCACATGTCCGGCTTCAACAAGAAGTCTGTGGCTGACCGGTGGACGAAACGTACGACCTTGACGTCCTCTGCACTGTCGTACCTATCTGGCCCGATAGAAGCTGTTCTTGGCTTGAAGAATCTGTTCCCCAGTGTCTTGGCGCGAGACGGGACGACCTCTACGAACCCCATGCATCGGCTCTGGAGACGGCGCCCCAGGGTTTTTAGAGCGGTCCTCTTCTCGGCTGTTGTCAGAGGTGTAACAGGAGCACGCAAAACCGAGTATTCATCCAGCGCTAATGCATAGTGAAGGCCTAGAGGGCTCAATTCCCAATCGTCTTTGCACCCCAAGAAAGCCAACTGGAGGAGGCGCGACGTCTGAGTTCTGTATGCGACCGGTGTTCTCCTCAGCATGACGCCATAAAGCTCTTCAAGGTCCTTTGGTAACCCACGTATACGCATTTGCAAATCCGGTATGCCGTCGCTGTTCATTAAACCTTCTAAAAGGTCTTGGATGACCAGCCGAACCCAGAGAAAGACACCAGCTGACGCCTCGATAACCTCCTCGATCAGAGCTTCCGATTCTTCCGGTGATGACCTGAATAGGTCTTTCATAGTAGAGTGGGATCGCATCTTGTCCGTCACGTAGAACCTGATGTCAGCGTGGGTAAGGTCATGCAGACGAAGTTTTGGACTCTGTGTAAATGCCTCCTCAAAGACTGGCCATGGCCTGCTGGACAGCATCGATTTGACGTTCCTGGACTTGCAAATAGTTTTGAACCATTCGACTAGCTGGCCCATGTCGACGGTTCCAGCATCGTACTCATCCAAACCATCGATCGAGAGGAAAAAGCACGTATCGGGTGATCCTTTGATAATGTTCTCCAACGCAGCTTCTAGCTCGGGGCGTGAGGGCTCAAATAACTCTGGTGTTCCAGTAGACGACATGAGGAACTCGTATCGTTCGGGAAATCCAAGTTTGATGAATTCCATGGACCTCTCCAGATCCTGGAGCGTAGGATCGCCCCCACGGCCGACGACCCCATCCTTTTTGGAAGGCCTACTCTGTCCGATCGCTGTATCTTGGCCACTTTTAATTAATGCCAGAATGATGGACCTGAAGAGTCCAAGAAGAGACTTTTGCATAGTCGTTCCCAAGTAGTAGAAGTAGAAAGATGCCTTGACCAGCGGGCGCCCAGCAGCCCACGTCTGCAGTGCAGCATCTAGACTGGGGTTGAGGTTGGCGAATTTCATGAGGGTGCTCTTGCCGGAGCCTGCCTTGCCGGTCACCCAATAGGTTCCAGAGTCCTTGGACAGGAAGCTGTTCAAGTTATCCCAGGGTAGTCGTTTTCGTCTAGGCGTGGCTTCGCTCTTGAAGACCCAGCCCAGCGTTCGGTTGTATGCGGGCAGGATGGTCTGTTCTCGGTCTTCCATCGTTTCGTACCAGAGCGAGCTGTAAAAGGCACGCTGTACTTGACGCAGTTTGCGCATTATGGCCCTTTCCGCTGAGGCCTGAGGCCCATAATAACCGTCGGATGGCTGGCCATTCAGTCTGGCCATAATCTCTTGGTGATTTCTGCTCTGCTGTTGCATGATAGCATCGATGCCGTACTGGTTTTGAAGAAAGTTGATAGTGATGTCTTTTGTCTGTTTGTCGAGCGTCAAGAACCTTTCCCTGCTCAAGGCGGCCTCGGCATCAATCCTCTCCCGGAGACTGACGACAATCCGCAGGTTCAGCTGCCCACGCATCGCTTCCAGGCTCTTTTCCTTCCTCTCTATCTCACCCTTGCTCAGTATCGTCTGCAAAGTCTTCCTCACCGTCCCCCAAGTCGATGACCGCGTGGATCCGATATTGTCGAGCAAGCTGGATAGGTGCGACCCCAGCTTCTCGCATTCAAGCCCAAGGTGGATCAGCTCCCTGTCAGCTTGGTTCATACAAGCGCCGTTCAAGCCGTTCTGTGAGGTTCCAAGTGAGTCGGTGAGGCGTCTTGCTGTGCGGCGCATCCCGTTGGCGAGCACAGCGAGCTCACTGTGGTGCTCAGTCGTGCCCCTGTCATGGATTTGCCTTGCAGTCTTCAGGACCTCCCCAGAGAAGCTGATGACGGCGAAGATGTTGGCCGCCAGACTCAATGCCGAGATCGGATCCATGATGTTTGGCGTTAGCTTCGTGAAGACCTCGGGAAGGAAGCAGTGAAGGTCTCAGCCGCTTCTTGTTGCATTTCCCGTCATTCTTAAGGCAACAAGATGGGCCGCCCGTGGATTCCAGGGATCCGCCTTGATGAGTGGCTCAGATTGCTTCGCAGGTAGCATCGCAGCGAGCGCCTGCATGAGGACTTAAGCGATCCACTCTGGTCGCAGGGCTGTGTGCAGTACCCACCTGGGCAGGACTCCTGACCACGCAAAAGTGCAGTTATGTGCATTCTAAGCCATCAAGTCGTCCCGGTCGCAGAATCTTCCAGTTTGGCAGGACAAATGATGGCCGCACTGAGCCACGATTTTGACGGGGGTGAGATCGGGCGTTGTGGATGGAAATTTCAGAGAATCGCCATGCAAGACGTACTTAAAGGCCTTTCTTGTTGCACTTTCGCTTATGCTTCCTATCTTGGCACTACATGAGGCTTTGCGAGGGCTCCAGAACCAAACATCGAGGAGCCCTCAAGCTAATACTCGGCGCTTATGCAGGATAGGGAGTTTTGGCTACGTTCATGTGTGCTTACTATCGCTGCAATCTCCCGTGTTTGACACGTTGCGGCTCTTTTAAGGATCGGGGCCATACTATTGGATTGGAAAGTGTAAAAGTCGCTTCAATGTATGCTCGGCAAAAGACAGGGGGTCTTTTCTTCGAGGTTTCAATACCGGAACTCTGCAACCTTAGAATGCAGAGGGGATTTGTTGGGGGATTCAAATGCACTTTATCCCAGCTTTTCCAGTTGTGGACATGCTTCGAGAGATGCTCAAGTTCTTCCAATTTCCTTTCTATACCTCATGTGCTCTTCACAAGGCTTTTGACCGATTATTTTTCAATTTCCTACCAACAGATACCCATCGCTGGCCACTCTGTTTCCGCCTTGAGGCCGCTGAGTACTAGCCCACCACGTTCCTAGGTACTTGAGTGCCTAGGCAGTCTGCGCCCGCAATCATGGCCTCCTTAGTCTTGACAGCATCGGCAAAGTATTGAGGTCTTTCCACAGCCGTGGGCCACCTTGTGTGCTGCGTCAAGACATTGCAGACAGAGTGGGGATTGCAAAGTAAGGACAAGAACATGCGTAATGGGAGAACTAAGTTATCCTCATCATCTTCGGCCTGTGGACGGGTTCTATAGGAAGTGGCGTAGAGGAGGATCACGTACAGAGGGCGGAAATCTCCTCGTCTCGCTGGCGGCCGTTCTGCAAGAGGGAAGTTCAAGAGAATATCTTGTAGAAGGTCACTTAATGCAAGGTGATCCCATGGGAGGCTGATGCACGAGAGCTTCTCCTATTAGAACCTGGCTCAATATGCTTTGGTAGGCTTACGTAGTTGTCCAGCATTGGGTTTGTATAGATGGTTACAATATTCAAACGCCGTAGGATAAGTCAGTGTCTGATAAGAGGCGGGGAAGTTCTCCCAGAGGAGATTATTTCACAAGGCACTGTTCTATAGGAAATGGTTCTGTAGGAGCATACTCTACAGGAGATAAGCTTGTGGTGGACAGCCCTCGAGGAAAGGATCTAAGCTGGGGGAATTCCAGAGGTAGCCTCCTGCCGTCTTAAGAGAGGAGTGTGGGGTTTCTTCCGTTTGTAACCGTCAAATGATGAAACGGTGCACGTTTATCTTGCACCGCAGAATTTGGCAGCTTCATCACCTAACTGGGCAGGCGCAGGTGCCAGGAAAGCAGTTTGGTGGTCTGTTGCATCTTACTGCACCCACCCCTGCCCTGCCTGGTGCCTGCTTGCCCGTCTGCCTTCGTTTGCCCTGGACCTACACATCTCACACTTGGAGACATCGATCTGAACCTGCGCCCAACCAACACAAACCAACCAGCATCGTCGCTCGAAAATCCACCCCTGGCAGCAGATGCCAGTGCCGTCGCCATGACAAAATCAAACACCGCAGAGCCTGGTATGCATGGCAACGTACTAGATTGCCCATTCTCGCCCAGCCAGAACGCGCCGTCGACACTGTCGCAGGACTCAGAGTCCCGACTTTCCTTCCTTTGTCTTCCAGCCGAGATACGCAACAAGATCTACCGATACTCTCTTATCAAATCGTCACTCTACCGCATCCACGGCCTCGTGCAGCCGCCTCTGACCCGCACCAACCGACAGATTCGCGCCGAAGCCCTCCCAGTCTACTACGGCAACAACCAGTTCCAAATCATAATCCCAACCAAGCCGCTGATGAATGAAGACGAGTCGGACGAATGGGCAGACTTCGTCAGGATGTTCCGTGTTTTCAAGGCCGGCAGGATCGCTGGCACAGGAAGCCTGCAGTTCCTGACGGACCTTGCCTGCACGCAGAGCTGTAGGAGGTGGACGGCGAGCTTCTTGTACCTCGAGGTTGTTTTCAAGCAGCCAGCGACAAAGTCTTGCAAGGAGAAGCATCGCGGATGCGGGGCTTGGGAGGAGCGGTGTGTCCAGAAACCTAAGAAGCCTCATCTCTACAAGAACCGGGAGTTTCTGTACAGGTGCCTCGGAGAACTCTTCGGCGAAGCAGCCTTCGGCGAGGACAGGAATGTCATGCACGAGACATGTGTGCACCGCCTCATCGACACCATGGTCATGGTTGCCACCGAATGTCCTGACATCATCAGGGAAATTCATTTCCATGCTGACCGGAACTGGGAGGATAATGGGTTCTTTGTGTTTGGATCCGATTGAATAACTCCAGGGCCATAGGGCCAGATTGGCGCCAGCATGCTAGGATGGGGTTTTTATGGGTTCAGCTTAGGCTTTCTCTGTGTCTCGCAACACGTATGATAAGCTACTTTTTGATAGTGTCGCCTTTGACGGGTGTCTGTGGATCAGCCGGCGCCCGGCCAGCTGCGACTGGCGCGACGACGGCCTCGCTAGCCCCATCATTTTCATCAACATGCGCTAGTTCGTCCTGTTACTTACGTCTAGAAAATCAAGTCGGAGCTCAAAATCTTTCAAGCCAAGTTCAAGATTATTTTCTTCCTCTGCACGAGCGACAATCCACGATCGGCGCACACGTTCCAACGCTTTACATTATGGACGCCGACAGAGTCTGGCAGCCTGCCCGCGAGCAGGAAGCAGATTCGAACAACATGGTGCAGACAGGATCTACAAAAATAATTGGCATGCTGCCTAGCCGCGTCTATCGGGGACTGAGTGTATGACAGCTTCCTTGTATCAAAAAGAATATTTCAACTGACAAATTGGCTTTCTAGACTCAGCGTTATCATGCCTCCGAGGTTTCGGACATCGCTACCAAGTCCAAGAGCATGGTATTGCCGAATCTTTCATTACCGGTGTCGTTGCAGACATACCTAATTCATTGTACGTCAGGACATAAAACTGATCCATGTCTAGAAACCATTCCCGTTCCTGTCACTGCCGGGAGAGATCCGCAACTTCATTTACGAATATACCTGCATCTACAAATACCGTGGTGCAGGTGATTGCCGGAGCGACATGCCCGTAAAGAACGGGTTGTTCGATTTCGACGATGCAACACAGCCGCCAATAACCCGCGTCAACAGGCAGCTACGCCGCGAGACACTCGGGCTTTTCTATTCGGAGCATGAATTCCAGATCGAAATTTTTCACCGATGCAGCGCCTGCCTCGAGGAATGGCTGGGCTTCATTGGTGGCAAGACGCACACCCATAAGATGAATCGCGGAGAAATGGACCCCTACTTCGTCATCTCAAACCTCATGTGGCACTTCCGCCCCAGGATGGGAGTCACGACACGAGACAGCAACCTGAAGTTCCTCACTAACCTGTCCGTTGCGATGGAAGTTGCAGAGCTTGATGTTGTTACCAGGCTCAAGTTTACCATGTCCACCACCGTCCTTGACTTCAAAAAGGACGCGGATTTTCCGGGGTTCTGGGGCACTGTGAAGACCGACGGCCTGGACTGGAACGACGAAAAAAAGGTCAGGAAGGCGTACGTCGAGGGTATAAAGTCTTGCCGGGCATGGGCGAGGAACGCCCGTGACTACGAAGTGTTTGATGGGGAGGACGCTCACGAGAGGGGCCGACCCGGTGACACGGCGACTAAACTCGCCCGGGGGATGAGCCTGATCGCCCGGGAGCTCCCGCAGTTGGCACGTCATGTCTGCGCCTACTTCGAAGATTTCTGATGATCAGAAGGTCAGGAGGCCACCATGCCAAGGTAGAGTGGTGGGTGTGGACTGGCCTGCCCGAAGTGGGAACATACAAATATAGTAAGTATGCCGTGCATTGGGTTGTGGCCTGCCCGCGTCCTGGCCAGGCGAGAGGGGTGTCGATTGTAATGGAGCAGTATCATGACCGGATGCATAGGTTCCAAGCAGACGCATTTGTTTAGGTGAGGGACTGCTTGGCAGGTGCTGTCAGTCGTTGACGTCCAAAGAAAATTAGCCAACTTCTGAGTTGGGGTTACATGAAAGTCAGTTTCTAGAGATGAAGGAGATACCATACATAGGTCACCAACAAGTTACGATTGAACTGATGTTTGTGTTACACACTTTGGGTGAGCTGTCGAGGCAAACAAGCAACTGTAATGGCACCAAAATCTACAGATAGGTGAAGTCCGGAAACCTGGGAACCTTCTACTTCAGCCTCTCATTACGAGACACACAGTCTCCAGATGTCGTCGTCCTGAGTAAATAAATCGAGTTGCAGTCAGACGACGATCACATTTTAAGATTTCAACGACAGCCGCGTCTCCGCCCCAACCCCATTCTTCTCCGCGGAGCCCTTATCGCTGTCCCGTGAATCGACATCTGCCACGCCGTCGATGACCGAGTACTTGCCCTGTGTCGGCCTGCTCTGGTCAAACGCGCTCGGCAGGACGAACATGTCTTCATCATGGTGGTCCACGCCCTCCCCTAGACCTCTCGGCGGCGAGATGAAGCTCAGGAGGGGATAGACCACCACGGCGACCACGAACCCGATGATGAAGCCGAGTCGTGAGAGCTTCATGGCGTTGTTGGGCTCTCCGTTGATGTCCGCACAGCTCATGATGTAGCCGGGGAGAGCGGGCGCGATTGACACGACGAATGCCACAAAGGCACGCCAGTTGAAGCTACCCGAGAGTCAGGCTTATGCTATGAGAAAGAATTCGAACTTCACTCACCCGTTCCAGTACCAGTATATGCTCTCCTCGTTCCCGATATACAGGTCTCTCATCTTGATCAGGCGTTTTCTAACGATCCAAAAGTCCGCCACCAGGATGCCGGAGATGGGGCCATAGAAGGTTCCAAAGCCTGAAAGAACTTGGATGAAAGTGGCGGCAGTCGTTGTTATTTGCCAAGGATTGGTACAAATTCCCAAGGCAGCAATGATGTAGCTGCACCGCCGGATCGTGAGCCATTTGGGGCTATAGCTGGCCATATCCCTGCGAGTAGAAGACATCTCGTCAGTAAAGCATCCACTTCCACTCGCAAGGGAATCAGGGTCCGAGAACAGGTCAAAAACAGACGTACATGGCAGCAGCGACACTATTCAGGATCATGTTGACAGTGACCTGCGCCAAGGCCAGAGCCGCAGAAGCAAAAAAGACAGCAGCTCGGGACCCTGCTGAGTTGTTGTAGTGTGATTGGATCTCTCGTAATAGGAGGAACGGCTGCCAGTAGGCTTGTCCTAGTACGTTACTTGAGGCTGAAGTCACCAGGATCCCAAGAGCAAACGCGGCGTAGATGAAGATGGGACAGGCGACGGCTTGCGCGATCATTGATCTGCGGTTATCCTTGGCGAAGCGACACCATGCGGATCCGCCCATGGTAACGACCGCCGTGTTTCCCAGGACCGCGGTGGCGCCGTATACACAAGCCCATCCTGCATAATGTCAGTTCATGCTCATATGGGGCATGTCGAGCGAGGAGCGCCATCTTACCTATAGAGCCCGCCAGCGCCGGAGGAGGATCGTAATTGCTCGCAAAGTATTCACCACCGCCTCCAGCTGTGTGAGTGGACCAGATGACAAGTCCCAAGATGACAATTGTGAATCCAACAAAGGAGACGTGGAACGGACGATGCAGCTTCTCTGGAGGCAGCCACATGACTCCGAGGAATACGAAATGGTAGATGATAAAGCCGATGAAGTCTTTGAGTTCCATCGTGCCATTCGCCAGGGGATGTTCCCAATTCGCCCAACGAAGGGACCACGTGCCGATCATGGTCGATATGGCCTGGGCTCCCCACCAGGCCTCGATACCGTCCCAGACCACGGCCGGCATCACCCGGAAGAAGACTGCAAACCAACTTCCGCGCATGCCCCAGGCCATTCGACAGACTACGGTGTAGGTGATGTGGTGAGAACCGCCGGGCCACTGTTCGAAGGACACGATCAATTAACAGGGGTCTCAATGGAGGACGAGTAACAGAATCTGATATTGAGACCAGGACTTACGCCGCACAGTATGCACATGGTAACCAGTACCAAGGGACTGAGGATACCCGCGGCAAGTGCCTGCTTGGCACTTAAGCCGTAGGCAATGAGCGCGGAGCCCGTGTTGTAGTTATAGATTGCAAAGCCTGGACATATTCAATGTCAGTGTTAGCGATCCACAGATGTGTCTAACATGGTTCTTGAGAGGAAGAGCTTGCCTCCAGTTGCCCAGTATACAACGTACTTCCACCCGTTCCACGTCCTCCTCGAGCTGTCCATTGGGATAAGGTCGGCATTGACCCAGGTGGTGATAGCGTAGGTGCTGCCCTTCGGATGTGTTACCTCCAGACTCCTGATGAACCGCCTGGTGGCGGAGCCCTCGGAAGCGACGTCCATATTCTCGGATATGTCGTTGTCTAGTGATGAAATCTCTAAACCGGCAGATGCGACACAAGGAAGAAACAGGCGAGTGGCACATGTAATGCTGCAGCTGCAGCCGTCCAATTATTATACCGGCCACGTGCGGGCCACTACCACCTAACGTTGCATGCTTATCTGCGTCCCAAGGATCCGGGTTGCCTGCTCAAGCCCCGGACGTCTTGGCTATCGGGAGTTCATATCGTGGATTAAGCTTTGGACGACAATCTTCGGGGTTCTCCATATCAAACTCGCACAATGATGATCTTCCATTGGGCCGTAGATAAGGAACAGGTTTGGCTAAGATACTTAATTTGCTCCAGGCACTATCATTGGCAGACACCTGTGGTTCGCCGCTCGGGAAGGCGGGGTCTGCAGCGCAAGTGAGGGTAACCCTGCAACCCTCGCCGTAGCCGAAGAGGTATGCAAGTGGCAGGTTTTAAATTATCGCGGGCTGTCTCGGTAGACAGCCCAAGCAGTAGACGGTCTGTATATGTTGCGTTGATATTCGTGGTTACCATTATACCCAGTAACGATACTCGAAGTATAGTATAAGAGACTGGCGGACCAAATACTATCGCACCTACAGTCTGTAAGAAGCTTTCACAGAGGCTTGCCTTGTAAGTTGTCACCGTTCGGGATTGGAGATGAAGATTCCTCCTATGGCTCAGGTGAAGTCCAAAGAGAAAAGGATAGGGTTGAGTACCCAGTATTGTAGGATTGGCCGCATGAGTCACACTCGCATTGAAGTAAACATTGACAATCATCCCTACAGCTGCAAGATAGTCTTTGTCAGTTTAACTTGTCTTCATGAAAAAAACAAGCCGGCTTTCACGCGCAGAAGCAAGGGTAATATATCTAAGATGTAAATCGCGAACTGGGCTATGTTCAGTGCAATGTCCGCTTGCAACCAACGTTAGTGAAGATCTACATATTGAGCAGTCCAGATTCTATCGGAAACAACAGATTGTGATCCGACGGTCTCTGCGGTCATACAAGCGATAGACCAATTGCCTCACGATGGGAATCGGTAAGAGTAGCATTTATAGTATTATTTGAGGAGAATCTCATTCTCATGCTTCCTCTGCTGTGTGTAGGACATCCTGAGCCCGTCATAGCAGCCAAGGTACACTGCTCCTCCATTAGCCGCAGCGAAGCATGTCAAAAACGTCCCTCTGAAAAACCCAGAGAATCCTTCTAGGACCCACAATTCGCGAGCGATAGAAAGAGGCCGCGGCTGCACGTGCAGGATTCCCGAACATGCCTTGGGGGTCCACTGCTGTTAGGCGCATCCTCGTCTTGACCACATCGATCGGGACAAATACCACGGATACCGAGGCTGCGGCCGCACTCCCCGCGAGGACACTCCTTCTGACTTGATCTGAGATGTCTGTTGCGGGACCGTACTTTCTATCCCAGCGATCCTTGATATTTTCGAAAATCGAGAAGGTAAGGCTTGTGGAAGGAAGACGACTTGCAAGCAGGGTTGAGTACCCGGCCCATATCCCCCTCGGGTTATGGCTCAACTTTGTCAAGATGGTACGGAAGAGGTTCTTTCGCCCTACCAGCCCGCTAGAATGAGCCACCTGAGCATTCTGTGTCAGAACTTCGGCCGGGTTGATGATAGAACATGCTGCCATTTCGGCCAACGCGCTGCTTGTTGCATGCCCAAGAGCTCGGGATAGGACGCTTATCTCTTTGGTGCCTATCACTCCCTCAACAGAGGACTTGGATAATTAGTAGAAGCTGAAGAAAACGACTGAAGCTGGCACTGTTGTGTCCAGCACAGGCCCCATGCCCTGATACAACCCTCGAAAAATGGCAGGGCGTAGGCAGCCTTCGGAGTGTTGGTACTTCATATCAAACCGTGGTGCTTGAAAGCGGGCAATGAGGGCGTCGAGGGGGTGGACCAAGATATCGACACCTACGGCTGCGACTGCCGCCGCCTGTTGATTGCGGCCGTCAGCTACGCGAAGCACATGAGGAATGATGGTATATGATGCTTACGATTGAAATTTCCATGCCTGTGGTCGTGGGCAGCTTGATCCTTGCTGTTACGAGAAGAAGATGTCTAGGACTTTGTCGAGTTGGATCTGGGCGTGCCTATTAGGAGTACCAGTGGCAGCGACCGGCCTTTCGGTGCTCTGCGGTTGCGAGCCTCCGAGCCTCTATCGTTTAGATCCACCACCGTCTTATCGCCCGCCATTTTCAAAGATTAAGCACAGCTCTTCTCCGGCCTCACATTGCCAAGTATAACTTCATAAAGCGGTGGGCGCTCAAAGACCCAACCTGGTTTCAAAAGAAGATCACAATGATTATACCAGGCTAACATTAATCGATCCTGGTAGTTCCATCGACTAGAACTGCTAAGAATACATAACTTAATGGCTAATCTACCATAGCGCTAGATTTAAAGCTGGTCGCGTGCCTGTACGGCAGAGACTAAAATACCTACTAGTAGCCTTCCAAATGGTGACCACTGTGTGAAAAGAGGCAAGCCAACGGAATCCCGGCCAAAGCTTGGATCCTCCGGAATTCTTTCTCCAAACTTAATTTCTCACGACTCTACCTCACAACTGTCTTGCTCCACGCCTCCGAATTATTACAAAATCTGGTTTCATCAAGTCAACGCCGCTCATGGAGCCCACAGAAAGACTGAAGGCAGGCATGGCATATCAGTGTGACCACTTGAAACATTCTCCATTCCTACTGCTCTCAGGAGAATTGCGCAATATGATCTACCGAGATGTACTCGCGCCATACTTTCTCTTATACGACTTCCACGGCCCCTGCCTCTTCCTCTCTCAGCCCGCCATTACTAGGGTCAACAGACAGATCCGAGCCGAGGCACTCTCCATCTACTATGCAGAGACTCGTTTCGTTTTAGACCTTCACCTGGCGCTTGATCACGTTCGCTCACCCAACCCGAGCTCTTCTGCAACATTCATGATCGGCACAGAATTGCTTTCTATATTGTCTATTTGGAAGCCATGCTTTATGGGCTACGTCGACTTCTGCCAGATCATGGAGTCAGTTGCCTCCGCTCAGGGCCGAATCCCCGGCTATCAGAGCCTGTTACGCCACGTGTGTAATCTCTCGGTATATATATTTCTCAAAACAAGCGACGGCTTTACCAGTGCCATCTTTGAAATGAGAGATGGAGCAAAAATGAGATACGAAGCAAACTCGGCGCCATTTACCAGCGAGGAATGGTACGACGTGAATTGGACGGACTTGGACTCGACCAGGGCGTTTGTCAAAGCGTGGATGGAAAAAGGTTCCTTGAGTTTCAACAGTTCACTGCCGCTGCTGCCAAATCAGCAAGATCGTCTCATCAATGTCCTACGGCTTTTAGGAATGCACCTCAGTGGACCTAAGGAACTTGATTCGAAAGTCTAAGTTCAGGTGTGTCGTTGCCAACTGCTGCGAAGGCTGTGCGTTACTCCGAAGTTCCTCTCCTTATAGACCTATCCGTCAAAAATACATTACGCAGTCAAAATACCATTCATCACTCTTCTTCCATATGGCCCGAAGAGACTTAGGAGCTTGTACATCCGATTCTAAACCCTTGGAGAATCGACTCTGCTCACATAGACAGGCCATCCGTGAGGAACAACAGTGAAATAGGCTGCGTCAGAAATGTCAGTCCATGCTCGACGTGCGTGGTTGAGATCGGCACAAACCTTGGTACACCCACTCCTCCTTTGGATTCACCTGCCTAAAATCATAATCTCTCACCAAGGTTGCGAGTAAATTTCGATTCAGGGCCGGATTTCTACGTGCATCAAACGAGACGGATCAAACTTACAGCCATCTTGGACATTTGAATTCTTGCGATGTGTTGTCCTGGACATGAGGCCCATCCACCGCCCCACGGACAGAAGAGTCTTTCTAGGCTCGCCGCGTTCGGACTAAACCAACGATCGGGGTTGTACTCAGCAGCATCCGGGCCCCAGAGGCTTTTATATGTGTGAAGCACGTATGGGTTGCACGACAGGATGGTCCCTTCTGGAAAGAAGGTATTGTCGAACTTGGTACCGCCTTTCGGGGCGACACGCGGCAAGCCCACTGTGAACATATAAGCCATTGATTGGGGTCATGACGTCCGTAATACCAAGGACTCACTCGGTACGGGCGCGAATATTCTAAGAGACTCTTTGATGTTTGCTTGCAAGAATGGAAGATTTGCTGCATCGTCGAAAGCGATTATATGATCCTTGCACCGGCCCTCCTTTTTTGCAGCGTCAATCTCCTCTCTAATGCGTTGCCAAGCATTGGAGTGGCGGATGAGATGGTAGACAAAGCTCCTGCGGGTATCAAGTCAGGCATGAATGAAGTGCCACTGATCTGGTCGCGAAGACATACTGCATGGCACAAGACACGGTGTCCGACCCAGCGCCAAGATTGGATATGGCAGAAGCAACAATCCTATCATCGTTCCAAAGCTTGGATGGGCCGTTCTTCTCTGGAGCGCGGAACCAATGAGCAGCAATGTCAAACCGTGCATCCGGGTTCTTCTTCCGCTCTTCCAGAGCACCTTTGGCCATGTCGCCCATATAACCAAGCGGCAAGATTCCGAGCCAAGTCGTGAGAGGATTGCAGAAGATGTAACTGACGTAGCGGATATAGCCGAAAAGGACAAAAAATAGTTCCATGGCTTCGTTCACTGCGATCGCTCCTCCAATGTCTTCCCCCTTTTCAGTGAATCCGAAAGACTTGGAGAATGTCACTTCACCAGTGATATCGTAGGCGGCATATGAAAAGAAGTCGCCAAGTTTAAGTGGAGTCTTCTCCTCCGCTGCCTTGTCCAGCTAGGCGAACATTTTGACAAGCACGTCGTCCATGGATGGCTCCGAGCGAATGACATACTTGGCGTCGAAGCCTTGTCTGAAGTGCGTGTTGAGCCTGAGCTTCTCTTTCGGGTCCCGGAATCCGAGGGGCCCCGGCGTCCTGTAGTCGGGCAAGACGAAGATCTTGTACCATTCACTCTTCGCACGTCAGTACGGGGCCCTATGACGCTCGGGACGTCTACCCTCGTGTGTGTGACGAACCTTGTGCAGTGGTGTGATGAACAGCGACTTCACCGCGTTCTCGTGACATATGCTAACTTCATCATGTGCGATTCGTACGAACGGACCATACTTCTCATGCGCATTCGCAAGCACCAGCTGTTGGTCGCCTCTTATGATGTAGCGCATGTGCCAAAGGCGGGAGAAGGAGGCAAGGAAGGGTCCAGGGATATGGCTGATTGGAGAGAAGTAACGTCGCCGGATAAATGCTACGAAACCTAATGTTAGAAGCAATACCAAAATTTGGACCGTGATGAATTGGCGACTCCATGTTGCAGGCCCATGTAACGCATCTGCCTCGCTTGAGTTGTTAGGGTAAAGCTGGCTCATGTTGAAGAGAACCGTTGATCCGTGCGCGGGACAATGAAGAAAGGGAATCAACTCTTGGTTAGTACACTGTCTCGAGCAGAACAAAAGGTGGCTTTGATTTTATATCTCGATGCCAAGGGCACAAGTGCTGTCACAGTCGATCAATATGCATGTGATACGTGCTCTCCCGGCAAACATTTCTGCGTTAACCAGCAGGAAGATTCCAAAATGGTGGTCAGCGAATATGTCAGGGTCTTCCGTTGAACTGGAGGTATCCACCATGACTGCGTCTGGCCCAATCAAGCATTCATGCCCCCGCGTTGATCCCACAATCGCGACGTAGCACCGGGGCCAGGGCAGGCGATTATCGACAATGTGGGGAAATGCACCGAGACCGATAATCATCTTGGTGGTGGTCAATGCAGGAAAGTTTTGCTAGGACCCTGGATAAAAACCAATGAGGTATGTTATCACGGGTTGCACAAACATACACTCCATCTCCGTGGCCCTACGGCTGGGCTGGCGCAAGTTCTTCTTTTCCTAAGTGGTAATGTTACAAGTAGGGTGATTTGTTTCTTCAAATTGGGTATCTTTTTAAGCAATTAAAGTTTCTTAATGCCTCTGAACAAGGAGAAAGTATTTCAAGTTTGCGCAGTCACATATCCGAGCCCGGCCGTACACACGTCTCGTTGAACAATGCCTTGCATCGCGAGCTATTAGCAATATTTCCGGTGAAGCCCTTCTTATGATCAAAGTCCGAGGTCCGGTTGGTTTCCGGGCTTTCCAATCCGTCGCCAATGTGCACCTCGCTGAGATAGCCTTCGCTGGCTGGAGGCTCATAATGATTGAACAGCTGCGGGTTGACAACAACACATCGCAACAAGTTGTTGCTACAGTATGTGGACAGCATGACATCAAACGCTTCACCCGCTCCTTTTGCAAGGAGGCTCAAAACCTTCGGTGCACTCTTTTTCGTCACGCCGTACCCAAACGTGCAAACCGTCAGTATGCAATCTTGTACTTGACGATGTCCCTGAGGAATCTTCTCCCTGATGTAGGGCCTGGACCATCCAGAGTACTGCTCGATGTCGATTCGAGTTTCGTCGGGGTATACGAGCGGGGCTTTCATGTCATCCTTGACCCAAGCACCACAGTGTCCGAGCCATATGACATCCCAGTCTGTACCAAAAGGGGTGGGTTCGTCTAGAGAAGCGTTGGTGTAAGCCCGGATATTCTGGGAAGCCAGACGCATCTGTGCTTTCAGCTCCAGATCCCAGTCGACGTCGTCTTCGATTATGAACGCCGTCTCGTATTCGGATGCGATGATAAATTTGAGCAGATCGAGATGTGCCATCCATGCTTTTGCAGTTCCGTGTTTCGGCGTCTTCGTGTTCTCGTCGTCGGAGCCGATTCTCTCAAACGCCTCCACCAGCTCGTCAGGATTTTTAGGTTGCGGCGAATGGTGATATCAAGAACGGTGAGCTGGGCCGCGGCCTCCAGTCCGCGAGTACGCCAACTTGGCCCAGTTGAAAGAGCCAAAACTTTTTGAAACTGGTCATGATGTCAGTCAACGATGCAAATTTGAGGCTTTGGGGGACTTCCTACCCCTAGAGTTGAGTTGGCTGCACGATCCTCCGGGGTAACAGGCACGATAACTTGGCCATGGGTAAGTTTAACAGGTAATGAGATAGTGTCTGTTGTCTGATAGACTCCGACGACGAGGAGGATAATGAGGGCTGTCATAAAGATGACGATTTTGCTACCCTGTGGCAAGGCAGGTTGCGCCCAATTGGGCCTGCCATGAAAGCGCTGAAGCATGTTGGAGAAAGGGAAATAGAAGCCAAAGATCTTGCTTGCAGAACGAAATTACGGAATGTGAAGACCACGTCAAAGAGATCGGGTAAAAAAAGCCAAGATCCGAGCGGTCGCAACAAAGGTCTCCGAAAATGCAGAACGACATTCGCGCTTAAATCATGGGCACAGTTTGGTTTGGGATCGGCCCGTGCCAGTGAGGCACAGAGCCGAACTAAGATAGTGCTCCGGTTTGAATGGACTGTTAGGAGTGGGCCGGAGGCAAATCACGCGTATCTGACAATTTGCTCTGGCTCAAATGATAGGAAGTGGTTGAGATCTCGGTCAAACACCGCAATTCACGATCGGCTGGAAAGTAGCCGAGCCAATATGTTGCCTTTAAAAACTGGGGATGAAGAAGACCCGTAGCTTGGGGCGTTCTGATGGCTCACTTTTCCCTTATTCATGTGCACTTTTGTCGAACACCCCCTAAAGCATCGACCCACAAGGTAAAGACCAACATTTGCTTGAGTTCTCCACGCCTGGGCGGTGATGATTCCAATTTGTTCGCATGATACCAACAGCATGGTACATTGGAGCAGGCGCCACTATTTCTCCCACACGCCCAATGACGAGCAGTCTTCGCAGCCGCTAAATGTCACCTACTCCCAGAGTGCGAGATGAGGGAGCATGCAATCTCTTCGAGAGAGAATTCCTCAAAAATCAGCTGGAGCCGTACATGACTGTGTGAGTGTAAGCTGGGGGACCGGAGCTTTCCTAGGTGGCTAAGTGGCTAAACTCAAGGGTGTCTCACTGAAGAGAAGTCATGTATTCTCAACGTTGACGGAGTGAGGGTCACCACTTACAAGATTAATCATGTTGGGGCGACGGTGTACTGTCACAAAGATCCTAGTCTTTGCTGCCGCCAGCTTCATGTCTGAGCCCTCCACCAGTTCCTTCCCCCCTCTGCCGGAGCGAAACGAGTAATTAGTCTCCACAACAGCTGAATCGGAGGAAACCAACAAACATCAATCAAAGGTGGATCACTGGATTGGAGGACATGGAAAATGACAGGTAAAATATGTTGTAGATGTGTCCAAATTACCGCTTCTTTCCAAAGCCCGCAAATCGCGAGCCGTTGATACGCAGAACACATTATCATCCGTTGCTAACCACGCCCGGTTGAGCGATAGCGGTGTGTAGCCTTCAAAAACTCAAATTTGCCGGGCAGTGGAAAAGTAAAAAGCATTAAAAAAGGGCTGCTAGTAGAAGAAACAGAAAGGTTCCGAGGCATAATACCCATCATATCTTCTTGGTACTGCACCAAATGTGGACTGTGTGCGGGCGGCTAGCTTCACGAGAAGGAATCGAGCGGCAGCGACGTGTTCCACTCGCTGTCCTTTTTCGTTCGCCAAGTGCGTCGCCTTCTCTCGGATCCCAGAGGCCCACCGAATTCCACAGGATCGGAGACCCAGCCACTGACGCCCACATGCCATAAATTGGAGCGTTTCACCGTGGCTTTCAACTGCTAGTGCTTGCCGACGTTCCTCCGTCCCTTTGGACCTAGCCTGCGACTGGTTGGGACGACCCGTCCAATTTGGGCCCTGCAACAAAGACCAATATCAATTCCATGAATATGAATATGGATAATATGGGGGTGCATTATTTTCTGTATCTTCTTCTCTTCTCTCTCTATGTTACGGCACAAGATAACAGGGCCCCTGATGAGAACAACCATTTCATATATCCCCCGTTGCCAGGGCCGCGTTCAGCAACGACCCCACAGTCTTCCAGGACAACATTCTCCTGACTGCTGGCGTAAAGCAAAGCGAGCCATTCAAGTGGGTTTCGAACTTGACCAGTTTCGGTCTCTATCTCCAACAAGAAGGGAACGGGGAATACGTCAAGGCACATAATCTCATCTGTTCGTTCTCGCCATGTCTCGTGAATCATACATTTTATCACAAGTCTTGATATCTAATGCGCAACTTCAGATTGTGACCAGGGCGGAGCTGGCTGGCTTTACTGGGATGGAGAATTAGGTTCCATTGATTTGAGAATCGGAAGCATCGCATATTTGGCAGTGTGGAACTGCTCAGAGGGTGCTGTCGTGGGAACACCAGTTTTCTTTTCACACTACTTCAATTTGACGGAAGCCCCCACGTCGTCAGCGTCAGCATCATCAGCGACCGTGACCAGCGAAACGGCATCACCTACTACGGAAACCTCAACAACTGCAAGTTATCCATCGGCAACAATTACTTCTTCGTCTGCGGGGGAAGTAATCTCCTCTGCAGCTTCACATGCCTCACAGTCCTCCAACGATGCTGCCGCGCTCGCAGGAGGCATCGGCGGTGGAATCGGCGGCGCCATCATCATAGTTGCCGTTGCGGTCGCTTTCTGGAAGGTGGGAAGTCGAAGGAGAGCACAGGATATCCCGGGAGGTCCATCATACCTACCGCCGACGCGTCCGGCAACTCCGAGTCAGAGTACCGAGCCATACCTTCCAGGAGCCAGTGTACGAAGCTTTCCCAGCTCGCTACCTGGACAAACTCATATTTACCGATCGCACGCAGCTTTCAAGCCGTACAACTCGAACGCGCCGGCTGAGATGTCGTCCCAGCCGCCACCTATTGAACTGCCGTCTGACTCGGCTCGGTCACCCCCTCAGCGACTCCAGATGGAGTAAATTCTTCCGGGAGCATCTCAAGCAAATTGGTGTCCGTTGTTACGGACACAAGTCTAGGATATCAAGATAAAATAACCATTTATATCGTGCAAGGCATTGTTGCTGTCCGGTTTTGGACTGTGT
This sequence comes from Diaporthe longicolla, assembly GCA_000800745.1. Lineage (NCBI taxonomy): Eukaryota > Fungi > Ascomycota > Sordariomycetes > Diaporthales > Diaporthaceae > Diaporthe > Diaporthe longicolla. The sequence goes on along the minus strand of JUJX01000027.1, from coordinate 177,066 downwards.
CTACCTTTAAATACTTAGCCATCGATGGTCGCAGTTGTGAGGTAAACTGCACCTGATGATGAACAAGATTGTTATGTCTCTTTCAAATTTCTTCAGTAAGATTTAAGCGCCAAGCGATTTGATGACGTCATACTTGAGCAAACGTGGTGGACAAAATGCTTACAAAGCCGGGCTTGTACCTGGCGCATTTGAAAGTTACTCAAGTACTAGTATGCGCGATATGTGACCTTTGAAATGTTTTCATAACTACTTAAGCACGCACATGGGCATGCAGTGGAGGGGCAGTCCCTCTAGACTTTACTACCATTCGAAATCCATTTCCTCGTTTTCCTCCGATTTCTGCAAGGCATTCTCGTCCGACAATGGCTCAATGACAATACAGACCAAGATCTTCTTATCGCGCGGTGTATTTGCAATACAATCTCGTATCATAACAGAGAGTTGCCGCTTCACAAAATCAAACTGGTCCTCGCTTCCATGGCGAACCAGATGTTCAGCACGGGTATTCGGAGCCGTCAGCTGAAAATGCAAGTACTGGAATTGAGACCAGTCCAGGTGAATAGGAAGCTCCTCTTCTAGCTTAGAGAGTGTCTTGTTCCGGAAGCTACCCTCCGGCTTCCAGAATTTGCTCTGGCGCTCGGGATAACGGCAGACCACGCAGTACGTGAACTCAACACGGGGTTGCCCTACCGCCGGCGGCGCTGTCTGGAGTAGGGGTTTGTTCTCATTAGGTCTCTCCTCGACCACTTGTGTGGTCTCAGGTGGAACTGAGGAGGATAAAAGTGGAATTGGAGAAGCCTGCTGCGTGTGGGACTTGACCTCAATTGACGGCTGGGGAGTTGGCTGAGTCGCGGTTGACTGTGCCGCAGGTTCCGCGTGATTGGCAATGTTGCTGGGCCCGGATGGGCCAGGCACAGTCTCCGAGCCCAACTCACGTACAAAGCCGTTCACAGAAAATTCCTCATCTGTGACCTCGCTGACTGTCGCCCTGAAGGGGTTCGCACGGTCACGATCCCAGACTGGGAAGATGTCAGAGGTGACCGGGTGGTTCGTCTCAGCCGGAGCGGGGGCGGCAACGACCTGCGGGCTTGGAGAGCGCTCTGGAGACTGTATTGCTGCCTGGACTTCGTCTTCCGTGGCTTGATCTCTCACGTTGCGCAGTTTTCGCTTGCGGGGAGAGATTCTGCTCTTGCCCACGCCAGCAGGCTGTTTCCCAGCTCTTTTTGTCGACATACGGGCAGAGGATCGGTCGTCACCTCTGAGCCGCTTTGTGGGTGGCTCCATGGGGGCGACAGGGGCGACTTGGTGGCCAGCGTTGTCGATGCCTGTCGAGATGACTGCGAATGTGGGCTGATCCTATCGTAATGTCAGAGATGCTCCATGGCGGTAAAGTCGAGTTGAAGTCGGGTGGACTCACATGAGTAGGCAGGACCCGCGGGCCCGGGCTGGAGGGCACACGATAGAGATCTTCACTGATCCTCTGATCGTTCGCAGGATGTTGTTGAGCTTCATGCGAGGCCTGGTTGACAACATCAGACTGGACACCGAAGGGTGAGTCGGTCAGGTTGATGAATGTTGATGATCTGCAAACCCTGTCAGATGAAGAATCATACTGGAAAACCACCAGAAACGTGATCCGTGTACCTTGGAGTGCCTGGCGTTCCGGCAGCATCGCGGCTGGCGGAAGCGCAGTCGCCGACATCTGTGTCTATTCCAAGTTCTAGGCTGGGCTCCTTGCCCCTATTTGCTCTGGATCCGCCTCTATTCCTGTATTTGCTATTGCGGAATTGTTGGATATTCAATCGCCAGAAAAGCTGTCGCATGACTCTCTTGATTCTTGGAGATGATTAGCTCGAGATCGCACCAGGTTACCATGGAGGTGTACTTACCGTACGTGGTCTGTTGAATACTGGAATTTGTTGGCGCGACTATTTGTCTTGTCGTCGGGCCAGAAAAGTTTTCCATTCTTGTGCTGCTCCAGATAGGATCGAACCATCTCACCCAGTGCGATTTGATGATCTTTTGATCTCCAGTCATGGATGGAGATGCCGTCCCACCCTTGACTGCTCACGAAAGTCTTTCGGAAGATACGAACGCTATCATAGAACGCTTGACACCTCGCCAGCTGAGGGTCACCGTAGTCAAGTTCTTGTCGTAGAGCAGTAATAGGGGGGATTGATGACGGGTTGGTAGTAGATGCCATGATGAAGGCTGAAATCACACCTCTTGGAATGAAGTGCCAGATGGGAATAGGAATGTGAGGATGAGAGCAGAGAAAGAGAGGACCGGATGGGGGGACTGGGAAAGAGGAAACAAGGAAGTACAGAGAGACAAGGAGCACACGAAGATGAAGAGGGACAGGTCAGAGGGACAGGTCAGAGGAAATGAAATGGGGGAGACAAGTAGAAAGGAAATGAGGGGGGGGCGCATGAAGATGGGGAGCTGGGCTAGACGCAGAAGCCGGGAGGCGGTCAAGAGGGAGACCACAATAAAACCAGGAGCGAGGAGAGAGAACACATCTGCATCGTCAAGAAAACCTGGACAGGTAGCACACCCTCCTGATCATTATTCTGCACCTCATTGATCATAATTGATCGAGCGTGAACTGGCATGAAACCGACCAGGGGGTATGGACAGGGTCAAACTTTTTTCATTGGCTATGTCAATGCTGTTGGTTCTTCTAGTTTCCAATTTGGGACCACCGGTGAAAAGTTTCCAGGCAGCAAACCCAGCTCTTGTCTCGGCGCGTCGTGGAGGGTTACCATGGCCACCGTTTACGGCCAAGTTGATGAATTGTCTTGCTTTTTTTGAATTTTTTTGTGGAAGATGTGCATATTCTCTGCGAAGTGGAAAAAGTCGCCACGTTGAAAGGCACGGAAGAAATCCCATTTAAGCGAACTTCCGAAAACTATTTAAAGTGGCCGCATCTCTTGACTGAACACAACCACCTGGGCATTCTTTTTCTGCATCACTCTCCTCCTTCATATTCAGCAGTTTCGTGGGAAACAGAACGATCTGACCTCTATTTGGGTCGACGCATCATGTCAAGTCTTGAAACTTACCGTGATGGCGCCAGACCCATTTCGCTGTTCCCTGTCTTGGTCACACTGATAGCTACAATGGCCATCACTGTTCTCGGGCCGGTTGCCTGGGTCCAAATTTCACGACACTGTTACTCTTGCTTCCGGTCATCTGGTACGTTTCTATCACTGCACACTACACGGACACACAGAATCTGACTGTTAGAAGGAACAGAGACTCGAGTGGAGCTCGAAGCACCGACCCCAGGGCCCGAAGTGGCCGAACTAGCCAGCTATCCTGTAGACGAAAGAGCATTTTACAGTGTCGATCGGGATGGAAGGTTCCACGAGTGCCGCAGAGGATATAGGATCAAGCTCAATAAAGTTGAGGGTCATGACTTTCTCCAATTCGCACTGAAGCTGATCTTCTAATACAGGGTTCAACGGTAATAGAGCCCGCCCAGAAAGAGGTTGTTCACAAATGGTAGGTGATGCAATGCGGTCTAGCTGTGAATGCAAGATGTCATAGTATGTTTCCAGAATCCGATGGATCGGGCCCTCAAGGTCAGATGCACCTGTTATGTTTTAGTGAGCGATGTTCTCTTAGAAATATAGACTGCTGGCGTATTTGATTCGAGTGTGCTGCCTTCCCTGGGGGTCCTGTAATAAAGGTTTGATCGAAGTAGACGTGGAATTCTTGGTCTGTTGGTGTTTGTCGTTTGTCAGTGCTGCATACAGCCACATGAGTTTTGGGCGAAGGAGCTTTAGCTACTCAGGTACTTAGATTTTGGACTGCTTCCTCTCCCACATCCCCACGAAGTTTGTTGTCTTTTTGCTCTCGAGTGCGAGTTCAGGGCTGCAGGCTTTGAAGACTGATTTTCTGGGATGGGGAAATTCATGTGATAGCAATCCTGTCGGGATGAGCGGAGGTACCATTGGGCAGATGCTTATGCCAAGACCCACACTTAGCGTCAACCATTGACACAGGATATTCCCGCCGCAACTTTTGAAACAGCAATATATGTTCAGTGAAGATTACGTGGTAATTTGGGATCAATATCAGCAGCCACTGGCGGGTGATTATCTTCTTAGCATCAGACCAGAATCCCTCGCAAGGACAAACGTGGTTTACCAAAATCCTCCCTATCCCCAAAGCGTGCCCAACACGTCGACGCGCGTACCCAACAGGCGGGCTTAAATCTGAGGTAAGCACTGGGAGCTCTGGGGCCCACGCGCGGGGCTTTTGCATCTGTATGCATGTATAAAAGGAAGCTTCCGACCATTCCCACTGATGTTGACCAGAAATCTTCCCATCATTCCACAGCTTCCCCTCCTACCTCTGCTTTCTTGTCCGACGCAAGCCTCACTCAGGACGACGACACTGCCCAGCATGACCGACACAATCTCTCCCGACTACCTGGTGATTGGGGCAGGTGCCATGGGGCTCGCCTTCGTCGATACCCTGATCACAGACACAAAGGCCACTGTTGCTCTGGTCGACCGCTACGGTCGTCCGGGCGGTCAATGGACGCTCGTGTACCCGTTTGTGCGCCTGCACCAGCCGTCTGAGTTCTACGGCGTAAACTCTCGAGACCTTGGCGAGGGCAGGATCGATGAGGTTGGGTTGAACAAGGGCATGCTGGAGATGGCCACTGGCGATGAGATCCTCGCCTACTACAGCAAGGTCATGAACTACAATCTCCTCCCATCCGGCCGTGTCACGTACTATCCAAACCACGAGTGGCTCGGCGATGGCAAGTTCCGGTCGATCCTTACCCACAAGACTATCAGTGTTGGGCCCAACACTAAAATTGTGGATGCGAGCTACATGAAGGTGGAGGTCCCGGCCATGAAGCCGCCTCCCTACGAGGTTGGGAAGGATGTCAACCATATCATACTCAACGACCTACCGAAGCTCTCACGGCCCTACGGTGGATACACTGTGGTCGGTGCCGGCAAGACCGGCATCGATGCCTGCCTATGGCTCATGACCAACGGAGTCGACCCAAAGAACATCACATGGATCATGCCCCGCGATGCGTGGCTATTTGAGCGGAGCGGCTTACAGACTCACCCCAAGTTCATTCAGGCAACCGCAGCCAGGCTCGAGGCAGCGGAGGACGCGATTCTGGCGGCCTCATCGGTGGATGACATGTTCCGTGGCGTCGCGGCTGCCGGTGAGTTGGTGCGGATCGATGACACAGTGTGGCCCACCATGTGGAAGTGTGCCACCGTCTCCACCGCCGAGCTCGAAGCGGTTAGGAAGATTGAAAACATTGTACGGAAGGGACGAATCGTACGCATTGATGCGGACAAAGTCACGCTGAAAGACGGCACGTACGAACCCGTGCCAGACACGCTCTACATCGACTGCACTTCGCATGCTGCGAAGAAGGTGGAGAAGGTGCCTGTTTTCAACGGCAAGCATATCACTCTTCAGCCAGTCCGCCGTTGCCAACAGGTCTTCAGCGCTGCTTTCGTCGCCCATGTCGAGGCTACTTATGGAGATGACGAGGCCAAGAACAAACTTTGCCGTCCAATTCAGCACCCCAACGAGCCCCTAGACTACCTCATTGGCGTCTATCAGATGAACCGAAACCAGTTGCGATGGGCTGCGGAGGAGAAGACAGGCGCCTGGCTTCAGGGGGCACGTCTCGACTTGGTTCGCGATCTTGTGATGGCGATTCCTGAGGAGGTTAGAGCGTCTGCGATGGCTGAGAAGATGAAGAAGACTGAGCTTGTCACCGAGAAGCTTCGGGACTTGCTCCGAACGATTCCTGAGGAGGATCTCAAGAGAGTAGAGCCTCAGCTGGTGGGGTGGTAGAATCTTCATGGAAGACACGACAGATTGGTCCTAGACAAGACCCCGTACATGGTAAAGGCTCGAGCCTTTTGCTTTAGTCTTAGTCATTTCTAGCTTCAGCACTTTGCTGCATTTACATGTGGGCGTATTGGCCGCCTCGCCCCTCAACATTGACTACTCTCGTCTTCAGCGTCCAGTGACAAAGCCAACTCCTTCAACCACTTCCTCAGACTGATTTACCCTGTAAGCGAAAAAGGGGACTGACAATCTAAACCAGGCTACCTTCCATTTGGGGATAAGCGTAGCTCAGCCAAATCGTTCTCCCTTGCAGACCTGCTGGGCCGTTGGCGCTGGGCACGTGTCTCCACCATCATGGACATAGGATTCCCAGTCGCGCTTCGAACGTATTGACTCTGAACCCCATCTTTCCATCTATAGTACAATTCGGCATGTCGTAGGCATCGCTGGCCTTGGTGCAGTCGCCGATGAACTCCGAACTGTCTCCCTTCTTGCGTTGCTGGCTGAGTTTATCGAAGGCCCTGTCAAAGAAATGGTGATCTGGCCGGCCAACAACAGCCAGGTGCCTCAGAACAGGCACTTTTGATCATACCGGACGTGTCATGATCTGCGTATCGCACTTTGCAGCGCGAGTCTGACAGCCGAGAGTGCTACACTCCCTACGCTCCTCATGAGTTGTCCAAATCTGTGTCTTCCCTCGTTGTAGTTGGCGAGGCCGCTGCCGTTGATACCACACCTCATTGAGCTCACCTTCTCATGCAAGGGAGCCATAGTCATATCCTTGCTGAGACATCCCTGTGCCATGAGTGGTGCATGTGTTCCGGCAAATTGGAACGGAGCGGCATTCAAGTTGTCTCAAGGGATGCTTGCCAGGCATCAGTGCTGCTCAAGGGGTAAAGGTTCGATTATTGAACTCATATAAGGCGGTCATACATATGAGCCGTTTTCCTAACTGTTTAAGATTATATTAATCGCTCGCAACATCGAACATGACCTTACGTGACGTGGCAGCGTATATCTTGAAAAGTCCTGCTGTGGCCCCGTGGGCGGGCGCAACAAACCTCCACGAGCGCCAAACGCCACCGGGTCATAAAATACTCGGAAGACCTACTAGTAACCTGCCACGCGATGCGGCAGAGTTGGCAAACAAGCCGAACGAGGTAAGCGTCGCCGTATTTCGCTGTGGCGTATTGAGCAGTGACGGAAGTTTCTTGTGAACCTTTCCCTTTCCTTGGATTTCCGGCAGAGATCAGGAACCTGATATACCATATCCTCTGTCCATCTCACAAACCACGTCTTTGGGATCAACCAGCCATCACGCGTGTGAGCCGGCAACTTCGTGCCGAAGCACTCCCGATCTATCTTGAGAACCCAGTCAGGCTCGAGCTCGAGTCGTCGAAAATCCCTTGCAATTGGGTCAAGTCCGTCAAGAAAGTCATTAGTTTGTATGGCTCGCCGGTTTCTGTCACATTGCGTCACGTCTCTGGTGTGCATTTGTCCTTCAGGGCTACTGGCAAGGCATGGAGTCGGCATCGGGGTCTTATCATCAGTGTGGATATGCTGAGCGACCCGAAAGAAATGATGAAAAGGCACCTTTGTCGCTTCAACGGGATGAGGCCCGTGGTGATTGGGACGCCTGGTATGGATTGGACAGATGCTACGGCCGTTCGGGCTGCGTGCATTGATGCGGCGAACCGACTTGAACATCAATTAAGAAGAATCGATGCTGACCGCTTGAACCGCGAAGAAATACCTTATGTCGCAGCCAACCAGAGGGCAGCGCTGGATGTCGTATGCGTTTTGGCATCTGCATGCCCTTGGATGACGAAGGTTGCCTGCATCGGCGACTTTTCCAGTCTTTATCGCCGATAGCAGAATGCCGAGGCCCTTGAGGAGGAACTGAAGAAACAAGTCGAAATTGTCCCGAGGGGGATCAAGTGAGCCTTTCTGCTTTTCGCGTTGCTGAAGTGAGAAACCATGGATTCCTGTAATCCGAGGTCGGGATAAAATATGAAATGCTGAACAGACCACCAGACTTCGAAAAGGACGGCGCCCAAGTCATCCTTGTCGCGACGTACTTTGCGCCTCAGAGCTGGGTGAATGTCACTGGCGTTGGTCTATGAGAATGGACCACAGCATCGTGCCGGCATCCGGTCATAGGACACTGTCCTCATGGGCACAATACTCAAGTCTGGCGAAAAGTTGGTGCCTTTCGACTCTGGCAATCAAGTTGAGATATTACGGGATAGGCTAGTTCTGCCGAGGGTTCTAGTCGACGGCGCTGTTGGAAGCGATGCTTCCTAGCCTTGTCTGTGCGGCACGAGGCTGAGGCCACGTGCCCACTGGTCAAGTCTTGCACTGTCATAGGCCTTGTAGTCATAATAACAGGGGCTTGGAGCGTCTGCCACTCTATGAAGGGATCCTCAACGCTTTCTGGGTGTATACGGAATGAGAACGAAAACAGTCAGACATTGAAGGCATTACGTGCTTCGCAAGATATCCAATATGTGAACCAAGAAGGCTGTCAATTGTTGTTTTATATACCACCAGTATGTGTTTAACATGCAAGAATTATTTACAATGCTTTCAAACTACATATGCCTATTTACGAGCATGTTCCGAACCCTGGCTGGCACCCAGTGCCACAGTACGCAGACGTAGACCCACAGTATCCGTACTGGCTGCAGCAGTTGCCGAACGTAGACCCCTGGCACGTCTGTGCAGTCACGCCAGCACAGTTCCCATCAAGGCTAACCTTCTGGTCGGTACCAGTCGACTCGTACAGCTTGATCGAGTTGAACAGCCAGTACGCGTTCTTGAAGGCGTCAGGGTGGCCGGCCGCGAAGGCACGGCAGGTGCTCTCCTGGCTGCTGCACGACGAAACGGCGCTCCACGTGCCCTCGTCGATCATGGAGCCGCAGAAATCCGTGTTGATGATGATGGTCTGCTCCTGGAAGTTGTCGGCGATGTTGCAGCCGCCGTTGGACGTCTTGAAGTCCGATGACGCCGTGCCCCAGCTCTCCGGGTTGGGAGACCCGCTAGTCAGGTCCGCGGGCACGGAGGCCTTGGGCCATGACCAGATGCGCAGGCGGTTGTCTTGCAGGTATGTGGCGTACACGCCGCCGCCTGCTGCGTTGAAGGCGTCGCCGTATGACTGGGAGTTTCCTGTTGAGCCACAGCCGTCCCTGGGGATAATATGTCAGCTTCTGAATCAAAATGCTAAGAATCAGATTGTTGCTTACCAGTTCGTCGAGCCATCGCTGCAGTCACCGCCGAGGGCACAGTTAGGCCTCTCCTCTGAGCCTCCAATGTTGGTGAATCGGCACGCGCTGCACGTGTGCAACGACACAATGTTCTTCTCCTGCAGCCCGGCGGCACCGCCTCCCTCGATGATGTCGATCTCACCCATAGGGTTCTCGCCGAAGTTGTACGACCAGAAGGCTGGCCAGATGGCGCATCCATTGGCTGGCATGTGCGCAATGTCTGCTACCAGGAGAGAACCCGGGCCAAAAGTTTCCTTGGACTCCAAACGGACCGAAGCCCGGCCTTGGTCCGAGGTTGAGTGCTTGGTGGTGTAGTCCACCCCCAGGTACACTTGGCCGTTAGACTGGACTTTTGTCAGGCCCTTGGACGCCGCGGCTGACTGTGACTGGTAGTCGACAAAGCCATCTGTTGGGTCTCCGGACTCAATGCCTATGCTGTGGAAGTAGGCTGTCTAGAATATGCCAGTATGGTCAGTTTCCTGTCACAGTCATTCAGCTGGAATCGCGGTTACTCACGTCTCTGAAGTAAAACTGATCCAGGAAGTTCGAGCCGCTGTAGGTCCGTTTTAAGTTGAAAGCAGCGACCGCTGGAGAGACCTCCAGACTTAAAGCCAGAATAATGGCTGCGACTTGACTTTTGAAACCCATGGCTGCGAGAACTATTTACCAGCGCGTTGGTGATCGACGGGAGGACCTAACGAGAATGACTACAATCCCCGGAAACGAGGTGGTCACGACACTTGATCTTATAGTCTGTGTTGCAAATTGTAGTGGTAATAGCAGAATTAGACTATACGAGCTTATTACATCCTTTCGGGCCACTCCGGCTTAAACTGGAGATCCGGGGAACGGCTAAAAAGATCTAGGTCTTCCAGGCAGCCTTCTATTGAATCCTTCCCTCTGGAACTCGGTCGTCCCTCGCAAAAAGAAAAGTCTTTTGCTTACCTCAAAGTCCGAGGTGGCGCCAAGCTCGAATAAAATCCTCCTACTGGACCATTATGCGCAATGTGGGTACCTCCTAAATAGCGTAACCGATTTCCGTCCGTTCTGGGCTGCTGGGCATAAGCCAAATGGAACTCGACCATACCACATTGAGCTTAGGGAAGACTTTCTATTACACTACGCGTTCTCCTTCCCGAGAGCGGGCATCATCTAGGGGTTATAACAAACTGCCAGCCTATAGAAGCAGGCCTTTTCCAGGCTGCCTAAAAAAAGAGTGGGAACTCCCGAAATGAGCGCTTGGCATCTGGGTGTCCCTGAGTGCATGATACCAAGTAATGAGAATCCCACTCCACCCAATCCTTCGGGACTCGGGCCACGTGCGCTGACGACCGATCAGTGAAAATGCCGAGGACGCTCATTAGCCTATCTCATCCCGTCCTGTGATTGAATCTCAGCATCGAATGTCCTTACCCAGCTTAACCAGGAACATATTGTAAATGAATAAAATACCCTCCAGGGCTAGGGTATATAGGGTGACTATTGATGCTTAAGAGGACCTGCAGGATCCATGAGGATCACACGGTCTAAAAGCTTCAAGTGCTCGGCCGAGTCTAGCATCCCCCTTGTCTTGTAGGGTTGTCCTGCCTGCATGCTCACCACATCAAGGGATCCCAATCAACGCATTAATATCCAGTTGCTGGTCAACCTTCCGAAGCAATACAGATAACGTCCCTATTCATGGTGTTTGAGCTTGTACCATTGTATGAGGGGTTCGCATACGCCTTCCGATTTCAAGTTATACAGATAGACGCCGAGCTCACTTTGAAGTAGAAGATATCGCCATCTTATGTAGCCGGAAGGGGCTATTTATATAATAGAAATGTACCCTCAAATAAGTAACTAGTAACTATAAATTTGGAAACAATCGTTTGAGGTCTGCCCTAATTTTAGCCGCAGGAAGTGGGGAAAGAATGCTTATTAAGTTGCTCTTAAACAAGGGTTTTTAAATATTGCATGGACAGTTGTGAAGACTGCAGTTTGAGTATAGTGTTGGCTGTTTGCTGTTTTACCCCGGAGCAGGGACAAAAAATGTGAGGGGTTGATCAATATCTTCTGTGGTTGCCAGGTGTTCCAATGATTTACCTACGCATGCACGCGTTGGTCGTTCGTCTTCTAACCCCGTTAATTGCAACCGAATTGATCAGAAGTCGCAGGCGACTACAAACTTGAAGGTCTCAAAAAACAGCTCCGGGCCCTTCAACGCCTGTAGACGTACCCTATGGTAGTGAGTGATTCCGATTCATGCATCGCGTCTTCGACCTTTTCGGGCTGTGCCGGGTATGGCAAGCCTTTCATCCCTGCTGGACTGAAAGTCAACTCAAGTACGCGATTATTGCCGACTTCAGTGTACACGACTGAGGACGTGACATATGAACTTGCAGCTGCAGCCCAGCCAACGACCAACAACCAACCGACCAACTAGATGATCCTAGCCTGTGGTTTTATTGGTCGTTCCGGGCTGAACAGAACCAACAGTCACAGAGTGTGGGCCGACGGTGAGGCGAGAAAGCTGCAATCAGCCTGCGGCGCAGCTTGCGGACAGCTTTGGGAGCTCCTCATTATCGTCCTTGAGTGGTCCGCGGAGACAAATCTAGTTCAAGATTTCTATCACAAAGTCTGCAAGAAAATTGATCCCACATTTCTCGACGCGAGTCCTGTTTGCGAACGGTGAATCTTGGTCTGCCCAGAGCATCACGATCACTGTATAAACATAGTTCTGCCTCCATTCATTTCTGCATCCTCGCTTCAGCCATGCCTGGCGCCTCATCTGCGTCGGGGACCAATGCCCACAAAGAAAGCATCGCGGAAGCCTTGCAGCTGGTTGTAGCTCAGGGCGACGCGTTCTTGGGTGGTGACGATGAGGCGCGCCAGAAACTCGTCACAGCCGCCCGGGAGCTCGTGACTGCGGCCGAGACTCCCGTGGAGTCGCTCTTATGGAGCGTTTGGGCACTCGTAAGAGATCCATCCGGGAAAGTCTTGCGGACTGTACTGACTAGTACGAAATAGCCAACACGTACTGTCGCGGCACGTGTTGCCGTTGATCTGAAGATCTTTGAAACGGCTATGCTGGATGGTGGCCGGCCGAAGACTAACGAGGAGTTGGCTGCGCCTACAGGAGCGTCGCCGACCCTGGTGAAGCGCATTGCTCGGGCCTGCGTCTCGATGCGCATGCTAGATGAGAAGGGCCCTGGACTCTATGTGCCGAACAGTCTGACAGCCCTTCTATCCCAATCGGATTACTCTGCTAGCGTTATATTCAAGTTTGTTGCTCTCCCAGTACGAATAAGACAGCACCGCTAACACACCCCAAAGCTTCGATTGCTCGCATCTTTCCTTCTCACACATGCCCAAATACCTGAGAAACACTCACTTCCAGAACCCAGAAAATGCCATAGACGGACCTTTCCAATACGCAAACAAATGCGGCCACGCTTTCGGCTGGCTCTCCCAGAACCCCGAGGTGTTCCAGGCCTTCCACAAATACGTCCACGCTCTGCGGCTCCACCGGCCAAGCTGGACTGACATGTACCCCGCGGAGGAGCACCTGGTTAGAGGCCTGAGGGCCGAAGGCGACGCCTCAGCGTTCGTCAACGTCGGGGGCGGCATGGGCCAGATCCTCCAGGACTTCTGCGCGGCCGTGCCGCAGTACACAGGTAGGCTGGTGCTTCAGGAGCTGCCTGAGGTCGTGGGCGCGGCCGAGGCAGCGGGGGTCGGCGCCGGCGACAAGGTGATAGAGCTCCAGGCGCACGACTTCTTTACTCCGCAGCCGGTCAAGGGCGCCAGAGCTTATTTCATGCGCTCCGTGCTACATGACTGGCCGGATGAGCAGTGCCGGACGATTCTTCGGCACCTCAAGGACGCCATGGAGCCGGGGTACTCGAGGATCCTTATCAGTGACTGCGTATGTGCCTCTGAATTCCTTTGAAAAGAAGACTAGGGCTGCAATTCATGGTCCTTGGTCCTTGAACATACTGCCTCCAGTATACTATGTTGTGGCTACGTACTAACTATTGATTATAGATCCTTGCGGACGAGAAGGCCGCTTGGCAGCACATATCCATGGACCTTTTCATGATGGCCCAGGTATCTTCTCGGGAGCGCACTGAGAAGGGAGTTCAAGGAATTGATTGAGAGCTGTGGGCTGAAGGTTGCCGGCATCTACAACAAAGGCGAGGGTAATGAAGGCTTGATTGAGGTCGTGCGGGGGGGTAAGAAGGGGACCATCTCCGAGCCGTGCTCGTAAAGTAATCTCAATATTTGTCGAAAATGTTGCTGTACTTGCCACGATTCTCGCCTCTGTTTGATCCAGATGCACAAGGATCATTAAGCGCCAATTAGCCTCATCATTGTGCCTTCTCTTGAAGCAGGTCCTGGAGCGTTTACCAATGTGTGAAGAGACCGTACGTCTTCGGGGTTTATACGGATTAAGGCCGAAACCATATACCTAGCCAAGATGGACTCCAAACTCATGAACTTCCCGAAAGAATGAAATCTATGTCTTCACCGCTTGTTTGTTACATGAAACCGCATATGACTCCAAAACGACTCGTATCTACTTTCAGTCGTCGACGCTAATACCAAATCAAATAATCGTACTATGGACAAGACATTTACAACAGCGGCCGTGTAAATAGACCCCGGCTTCTCTATTGTGTGCGTCCCCAAAATTCACCCTCTTTTTTGACACCAAATAGCCGAAATGTTGGATCAAATGCATCCCATGTGGACGAATATCGCAAGAAATGTAGGTGACACGCTTCATCATTGTTATCCGATGTGGAAGTATCTTTAAAGGCATGCAGTATGAGACAATGCCTGTATTTGCAGTTGGCGGGCGTTCGTCAAATCTTGTACCTAAGTAGGCCGTGCGGGGTATCAAAAGATCATCAGCAAACACACCCACCGCATTTATTTGCTGGAATCGGCCATCCTCGCGTCCAAGCTCTCCTATCCCCTGAGGATCACCCGGACGAGCCCGGCGCGGAATTTGCAGCTTTCCATTTATCCTCGTTGTTGCGCAACAGCTTCTGCCTAAAGGGCAGAGTTGCGTCAACATCCAACACGACCACAATTTGCGGACTGACCTAAGCATACAATCACCAACCTGCTTTTCGCCATCACTCATTTGAGCGATACGAGTGTCCAGACTCAGTACTATGGGCTCGCAATTAGAACACCAAAAATGCACATGCCCTGAGAGTCCAGCTGAGTCCAACGAGGAGATAGGGTTCTATCTCTACCTTGGCAAGGATAATCTTGAAAGCTACATGTTGACGGATGAAGAACTCCACGACAACAAAGCAGGGAGATTGCAGGCCCAACTGGAAATACGCACGCTCTACCGGAATGGACAGCCTTGTTTCTCACGGAGCGCCATCCAAGATCTAGTTCACCAAATTGATGACACAAACTTGAGGATCAAGAACGGTACACCAGCCGATTTCCTCAATTTTCTAGTTCCAACAGTGAATGGAGACACTGTAGAGATTGAGGTTGAGACTGGGACTATCATCCCAAATTATGGGGGAAAAGAAGTCATAATGTAATGGTCTATCATTTTTCATTTTGCTTCTACTATACCCCTTCTAATGTCACTGTGACAGTCTTGTGGTTAACAATTTAATCCTATATATCCAGGACGGCCCCATTCCTTTACTACCGAACATACCAACACTTGATTGCTACATGTGCAGACCCAAGAGATTTCTACCCTAGACAAGCATTATGTCCACTTCAAATTTGCTATTTTGCAGAAATCAGAGACCCTAGGACCAACGAAATACTGCCAGCGTTCCGACCTGATCCGCTCGAAGAAGCACGGGAGGCTGTAAGGCACGGCCTTCAGACCTGGCAAAGCAGTGAAGATTGCAACCATATCCAGGCCATCCTTTGCACGCTACCTATCGGCCCAGTCTCCCGCATTATCGCTTTTGGAAACGGGTCAATCTCAAACAGGGACAGCGAATATAGTATCCTACAGCATGCCCTCATGTTAACTATTAGGGATAGCTTGCAAAGCCTTCAAGCCAGTTCGGGCATTCATTGTTTTGTGCAGGACCCTCTTTATACAGAATTGGACAGGGAAATCCTTCAGGGAGTAGGAATTACAGTTCTGGAGGATCCTCGAGCATTTCTAGAAGTCAGTGACGACAGTGTAGTATTATCCTTCGGACCTGATATCCCAGTGAGACAGGTAGTGACAGACCTTGCTCGGCCAGCTCTTTTAATCTGTGACAAAGTTCGCGAAGAGCAGGAACTGCTTGATACTTGGTCTCAGCGGCACTATCCTCGAACTTGGACAAACATAGAGGAGCTTGAGGCTAGATTGTGAGTCAATGACTACCTGTCTGGGAGAGTAATAAGCTGACCATCAACGCGACATCCAAGCCTGCACAGAGAAGGGTTCATGGATTTCCAACTTGTCTGGTACCTCGTTGTTCGACGTTGCTCGGTCTAGTCTACAGCCTAGGCTCAGAGCCAGAAAGAGGTCACACTTTTACGAAGCCGAATTAAGCACCACCTGCCCCCTGGCCGCCTCCCTGGGCCGCATTTGCGTTTCCTCCAGCCGCATTGCCTCCTGCATTCGCTGCGTTCGCATTGCCTCCAGCGTTGGCAGCATTAGCATTAGCTCCGTTGGCATTCGCTCCATTGGCATTTGCCCCGTTGGCGTTATTCGCATTCGCCCCGTTGGCGTTGTTGGCATTCGCTCCGTTGCCATTCGCTGCGTTGGCTCCAGCGGCAGCAGCTCCACCGTTGGCGGCGCCCTTTCCTCCCTTGGCCTTCTTGCCCTTGGCCTGACGGACCTCGACCTTGATATTCTGTTAGTCGTGGTTCATGTATCGAAAAATACCCCGGCCCAGTGGGAAAAGTGCATAGACTTACAAAGACGTCCTCACGGCGTACGTTCTGGCCCTGAGCGTGGGCACCTACGGCACGAGCGGCGGGTGAGCCCTAAGAGCACGATCAGTTCAGGTTCTTCGATAGTTCCAGGATTCATGTCAAAACTTACCACATGATCACGCTGGGCGACCTCAAAGACGTTGTGCTGAAGGCCAGTGACGGCCGTGGTGGCGAGGAGAGCAGCCGCGAAGACCTTGACGAGGGCAGCGGAGTAAACCATTTTGATTAATGGAAAAGTTAGAATTGGAATAACTGTCTTGGAAAATTGAGAGATAGAGGTAGGACCAAGCCTGTTGAATAAAGATTGTAGTAGACAGTAAATATAGAGCACAGCTCTGAACAGACAAAGGAAGGCAGGTGATGTTGGTGATGAATGATGAGTTGGATGGAGATGATGAGATTGAAGTTCGTTGAGGCGACGCAGACCCAACTTATATATCTGTGATGTTTACATCTTGGACACGCTCTGTGACACAAGGGGCTCAAGTTCAGCGTCCCAATTGAACAAGCAGGATCCAAAATTAGGAGAGCGTGGAAAGGGGTCACTGTTTTGCGACGAAGATCTCGTGAAAACCTTCCGTCAGAAGAACACCGAACACATCCTCGACCTGCTCGTCTCATCTCCAGACCCATCACCGTTTGAAAAGTTCAGTGAGAATCTCACCCAGCACGGAGAATGCGACACGGGATGTGGGTGTGGGCAACGCTGTCGTCTAAGCGCAGGCAGTGGACCATCACGACCTCGTCTGAACAGAAGTTCCGTTGGATAAGCAATGTGATCGTGCAGCTCGGGAGATCAGATCCCATCCCATCCAAACCCGGACAGAGTCTCGTCTGATGTTTCTCCCCGCATTTTCCCCTGCCGTGGGACCAATCACGGGGACGAGACAAGTCTGAATTATGGCAGGGGGGACGAATCCATTGCTTCTTGTGAGCGATTTCAGGACTCGCCGTTGAAGAATGGCACCTGCCAACCTAGCTGCAGCAGTTTCATCTGATCTGAAGTCTGATATGTGGCTTTGAGGACAGTGGGATGCTGGTACGATAGGGCCGTTGCCAAGACATTAATCGATCAAGGTTGAGGACAAGCATCTTAAGGTTGATGAAGCACGTTGCGATTGCGAGCTTACCCGTGCGGATAATTGTTCGTCTGGAGTTCTCCACCGGCATGTGGGTAGCTCCCGTCCCTGTTTCAGCGCTCTGAGGTTGCCTTTTCGGGAGGTCGCTTTTGATGTGGGCGTCACTTTGAAACATGACAGCAGCGACCATCTCAACTGCAGGCACGTCAGTAGGTAGTATGCATTAGCAAACAACATTGGCAGAGTTTGTCGGCCGAGTGTCGGCGACCCTATTATGCATCAATCGGACGAGAACAGCAAGTAAATGCATGTTTTGCTCGATGCGTCAATTCTAGGAATTTTATGGCGAGGCCTCGCAATTGGGGAAAGCCGACTCAGGAACCTTCAAGGCTGGTCTCTGAGTGTTTGGCGCTTTGAGACTGGCTCAGAAAAGAGAGCCTGGTCATATTCGATCTTGTCTCGAGCTGATACTGTGACAGGCCGTCTTTGAGGCTCGGAAGTAATCGCGAAGCATGCCTCATGCGATGTCACAGCATGATGTCCATGGACCATTGTATTCTTTGAGTTCCTCTATTTAGCCGGAACAACAATAAGTTCCCTAGAAGGGCAAGGCAATGTATATTTCATACTAAAACAGTAGGTTTCCCCATGCAGAGAATTGACAGTGACTTTCCAATTTGCTTCTGCATTGGTTCCAAAGGTGGACCGTCTCCGTCATCATACATCGCTCGAAACGTCGAGGTTGAAATGTCTCCCAAAACGCTTGCCGCGTTGAAGAAGCTCCAGACTTCACTGGAGCACGGGACCAGTTTCAACAACACCCCGAGCAAGCTCAACACAGATTGCTTGCATCTCCCTGCTTGCACATGCATACGAACGTACATGTTTAAAGGCGAAAGAACATACCATCCTTTCAGGTATTGCCAGAGTCAGCTTTAAAGCAACGCTATGGGGTGATCAAGGAAAGGAATTCGTGCTTATATACGAAGCATAATTGGGTATTTTTAGGTTACTATCGTATTTCAGCTTTACCAAGCAGTAGTTAAAATGCAAGACTGTCGATAGGAAGAGGCCCAGCTCCACAATGGATACGGCGCTCTATCACCCGATTTGGCCGGTATTCAGGTTAAGGCAAAGAATCAAGATTATATTTGTTCCGCAGTGAAGAGCTCTACGGTCGCCGAGCTCTAGAGGCTATTCTGAATGGTTGGCCGTTGATGGTATTCTCTGTGATGGCTGACAAGCCTCTGCACGCCCACAACCCCGTTGGCTTAGAAGTCCGCATTAACATGGACCTAGTAACCTCACTCAATAGCTGTGGCTACGCAAGATATGTGCGTGAACGTATACTGGACAAAAAGTGCATCTACTACCGCCATTATCTCTTCGGCGAGGTGATCTTGGTGCTTGGGCAAGCCGCATGTTTTGAGCAGATGATGGACACTGAAATACCAGCAAGCACTTCCCGCTGCTTGTTGAACCAAACCAACCTTGCCGCAACTGAAGCTGATAAGCCAAGTTACATTACACCATATGGTGGACCACTCTCAACAGCGGTTGCCAAGCCGATTTTGTCCTCATTTGGTTGGCCGCGCGGCGGGCTAGACCCATTGCAACTTACATCTTGCAATCGGGATGGTTCTCTGTTCATGATGCGATGCACACCCTGTCATTACGACAGGCGGAATCCGCGTCGGAT
Organism: Diaporthe longicolla; assembly: GCA_000800745.1. Taxonomy (NCBI): domain Eukaryota; kingdom Fungi; phylum Ascomycota; class Sordariomycetes; order Diaporthales; family Diaporthaceae; genus Diaporthe; species Diaporthe longicolla. The sequence goes on along the minus strand of JUJX01000027.1, from coordinate 158,281 downwards.
CAGAATCTAAACCAACCCTATTATCAACACAATTCACGGAAAAACTCATAACCGGAATTCTAGACCGATGAGCCCCATTCAATGTTGAGGTTGTGGAGTAATCCGATCTTGGCCGTGGAGAAAGTGGTATTGCATTATCAGGCTCACCTCAGTATGGCCTCGGTTGCACTAGATACAGCGCAGTTCAGGACCGCGATCTATGACCTCCCAGCACTTCAAAATGTTTGCCGACCTCTACTTGACCTCGAGTTCCCGATGATCTTCGTATACTTAGTCGCTCGGCTTTAGAAAGACATGATCGCCATGACAGACAAATCAGCGGGCAACGATATTATCGAGGCGCTGCGTGCACCTGATGTGAGCCGATGTCCTTGGTGGAACCCTCAAATCACAGATTAATTCAAGAGGTGACTTTTCTTATCCAATTAGTTCCAGGCGCTCGATGATGTAGACCTCAAGATCTCCATCGAGGAGATAGCAAGGTAGGACACGATGCCAATGCGATGATAGGCGAATCCGAGCTAAGGCAATCCATAGGGAGTTGGAGGCCACTGTTGAAGAGGTTCTCGAGGTCCAGGAAACTGCACGGAATATCGACCTCGAGGATGTGAAGCAGGTAAGAGAAGTCACAAATTATACCAACACCGAAATTTCTTATGCTCACTGACGTCGACTGCATACAGCTCGCTGAGCAGCTGATATACACCCACGGAACCGACCCGAACTTTCCTCCAGCCGCCTTGGAATACCTCAAAGAGTTCGTAGGCAACGCAAACCACTTTGAGAAGCCAGATGAGCACGCCCGTGCCATTCTCGAGACAAAGATCAAGGTCGCGCTCCTCACGAGCAACAGCCCATACGCCGAGGTCCGAGCCGTCATCGATGCACACGATGATCCATCGATGCCCGTGAGCACCATTCGGGCTTGGGTCATCGGCCTGGGCTTCGTCGTACTCGTCGCCTTTGTCAACCAGCTGTTCATGGTCCGCCAGCCCAGCATCACCCTTGGAACCACCGTCGTCCAACTCTTGGCCTTCCCCATTGGCAAGGCTGCCGAGAGGTTCCTGCCAGATGTTGGCTTTACATTCGTTGGAGTTCGACACAGTCTCAACCCCGGAAGGTTCAACCAAAAAGAGCATATGCTGATCTCTATCATGGCCAGCGTTGGGTCGACTATGCCGAGCTCAAGATATATTAGTATGTCTCTTGTTCCCCACAGGCTGCTCACCGGCCAAGTCACTACCACGAAATAACACTTATGGCATGAGACTGTCACATCGTTCTTGTAACTGACATCAATTCAAGTTTTCACACAGTGGATGGATAAGTATTTCGGCCAGAAGTATGCCAAGTCATTTGCCTACCAGATCCTGCTGGCGCTGTCGACCAACACCATGGGGTAAGGCTTCGCAGGGCTCACAAGGAGATTCCTGGTGTATCCATCCTTCTGTCTATACCCACGGTCTCTGGTTACTATCGCGCTGAACAAGGCGCTGCACAACGGTGAGTCTTGATTTGACCAAGCGAATGTCCCTCCTGTGATCTAGTTGCGCGTGCTGACTGTATCCTTCGTGGTCACTAGAGGTGAACCATCCTGTCGCAGGCCCATTGAACAAGATCTTCAGCATGTCTCAGTACCGCTTCATTTCAGCAGCATTCGTCGCCATGTTTGTGTATTTCTGGTTTCCGGACTACATCTTCACGGCTCTCAGTGTCTTCAATTGGATCGCACCCCAGAACTTCACCCTGGCTGCCATCACCGGCATGAACAAGGGTCTGGGATTTAATACTCTGCCTACGTTCGACTGGAACATTATCACTCACTACATAGACCCGCTCGTGATACCGTTCAGCGTCACTGTGAACATCCTGTTTGGCACCTTCCTCGGAGGCCTAGTCATCATCGGCATATATTACACCAACGCGTATAATACAGGGTTCCTGCCGATCAACTCTAACAGCATGTTGAACCACTACGGCAAGAGCTACAACGTCTCTGAAACTCTAGATGACCGAAGCTGGCTTGATGAGGCAAAATACCAGGAGTACTCTCCAGTTTTTGTGTCCGCTGCCTGGATTTGCAGCTACTGGTTCTTCTTTGCGGTTTATGCTGCCACCATTCCGTACGCCTACCTGTATCACCGACATGACATTGCACTTGGCTTCCGGAGCCTGGTCAAGAGTTTCAAGAAGGAGTTCCGCGACAATGATGATTTCACCGATGTTCATAGCAGATTGATGAGATCTTATGCCGAAGGTCAGTTCAAATCTCGCCAAAGATCATTCCCCTGGTTAGTTTCTCCATGATAGATCAATTGTTGACTTTTGCAGTTCCCGAATGGTGGTACGCAATTCTCAACCTTATTGCCATTGCTCTTGGCTGCGCTGCCATTGCAGCCTGGCCGACTTTCACGAGCGTAGGCGTTGTGTTCTTCGGCCTTGCCCTTGCCATGGTATTTGTTATCCCTACCGGAATCATTAAAGCCACTACAGGCATGGAGGTCGAGTTCAAGTAAGTTGCTTATCAATACATTTGCATTAGTTCATCTATGGGCAGCACTGATACAGTCCTCACAGTGTCCTCGCAGAATTCATCGGTGGTGGATGGCAGCCTGGTAACGCCCTTGCCATGAACTTCTTCAAATGTTTCGGGTACGTTTTTTTCACTATAGGTTTACCTCCAGCCGACTTCAGTATTAGCTACGGCCGAGATATCGGGATTTGCCTGACCGTCTTGCTGGCAGATATGTGACCACAGCGCATGCCCTGGACTTTGCAAATGACCTCAAGCTGGCCCATTACCTCAAGATTCCACAGCGCCACACCTTTATAGCGCAGGTTGTAGCCACCACGGTGTCTGCCTTTGTCTGTACGGGTGTCATGAACTTTCAGATTATGAACATCCCCGATCTTTGTGAAGCGTAAGCACAGCCTAGCATCTCCAAGGCGTTACGCGATGAATCAGAGTCACTCGCCTTCGATTAAAAGCGAAGCACAGACAGTTGACGCTGACAATGTGGAAACAGCAACCAGCCAAACAAGTTTACCTGTCCAGGTGTAAATACTTATTTTACGGCAGCGGTCCTGTTCGGCAGCCTCGGCGCCCGCAAGGTCTTTGGCACCGGCGCACAATACACAGCAATGATGTCCGCCTTCCCCGTCAGCTTCGCGCTACCCATCATACTCTACTTTCTAACCAGGCGGCTGCCCAAGTCTCACTGGATCAGCAAGATCCACCCAGTCATGATTCTCAGTGGAGGCGTGCACTGGGCTACCTACAACATTGCCTATATCTGGCCAGCCCTCCTCCCTGCATGGTACAGCATGGTCTTCATCCGCCGTCGCTATCTCTCTTTCTGGTCCAAGTACAACTACATACTTTCTGCAGGGTTCTCGTCTGCTATCGCCATTGCTGGGGTGATTATCTTCTTTGCCGTCCATTATCAGGGATATACTATCAATTGGTGGGGAAATGACCCTGAAGGGGGGTGTGAGGCATCGTCGTGCGCTAGTCTCCAGCTGTCTGAAGGAGAATATTTCGGTCCTCGAAAGGGAACATACGTGTAAATGGTTGTCTGGAAAGTACCTAGGTAGGGTTGTGGACGGCAGCCTTTAACTGCTCTAGTCAACAAGATGTCAATGCTCATGATACTTTTAGGAGCCTCGAAATGAGCCAGTCTTGCAAAGGTCTTCTACGCGAGACCAAGCTCCAGCCACAAGAGCGACGTTACCTGACCCTAAAGCCTTGAGCACTTCACCGGGAATGTGAGGTGCCCCGGGATAGGGTGCCCTTACCGAAAGCTCGGCGCAACCCGTAACTGCTTACACGCGTGGTTGATATTCTCGCTCCCCTAGTAAGTGTGGGTCAAATGCAGTGCATGAGCCATGGGTCGCCGAGATCACCTATCGAGCCTAGCAAATCCAACCCCTACCAGAAGACTTAATCGCACTGACTCCACTCACGATGATTCGGGTATCCATATCTCCACACAGAAAAAATGCGCAATATAATTATCAATTTTCCACTGGATCTCCATCAACCAATCAAATCTAACAGCGCCAGTGGTTTAGCGGTAAAATCCATCGTTGCCATCGATGGGCCCCCGGTTCGACTCCGGGCTGGCGCAGTAACAATCACAACAAACGTATCACGGAGCTAACTGGTCCTGATACATTTGACTTTTTTGCCTGCTAACCTCTTAACCGGCCTCTCGGCACAGGGGCATCTTGGGGGTAGATTCCTTATTATAGGGAATATCAGTAGGACATTCCTTAGAACGTTGAAGTACGGTGCTCCTCACAACATGAGCGTTGTGGATGACAGCCAGGGACTGAACCTGTGAAGCTCTACCAGAATGTGAGGCATCAATAGTCATTTTTGACCCGAACCGTTTCCCTACTCATAGTCATGATTGGTATACAATGGCAGATAGATCTCTTACTATGTACCTAGGTATAAAAGTAATGGATATAATACGCCACACAGTCTGGCATCACATCGTGTGTGGCAAATTAACAAGGTTCTCAGCTACGGTAAGAAAATAAGAAAAGAATCCCGAAGACCCTCAAATAGTCCGAGATTGATTCGGTGACCTTCAATTGCATTTTAGGCATGCGGTATGGGTCCAAGATTGTCACCGTCAGCTCCAGTGCGCTTGCAGACACTCGCCGTTGTTCCCGGTTGTCGTCTCCAGACTCTGAACTAGGCTGAAGTGGCTGATTTTGGAGATGCTAGTCTAAAAGTGGCTAGCATGCAGCCCGATGCTAGGCAGACGTCTCTCTCCCATACGGAGCAAGGATATGGGTATCGGGTGCGACTTGGCTTGCTACTTATTAAGGTGCCCATGCATAAATCGAAAGACTGAACGGCACCCAAGCTAAATCTCATCTTATGCTTGTGATTTCACAGCCTTTCCCAGGACAGAATCACCGTCATGACATTGCTATTGACGTCGATCCCCACGGAGATTTTCCAAGAGATTACCTCGCTCCTCCTGCGGCCGGACCAAGCCGCACTCGCGCGGACATGCAAGGCCCTCAACCGCCTGCTCACGCCGATCGTCTGGGGCGACGTCGAGCTGCACTACTACGGCACGCATGAGGGCGTCGACGTTGAGCATGAAGTCGAGGATTTCTCACATGGGGATTGGCAACCTGTGGAAGAGTGGCTAGAGGAGACCGAGGACGAAGACGACCGGCCGTTCAAGAAGCACATATATAAACCTTCATCGCGCAAGTACTCGCAGCCCTTTGACCTCAAGCTGTGGAGTGCGACAATCAAGGAGCAGAGGTGGCATGCCCCTCGCAGCATGCCCTCCCGAGCCACGGACAACCTCAACCGCAGGAACTTTCAGCACGGTCGGGAGGAAAAGTTTGTTGGGGCCATGGCGATCGCCTCGAAGGAGCGCTGGGCCGAATTGTCGCAGCACGTACACTCGCTGTGCATGTCGATCGGCGTCGACGACGAGGTCGTGGAAGTGATCACCAGCCTCCGGAACCTGCGTTCCCTAGAGCTCGTCGGCCTGCCCCTGGAGAGAGGTCACCCAGCTACGGCACGGGAAGTGAACCTGCCCTACCTGCAGAATCTCAAATTGCGAGGATATTTCTCCGCTGCTGTTGCCCGTAACATCTGTCGCAATGCAGAGCATGTTACACACCTGAACATAGGGCTGCTGGCAACTCCTACTGACGACGCAGCCTACGAAGAGACCCTGCTGAAGAATAACGACAACCGGTCGCTGGTCACCGAGGACGAGGCGGATGAATTTCGGCGGAATGGTGCCGAGGCAAAGGCCCGCTCACTCGAAGCAGAGGGTGACAAGGTCGAGTCTCCTGATATGGACGGCGAAGAAAGTGAAGACGATGGAGAAGATTCCGATTACGACTCTGACGAGGAAGAGATACCTTGGGCCTTACACAGTCCCATCTGGCTGCCGAGGTCTCTTGCTCAAGCATTCTCGGGGCTTACACATCTCCACCTGGTGAAGCCGGCGACGGTAGAGACCGGAAACTATCTCTGCTTCGATCACTTTACCCACATCCCCCATCGATACGAGCAGATCCTTTGCATGGAATGGCTTTTCCTCATCGAGGCAGCCGCCAGCTCGCTGAAGGAGCTCGTGCTGGAGCACCGCATGCCCCAGGAATGCGGCGACACGGTCGGCGATGGCTCCCCACATCCGGAGTCCAGGGCTTCCGGTGGGTTTGGCTTCGGCTTTCGGGGTCCCGCCGCCGACCGTGGCGACAAGCTGTTCTGCAGGTCCGTACTGCGTTTCATGTTGGAGCACAGCGGAAAGTTCTCCAACCTCAAGTACCTGGCGCTCCGCGGGATTCAGTTCTCGGGCCTGAAGACCGACAAGAACAGCACTGAGGTTCCCGGTTCCAACGGCGTACCCGACAACGACGAGGCGCTGCGCACGGCGTTTCCCAACTGCGAGGTCGGCATATTTGAGGAGACGTACCCAATATTTGTGTACGCGGGCTATGTTTACCAACACTGGCCAGACAATCGCCACGAGTGCAACCAGGATGAGGGCGACGGCCTACTGTACGAGTCGTGCTGGTACAACGACTATAAGACACGGTTTGGCCCTCAATGGAGGATTGAGGGTTGAAAGGTTGCGCTGAGATCACTTCAGCGCAGTTCCGCCTCATACCATCAGACTACCAGCACATGATACTCGTAGAACTGTTTGGAAATTGAATTACTCAGCATGGTTTCCAGACTATACTAATATACAATTAAAAACGTCTATATTGTCAGAAGACAAAAACACGCAAAATTCGTACCATTTCCATAGGCATCGCCTCGAGCCTGTGCCGTCCTTATTAATTCTTCCCTTCTCAGCACAAGCCTGCCCATATACTAGTAGTTCCGTCCATATCTCTGTATGCACCAACACGCTCCCAACTCACAACCGCCTCTTTCACCCAGTTGGAGCGGAGTGGTTCGCGCTAGGGCAAGCCGGAACCGGCATCGGGGCTGGCACTGGGACAGGTGCTGGTATTGGGACAGGCACTGGCTCTGGGACGGGTACAGGCTTCGGCTCTGGTGCTGGAACAGGCACAGGTACAGGAACTGGAACTGGCTCCGGCGCAGGCTCCGGCGCAGGTACTGGCACCGGGTATGGAACTGGGAAAGGCTCCGGTACAGGTGCTGGGACAGGAACAGGGACTATAACGGGCGGTGCGGGCATCGGTGTTGGTGCGGGTACCATCACTGTTGTTGTCGAGGCTGAGGGTGATGGGCACGGCTGGTGGTGGAAGAAACCCCGAGCATCGAGTGGGACCGACCTCATGCAATGATGTGGGAGAAAGTTGCGCTGCTCGTAGTGTGAGGCCTCGTTGGCACCCTCGTCGTCTCCGGACGAGTCACCAATCTCAGGATCGTACTCGAAGCTCTTGTTGGCATCGGGATCGGCCTCTATGCTGTCGTCCCTGTCACGTACGACAAGCATAACTCCTTCTGATGATGCTCTTTCCAGCGCTGGAACATCCTGCCTGTGGCCTTGGGTATTAGCTTTTGACTCACGCCTTCAGAGGTAGGAAGTATGGCAGAGAACCCACTCGATCGGTGCAGCTAAGACGGAGAGGAATACGGAAAGAAGGAGTGTTATTGTGCCGGTTGCAGGCTTCATCTTGACTTATGTGAGGACTTGAATCACAGCTGCTATCGTGATGCAAACTGTGTTGATAACAGAAGCCAATACTGAGGTAGTTCCTCGAGGATTGTTGAGACTGCAAGGCTGAAGTCACAGATCAAAATCTCAGACGCAGTAACGGCAACATAGACATCCTATTTATCACCGAATCCAACTCTACCGCAAGACATCTTAGATTTAAAGAAAGTCAAGTTGCATCATAATTAAACTCATGCTTACAATAAGGCTGCCTCGTCTAATGCACTGCATCCGATATACAATATATTTCTCACAGTATAGGAGGGTTATTCAGCCTGGGAGTGTTGTGAATTTTCCCAAAGCGGAGCCCCATCAGTCTGCCGGGCTTTATTTAAGCACTCCGCCTTGGCCCGCTGGCTAGTAATGACGTGCGGGGATGGAGGCTTGAGTTCCCTGGTGTAAATTCGTTGGGAAAACGGGTAAACCATGACGTTTCGTCCTGACTGCGGCCGCTGTGTCCGATCTTGGTAGCGAATTGGGAACGCCCTACCTCATCCCGTCTAGTGTCACTTAAAGCCGACGAGTGCATCCCGTAAATTCCGCCTTACCATGGAATGCAATAGTTCCGCTTGTTGAAAACACCTCGTGTTCGTATTTTTTAAAATCCTTTAGGTCCGCGATTAAAAGAAATTCAAAAAGTTTTAAGGATCTGTGCAAAACGCTGCATAAACCGAGTTGCACTACCTCGGCACAGCCCTCCAGAGCTTGTGTTGGCTGGATCGGGAGCGAATACGAAGTACTAAACAGGTAATTAATAGCTTTAAAGTCTATTGACCTCCCTCTAGAATATAACATGCCTTAGTCTTATAAGAAGGGGATTTTGAAGTTTGGTGGGTAGTTACTATGGCCTCCTTTTGTGCCAACTAATAACACACAGTATGGAGGCGAGTTGGGCTGAGTGCATTGCTGAGCCGCAGAGTTGCATGAGCGGCAATTCTACTTAAAGCAGTCCAATAAAATTCCAATTTCGTCTCTGCCTTTCAGCCGCTTGATAACCTATCATACGCGGACTTCATGGCAAAGGCGGCAAATTACGGACAATCCTGATGTAATCACCGTCTCTCCAACATCAATACGTTTGGCACAAATGCCTAATTCCTCAAGGCTTTCTGCTTTGTCGTTGTATCGGCTATTTGTATTTTTCTATTTGTATTTTTGTCTACTAAGCTGGAATCCACAGTTAGTCCTAGAAGGACAAGACACAACAAAAGAAAGACAATAATTTTTGCCATGCAGGGTTACATCTGGCGGATGTCTCTCAATAGATGGCTTCAATTAATGGATTTAGGACACTTGCCTGATCGCGGGACTTTCTCAAGCCACAGAAGCCGTGTAAATGAGGTCTGACACCATCAAGTATGGGAGTCTGACCAGCCTATGGGGAGTTGAGCAGTGTGGGGTCCAATTGTCCATTATCTACATCCTGGCTGCGAAGCTGACAACCGGAGGACCCCACCGGAGCAAAGCTCGTAGAGGACTATCAGCTTCGACCTGAAGTCAATAACGCCATCGAAGTGAGGCCGGAAAGAAGGCAAGAAAACCTCTTGAGACCTTCTCCACACTTCAGTTCAAAGGGTAGGAGCGGGATTGATTAGTCTGCCAAGTTAACTGGTGGAGTATCGACGGGGTCAGCAGTCAAGTCCGAGCTAGGCGTGGAGCGACGCTTGGTAATCCATGACGCGTTGTGGACGGACCCGAAGGCCGAAGGATTCACTCAGCGCCTACTTATCAGTTCGGACTTTGAATCGGACCTTGGTCGGTCGAATGCGGTTACATAACACATGCAGAGTGCCCAATCCGGACGGGCACTCGTAGACTAATTAGTTCCGGACCCGAGCGGTCATCGTGCCATCATTCAGATATGGGACTTCGAAGATAGTTATATGAGCGGCACTGGCTGCTGCTCAAGAGAACTATCACAGTCACTATACCTCACAACTCTCTCCACATCATCACCATGTCCGCGCAACTAGAGAAAGACGCCTCCTGGGAGACCAGCTTCCTCGGGTTCCTCTACCGACAGTTTTTCGCGCGCCCCAAGCCGATCAAAGCAGACCTCTCAGGCCAGACAGCCATCATCACCGGCGCAAATGTGGGCCTGGGCTTCGAGACGGCGCGTCAGCTCCTTGGGCTGGGGCTCTCACGCCTCATCCTTGCAGTGCGGTCCCAAGCCAAGGGCGACGCGGCGGCCGCCACGCTGCGCAAGTGGAACCCTTCAGCGAAGGTCGAGGTCTGGTTGCTGGACATGAGCTCCTATGCATCAATCCACGCGTTCGCAAAGCGGTGTGTCGGGGACGAATTGCCAAGGCTGGACATCGCCATCCTCAACGCCGGCGTGCAGAATGCGCAATTCACCAAGAATGAGCACACGGGCTACGACAACACGTTCCAGGTCAACTACCTGTCGACAGCACTGCTCTCGATTTTGTTGTTACCGGTTCTATCGGAGAGGCGGGCACCAGGAAAGCCGGCGAGGCTGAGTGTTGTTGGCTCCGACACGCAGTACTGGGCGAGTCTCGATCCCGCCGGCGGGCCGATCTTGCCACGGCTCGCGGCTCCGGCCAAGTTCGACGCCATGACGCAGTATTCGACTTCGAAGTTCCTGCTCGTGGGGTTCATCGCCAAGCTGGCTGAGAGTGTCAACCCTGACGAAGTGATTGTCAACACGGTGAACCCAGGCTTGACCGCCAGCACGGATATAGGAAGAGACCACCAGTCGTCGCTCGCGTCGCTTCCTTTCAGGGTTTTCGTGAATGTCATCGGGCGGAGCTTGGAATGGGGCGCAGACACATATCTTGACGGTGCCGTGGTCAAGGGCCCCGAGAGCCACGGGTCATTTGTTAGCGACTGGACCATCAAGCCATATCCTGCACAATACTATACGAAAGAAGGTGCTGCGTTGAGAGACCGACTGTGGGAGGAAACCATGGAGGAATTGAACTTTGCGGGAGTTTCCAGTATTGTATCCAAGCTGAAGCAGTCCAAAACATGATTTGTGTTTTGAGAGTGGGATATTTTCGTCTTGTGGAGGAATGATGGATGGGAAACGTGAAGAAGGAAGCCAGTCACAAGTACATGAGCGCACAGAAGATTTCGGCTAGAATGCATGTGAACATCTGTTCAAGCATGGCACATGCCCTGCGAGGGTGCTTCGACAATCAGCATAATGCCTAATTAATCTCTAGAAACTTTTTTGGTGGCAGATGCACCGTTAAACTTTGTCTGTTGTTCATCCTATTCTATACCTTGCTCAATTGCTGTCTAATTCTGTAAAAGTCTTCAAATAACACATAGGAAGTCCGGATAGCCCGGGCGCTTGACGCCGAAACAGTTTAGGCGGCTATGAATAGAAACAGGGCTGAGCAGACGCCAAGCAACAACCCATGGCCCCGTTCACTCAATCTGAATAGTGGCACTTTGATAGGGGGAATAGAGTTTCGGCTACGGCCGATAAACAGATGCACATTTATCATAAAAACCAAAGGACAAACAACCCCAAATATCATCCGCAGTTCTGTCACTCCATCTTTCACCGTTCTAGATCGATCACTATCTTTAAAGTTCCACCCGACGATCCCTTCATTTTTACTTGACACCTGCCTGCACAATTCACCATGCTCGCCGCAACACTTTTCTTCGCAACAGCACAGCTGGTCGCAGCCATTAACTTCGCGGACTACGACCCTCAACCCGGACTCCCGGCGGAGGTCAAGCCATTCCTCGAAGCGTGAGTAGATTCTTATGTCTATAGTGCATCAATGCGGAATACTGACTCGCAGCCACAGTCTTGTCAATGCTGCTGAGGATGGCAGCGTCACAACTGGCTACACCGACTACTTCCCCGCCGACGGCATGCAGACAACCGAGAATATTCACTGCGTTGGTGCCGCCGGAATCCAGAAGTGCAAGGAGGCGTTCCTTGTCAACGGCAGAGAGCTAGTGGTAGGTCTCCAGTCATTATGAATTGTCCGCTGGTAAATACATTTGAGCTAACCATCGGATCTCCCAGCACTTCCCCAACAAGACATTTGTCGCGTCGAACAACGAGACCGCCACAACGTACGAGTCGTGGGGCCGCATGGAACAGACATACCCGGCGCCTATCAACAACTGTTCTCAGCTATAGTAAGTAACAGTCTCCACCCGCAATGCCTGTGACCATTGTCTAACAGTGACGTTGCCAGTTACCAAACGCAGTACACGGTCTTGAAGACAAATCAGAGCGTAGATGCTCTTCCCAACCTGACGCCCGAGCCTCAGCAGCAAGTCTACTGGTACCATGACCTTGTAGTCAGCCCATTTGCTTTGATCTCGGACATTCCATGCGACAGCCTGAAGACAGCGAAGAGAGGCCTTCCGTTCATGGCGTAGAATATCCACACGGAGCATGATCGGATTATTAGTGCATTATAGACAGGTCCGTCGATGATTATAGAGATAGAGGAATAGAACCCGCCCATGAGCGATGTTGTTTCTCCTTGCCCAAGTGGTCTCTATTACCAGATGTGCGAAGTTTTTAATCCCATGCAAACAGTAGCACCGCATGTTTGAGAAAGTTCAAGACTTCTCAATAACCACTCAAACGCCAAATACTTCCATGGCTTCTGTTTGACTCTTTGGAACTTTTACACATGCTTGAGAGTCTCAAATTCATCAGTCGTCCATTTGTGGCTTGACTCGTCACTTCAGTAGAGGTAAATATCCTGTCTCGTACAATGTGGAAATAGCACGACTGAGGATAATAGGCAACAGGCTTTTGTTGACCGCCAGTTTAATAACGTTAATGGGCAGATCAACCAGATACTGACACTCTCCATGATTGTGAGCAAAGGAGTGAGTCTCTGCCGTTCTCTCAGATATGATTGCTCGCCTACAAGCTGACTCTAGACATTCATCAGGTTCTCCTCGGCGGATATGCATGGGTTGCATTGGCTAGTAGAGCGCGAAGGAAACAGGTAGCCGCTTCTCAATTCCTCCATCTCCTTGGCTGATTTATTCGGCATTGTGTCAGCACATTTGTGAATTTGGCTGCAGACAGAGACTCGGTGCCACAGTTCCAAACCATCAAGCCAGCCGCAGTCTCACAACCTTGGAAGAGAATTCCAGTCGTGCGAAGGCAGTGACCTTGGCTCAGCCACCCTTCAACATCAACGCAGATGTGAGCTACTTCCAGGTCTCTAGTATACTGACCGGCATCCACACTCTACGTCGGTCATGAATCGGCTTGACATGAGCGTTTCAGGTGTCCATGGACTGCCTTATGTTCCGTGGCAGAATGACCCCACTGCTGGAGTAGCAGCAAACGTTGGGTATTGCTCTCATCGCAGTGTCCTCTTCATTCCATGGCATCAACTGCGCATGATGCTTTATGAGACACGTCAAGATTCAACCTCATCGGAGACTTTTGAGGTTGCTGACACGCCCAGAAAATTGCCTCGGAGGCGACTAGGTCGGCCGCTGATGCGTATAGGGCGCTCCAATTCCCTCTTCTCGTCTTGGAATCATCTTTCTTTTTTTTTTCTAGGTGACCGTAGGCTCATTCCGTCACAGGTACTGGGACTGGGCATCTGATCCACACCTTCCAGCCGTTACCATGTCTCCAGATATCACACTCACTGTCCTGAGCATGGCTCCAGCGTCAAAGGAGACTCTGCGTCTATCAGAAAACCCGCTAGGTTCATACCGATTCACATCGGCGTGGGTGAAACCCACCATGCAAAGGGAGATGCAATGGCCCTCGACATTCGCCTGGGAAGAAACGAAGCGCTGCCCAGACGCCAATGGCAACAACCGCCCGGAGATCGCCAATGCCCAAATTGCCGCTGCCGCCAAGACTTTCAAGATACCTACCTCCGACGCCCTGACAAACGTCAGGAACTTCGACCAATTCACAACCCAGACCTGGCGGCCCAAGCAACCAGCCCAAGCAACCAGTCAAAGCGTGCAGCTCTGTGGAGGGAATATACAACACCATTCATGACTACATTGGAACCAACAACACTGTCAGGCAGGAAGGAGGCCAGTGGGAAATCATGACAGACGTGCAGGCGAGCTCGTTCGACTCGGTCTTCTGTCTCCATCATGTCAACTGACCGTCTCACGGTGGCAGACCATGATCCCCAACTGCACTACTGATGAATACCCTTCCCTCATGGACCGGTTTGTGATGCGGACTGGTGCGATGGAGGGCGGCAAGTCGAACCTTGAGCCGTGGCACAAGAGCCCGTCCATGGCTGACTACTACGTCGCCAATGACACGAAAGAATTGATCAGCACTCTTGACGGGGGGTATGACTACCCGGAGACACCCTTGGACCTTCTCAAGAAGCCCGAGCAGATGACGGCGTATACCATGCAGCAGGTCTACAGCAGGTCTATATACAAGCTTTATGCCCCGGCTTCGCTCCAACCGCCGGCGCAGAAGCTCGCAAGTAGTGCCACAATAAGGGGTAAAGCCATCAAGAGCTCCTCTATGAATGAGAAAGCCACTAGCGAGAATCATCAAATCAAGAAGTGGAAGGTCTTCCTACGAGTCAAGAAATTCGCACTGACAGGCACCTGGGGCATCCACGTCTTCCTGGGCGCTCTGCCCGCCTCTCCAGCAGACTGGCTCCTCTCAGCAAACCGCGTCAAGACCGTGACGATGCTTTCCAACCGGTCCGGGCGGAACTGCGCCAACTGTATTGCCTAAGCCGACGAAGGTATCCTCGTCACCGGATCCGTGCCCCTGAACGAGGCCCTGGAAGAGAGATGGGTGGACGTCGGCGGCACGGCGGCTGTTGTGGCGTATCTCAAGGATAGCTTCTCATGGAGGGTAGCCAAGGTAAAGTTCTTCAAAAGAATGTTCAGACTTATTGCATCCAGCAATTATTGTGCGAATCAGGGCGAGCAAGATGTTCCCATCACGGATGAGTTTGCCCTGACCGTCGGTGTCTCGAAGAAATCCGTTTCGGTCTCGGGTGCATTCGGTGAGCTTCCTATCTGGGGACGTTGTGAGGTGCTTCCGGAAGCGACTGCTGGAAAGGCCAGAGGGTTGAGCGAGCGGAGTCGTGAAAAGTCAAACCTGTAGGCGTGCAAAGCCAGGAGTATAGGACCCCCTGGATTTGTATTGACATCGATTGCTATCAGTTGATCCAAGCTGCATTTTGATTTCTGTGTCGATGCGAACATTTCGAACGACTGGCAGAATACGTGCACCTCACTGTCGAATTGAAATCCTTACCCTATGCATTGGCTTGATATCCTTTCATCGGCGGAGAGATGCCGAAGTCTTCGGGAGCAAAATCGATTTCCAATCTATGTCCTATGACCAGCAAGAATCGCCCTACCATTGCAAGATTACTTCGCGACCACACTAGGTTATTCTTCTCATGGGCCTTTGTCACTCGCAAGACAAACCCTTAACTTGTGACTTGCTTCCAAATCAGCGGAAAGCCACCCTCCGGGATTTATGTCAGAAGATATGGACAAACTCCGGGTATTTGGATGAGTGCCACAAATTGGGTAAGCTGACCAGTCATAGACAGCTCAACTTGGCCTTTCTCACATAATAATGTGGCAGTCTGAATTTCTGTCTGAAACTAACAACCCTGTGATATTGGCGCAAGCCATCACACACGTTGTGTTGTGACCCGACTAGACTTTTGTGACACCTAACGCGATGTGTTTTCATCACAGCGAGAGGAGAGCGATTGCCCGAAGATAGTGCGAGAAAAAGCAAATGCTATACGCTTGCTCCAATGAAGCCCTTAAAAAGAAAAGTGATGCGATTACAAAGTTGAATGAAAACGAGGCCTCAATCGCCTACGAGAAGCACCAGCCGTTCGACCAGGAGCCATAAGTCGGTGGCGAATATGAGTCCCTGAGCCCAGCTGAGCGTAAAGAGCCTCAGCGCGAGGCCAACTTGTTGCCCATTACGTGGCCTCGATTCCAAATAATCCCCTCCAACTCGTCGATTGTTCTCTAGATCCGACAACACGAGGCAGTAGTCTTGACACCATCCTCGCGCGCGGAAGGAAGCACGTCGAACACGCCTCGGGACCGAGCAGACAGCCACAACTTTTGAAGTCCAGAAAGTTTAAAGTTTTAGACATGAACATAACACGCAAACCGGTCAGAAGATCGGCTTAAAGATGGTGGGCATCGAGTACACCAAGGCCCTTATCAAATCGATGACGAATTCCGGCGGCCATAGAGCGATCAACGAGGCGCCCACCTACCTACACGAGTGTTTCCTAACCCTTCCTCCACATTTCCATCAGGGTCTCGCTCGCCACGCAAAAAAAGAAAGGTGCGCAGCATCCCCAGGAAGTTAAAAAAAAAAGCCACCTCAGCGATTCTGAAACCGATGGTGCAGACGAAACGCCTACGTAGACCACCACCACCACCAGCATGCAATTCTCGCGGTCTCGATCCACGCCAAGGCACACATAACGCGGACGCACCGATCAGTAAGACAACTGACTACGGAGAGAGGGTACCTAGTTACATGTGCAAAAACGCCAAAGCCCGCCCACATGACCGCCCCCGGGTGCGCCACCTTACCCCAACCGGGCATAGCGGCCGTTCCGGCCTAGAGACGCAAGGAAAGGAAGGACAGACAAGAAACCAAGGAGAAAAAACAAGCTACTCCCGTCTCGGAGGCTAGCGGCTCGCAGGCTTGGTGTGTAAGGCGAGAAGCGGCAGACTGTGCGTCTCCCGTCCCGGGGGAGCCGGGATCGTGCACATTGATATCCCACACCGTTCTCTAGTCTTTGACAGCTGATCAGCGGGCATGAGGATTAAATGAACATGCGTAGCTGTGGTTGTGGGCTCTCCTGGGGGGTCACTGGACAGGTCTATGATGAAACAATGATGCGGGAAGGGAAACCCACTTCCCACCCGGCAACATTCGGCCTTTCGGGTTCGGAACGGCGCTTGCGACGAAATAGCATGTGTCCATGATCAGTGCAAGAATGGGAGAGTTACTTGTCGGTCAGCTTTTCCTCGAGAGATGTTCCACTTCCCAACCACCTGGATACAAATGGCGTGATGTGCATAGGGGTCCCAAGGCCGAACTACATCAGATTAGGTTCGGCGAGACCACGGGAGGCGCGAAAGGGCAGCGGCTACGAACGCGCCGGACGAACACTAACTAGTCCCGTGGCCGCTTCGCTGGCAAGACACCAGAACCAGTTCTGACCTGGATATCGTGGATAGATTCGTGGGCGGGATAACCCAGCCATTGGCCTTCTGCCCCGCGGAACGCGGCGCCAACAATCTAGGTAGGTACTTGCGTGAAATGCTTGGTTCGTCCCGGCTCGTTGCGTCTGCCAGCTTTATAGATACACAACATGTGTCGAGGATCATCCTAGGCTTTGTGTCGAGATTTAGATTGCGGTAGTTCGGAATCGTGAGAGGGGATTTGTCGGTATTTGGCGAGGTTCAAGCCCAGTTGCCGCCCAAGGGAGGGAAGGTAAACGAAAGAGAGGCGAAAAGGGAGGGAGGGAGAGATATGCGCGTCTCTGCAGCTGGTGTGAGTCGTTTGACCAGAACCCTGATTGTCTCAACTCTGCAGAGAGAGAGACGGAAAACGGGAATTCGCGTCCTGCCGAGTCGTCCCTGCCGAGACAGCATAGGCGGGACGTTTCAGAGTGGCGCATCTCTTCCCGACATTGATATGGGAGAAATCAACAATGAGTGGATGATGGGCACTATGTCCATCACATTAGTGGAAAGACATTTTTGCAGACAAGCACGGTTCACACCGCCAAGGTTGAAAAATCCTGAAAGAAAGTGCCTGTGCAAAGTGTATTTACACCCACCGCCGAGAGAAAGAAAATGTAGACGCCGTGACAGAAATTATGAAAACCGGTCAAGCAAGGCTGAAAGAACCGCTGCCTATCGACTACTACCCTGGTGCAACCCCCCGGTAACCAGATTAGGCAACCAACCAGGCGTGACCAGAAGTGCAAAACAGGATTCCACAAACACGAGGTTGTCCAATGGCTGAGCAGATCCCACACGCGGAGGACAGTTTGACAAATACCGTACTCACGAATGGGCGAGGAGGGGGAGAGGGCAGGGCAGATCACGGTTCCCAGCCTACCTAGGCAGCGCTCGCATTTCTAGGACTCCACACAGCAAGAGATCGGACGGCCAAGGCGGCTGGCGTGACTGTACTATTTCACAGATATACCCACACACACACACACACACACACACACACACACACACAAATTGACACTGACACAGTGGGCGCAAACATACAAACCCCACCAACTGCTCAGGCGGACAATGCGCAGCGCTTGGTGACTCACTCACTTATGGATACGGTCAAGGAGGAAAAGGCAGCGGAACCAAACGGGCGAATGAGATGGCGTCAAGGCACCCTCAAGGGGCCCACGGGGACGATCCCGTGGTACGTTCTGGGCGTTGGAGGTGGGTGTGGGTGTGTGGTGTGGTGGCACGAGGTTATGTATGCATGTATGCAACTACGTATCGAAACGAGGGTGGGATGATAAGGGTGTGAACGGTGGGCAAAGCAAGCTGAGCATATGTACATGTGGACATATGTATCTTGTCGACGCGCAACATGGGAGGAACACATAGAATCACGAACGGGGAAACGTCAAAAGAGCGAAAAGGCGAGCCTGTTTCCCTGTTTCAGTAATTTAGCGCCCGACGAGCCCGGTGAAAACAACTCTCTTGTAACGATACCCCAGGGACCCTGCGCATATGAAAAAAAAAAAACGGGTGGCAAACAAAGTCGCGCGTGTGGGTAAGGGGAGTCGAATTAATTGCCGGTTTCTAAGAATATGTACCCACGTCCACATAGGCCAGACCTGCCGGTGTGTATATACCCTACCCTACCCTAGACCGACCGTCGTCGGCTGCCCGCATGACAAGGGGCAGATATGAACACACGGCCGCATCTCTGGCCTGGCCTCACAAGGCGGTGCTATCCTTTCCGTTCCGCTCCGGAATGAGAGGAAGAGGAAAGGCGAAGGGGGAAAAAGCAAGTCTGCGTCAGTATGTCGTGCTACGCGATCACAATATCTTGATCGTGATCGTGTCTTGTCTTGACTTGTGTCTCTGATATACGAAAGCGGCCCGTTGAAGCTTGCAGTGAGTCAGATTAAGCGCTCCGCCCGCGCGCGGGAGACGCATCCGCCTGTAAATTAGTGAGCCGTTCTCGATACCTTCAGGTATTAAGCGTCAATAATATGAAATGCAAAGGGTACGAACGAGTACTACCTTTCGGAGGCCGCCCGCAAGGCCCCAGTGGAGCTGCGCATGCACGAGCGATGGTCATGAGACTCGTGTCCCGCAGGACGCGCGCCGGTGAGAAGGTTCTGGGCCCTCATGTAGAGCTCACGGGTGGGGATATCAAGGATGAAAGAAACATACCAACCTAGCTACCTACCTACCTACCTAGAAACACTCGCGCCTTGTCCGCGCTCGCAGGTGGCTAAAACATCTTGCCGCCAAAGTGATCAGCCGGCTTCCACCCACCTTCGTCTTATATGAACTAGTTAAGCAAAAGAGCAACAGCGGCAATAACAAGAAGATGGTTATCACCAGACGGACGGGCGCGATGCGCGCCTCGCCCGAATAGAGTCGGGAATATCATTGTCGTCAAAACAGGCTCTCAGCCACCCGGGATGTGCTGAAGCCGAGCACCAAGCTGATATTCTCCGAGAGAGGCGTCGTGTAAATCTTGCCTCGAAAAGGACTTGGGACTTGGAATGGTGGTGGGCGATCCCGGCCAGAAACGCCCATCTGGGTTAAGGGACAAGGAAATATGGAGAAGGGCAAAGGCAAATAACTCTTTCCATCGTCCGTGGTCCCTCGTGGCTTTGCCCTTTGCACTAGCTGGCTTGGGTAAGAAATTGAAATGGAGGGGGAGAGTGGTGTCTGGCATAACAAACCCATGACATAGATAACAGCCAAGCCTGCTAGTAAGAGATAATATGGAAACGGTGAAGGTAAAGCGAAAAAAGAAATGTCCCTGGTGCCTTTCGTTTCAGCTATCTCGGGCAAGAAAGCGGTCGCCTGGCAAAGGGGGGGAGGAGTCCAGAAAAATCATGCCACAATAGCAGCAAAAACTGGTAGAAGGAATAATAAGGCAGAGGTAAGCCAGGCCAAAGTAACCACCCCTCGTGGCTCCGGCGTTGGAAAGGGCTGGGGGGGGGGGATGGTCTGGACAGGAAAGCCCATGCGCACAAGGAAACAAACGAGAAATCCTGCGCGCCCAATAGCACTGTGTCTTATGGTCCCCAGATGCTAGTTAGTCTGACGACCTAGTATTCGGACCCGAAAGGCAACAAGCCACTCCTGTCTTTCCGCTCCGGAGGCTCTGGCTAGAGACTTGCTAGGGGGGTGTGCGACTAATGAGACGGATGGTCTATATTCCGTTCTAGAGCAGGTGGCTGGGGGGTGGACTGGTCCCCACAGGACTGACTATTCTAAGCCCAAAATCTTTAGACTCTCACACTTCCAACATGGTTGGGTGGGTGGGGAATGACTAAGTATCCGGGTCATGAGGCTTGCTCGCGGAATGCACGTTGACGTAGACCATAAAATAAAAACGGCTGTACCACCATCCTATCTATCTATCTCCCCCTCGAGGGTGTGGGACTAGAGATAGAAAGAAACGCGCTAGGTTCAAGGGACCCTGTGCGTCCTGTGACAGGACTTCTTGTACATATTGTGCAGGTTAGGTAACACTGGCAATTCATACCGTGCATAAACATACAGATAAATGTAAGATAGACGGGGAGTCGGTATGGGTGGGGGTGGTGGAGAAGGCGGCTGGGAACCGATTCGCAGGCGTCATGTTTCCACCAGTCTTTATGAACATGTTGGTCAGGCTGGTCCAGAGGAGACGGGGAGGACAGAAATGCCGAGACATAGGACGGAAACGAGAAAGCAGGGAAAACAGGGTAAAGGGCCCCGGGACTGGCTCGCTGAACGCCTGCAAGTCTGGCAGATCAGGACGCATGTCTCGCATGCCTCCCCTACTACCCTACCCTTTAGTCCATGCATGTTCCCAAGTGGTGTGGCTCGTACGCGGATATCACGTTGTTGTATCGAGAAAGTGAATGGTGGGTGGCTTGTGGGGGAGGAGGGGGAGTGTAGCAAGCAGAGAGGTAGACGGGTGCATACAAAAGAGCCATGCGATTTGCCAGACCCGGTGGACGCATCAAGGGACCAGCTGCACACCGGCCCATGTTCTCCGTCCCTCCTCCGCGGCAGGGTCGCCACAGCAGACGGGCCTGCAAGCAAGCAAGCCGCGGGAAGGTGCAGCTTAAGGCTACATGAAGCGTGATCAGCCCGCCCGGCCGCGCGAGCGCAAGTATGCCTACCGCGCCACAGGCCAACAGGAAAGTTAATTAGTCTGGTCCATGGAGCAGGGCCCCCAGGCCAGAGTGAACGATAGACGATTGCAACTCAGCGTCGTGTAGCGTATTGTAGCGTGGTAAGGGGCGAATCAGGCGTGCAGACTGTGGCGCCGGTGCCGCGAATGCTGCGAACTCCTGCATGCGACGGGGGTGAAGAGGAGGGGAGAGCAGGGGAGGCGGGGCGAAGCAACATGTTCATTACGAGGAATCGATATGGCTGGTGGGAAAGCTGCACATCTGCAGGTGTCTACGAGGCGGTGATCGCTTACTTGCTGGGCCCTGGATGGGATGGGATGGAGGGTTGGATGGGACATGGTAGCAGCCGCAGACATGCCTGGGTAATATGCATACCGTTGGCCAAGGTTTGACGGCATGTTTGGAAACAGGCTGGCGACTTGCCGTGTTGGCCGGCAGAGAAGGGGGCGGTTAGATAGTGGCGATGCCGGGTTCCGACGGCATATAGCTGTAGCTCCTGAGCGAGGGACCTGGTCCAGTGGGTTTGTCCGGCAAAGGGGTAAAAGGGGGGTGGTGGTCTGTGAGGGTGGTGTTGGTCGTAGTATTTTGTGGTGATGGTGGGTGTCAAAGGCAGCCGAATTCCAAGAGTGCAGTCGAATTTGAAGGTGGTCAATGCGTTTCTGGGGCAGCACGGGCTGGCGTGAGTGGGCGAGGAGGACGGAAGATCACCGACGGCGGACGGACAAGGGGGACGCCTGCGGGCAGGGCACGCATCCGTGTACGCTGGGCACCTGGGTGCGATATCACGGGGGTGGGGGTCTAGAGTATGCCATGCTTGTCTCTGGCGTACCAGACGACAAGCACTCGAGGCCGACGGGCGAGTCAGGTAGGACAGCGAGAGACAGTGATGCAAGAGCCTGGCTGAGAAGGGGGCTCAGAAGGGCAAAAAGGGCTTGGTAGGAGGGATGGGGGGGTGGGGGGTGGTGTGGGCGTGTCCCTTGGGGTTGTGTCGGTCGTTGGGTGTGCACTCCGTCTTGGAGGTGCATCAGCGTGCATGTGGGACTTGCGTGGAGGCTGACAAGACGATCCCGAGCGTTCCAGAGCCCAGCGCCAGAGAGCCCAGCTGGATGCTTGCTGGCCATGGCGACTGGTGACGATCCTTGCTGAGCTCAGCCTGGCGACCTCAAGTTGTTGTGATATAACGCAGATGGTTCTGATATATGACCGGGTTAGTGGAAAGGGAGAATGCTGAAGTTTGATCTGGCGAACCTAAACCGCATGGGAATGTGAACGTATAGTTTACGGCCCTGGACTGCATCCGACGCCAAACGGTGCTGGGCCGGTGCAGATGGGAGAAAAAGCAAATTGACTTTGAGCCCAATGCCGGAACTCAAGGCACGACTCATCGACTGCCCTCTCCGGCTGGCAAGTTGTGATATCGACAACGATGCTGGGTGCTCGAGGCCGTCGAGACTGACTCCGACCCGGTGTAAGTTGACGAGAAGCCAAGGATGAAGCCCGCCGCACACCTGATGAGCCCATGGTTCAGATGGAGGCACGGCGTCTCATCGTCCCTGGGGTGGGGTGGGCTCGGTATTCCCATTTAGGAGGACAGCGATATGGGGCATCTCTTGGTCGTCCCCCCATTGCTGGAATGCAACCCTGCGAAGGCGATAGCAGCACGGGAGTTGCATGAGGCAGAGGTGATCGCCGATTAGTCTCCGCGCCACCCATGCGCAGACGCAGCAGCAGGGCGGTCTCCTGGAGGACCCCTCGTCCCGTCCGAAGGGGCAGAGGAGGGGACGGGCGTCTTGACTGACAGGAGGACCGCGCCGCTCCCTGAAGGGCCGTGATGAACCTCAAGAAGCGCTGGTTACCGGGAAATGGCACTGACACAACTCTCCCGCAACAGCAAGGAACAGGTGCTGAGCATCTTCATGCGGTGCCGCACCCAGATAGTCACGTCAATATTCTTCGGAGGCGCGCGAGCCGCGATGGGAAAAGATAAATGCCCAGGCTGGCGACCTTGTCCTGGCGATTCCTGTCGTGTGTTCTGCCCGAGTCCACTCTGGCCCCGATGCGAGCTGATCATGGCGGCCGTCAAGGCAGTAGTGAGGATACTATGCCGTCCTGGAATGGACAAATCCAGCGCCATAGCGGTCGGAGCAGGCGTGAGCCGCCGTCAAGTCGGTCTGGCAGTCGATCGTATTCCTGCGTGCAGGGGTGGCCCCTGTCTCGGCGATCTCTGGGGCCTTGACTCCACCAAGACCGACTTCTCTCGTGCACGCTGCTCCTGTCAAGCTCTAGTAAAGTGGGCTGGCTGGCTGGCTGGCTGGCTGAGTGGGTGGTCTGCATGCTGTGTGCTGTTTGGTAATGGCAGATCGGTGGGTCTCGTAGACGTGCATCTGTCTGCCTCTGATCCGAGTTTGAGCTGTCATGGGAGACGACATGCATGCGACAGCGAGGAGGCAGCAGGTAATTACGCAGTACATGAACAGGCCACGCGAGGTCGGACGACGTTTATTATTCTTGCAGCAGGGCATCGCATCTCGGGCCAGTGTAACACAGGACACAAGTGCCACAGTGTGAGACCCCAGGAGCTGCGCGGCTTGCAGCATCGGGCAAAAGCTCCCGAGGTTGTCGGAGACGTGTGTCGCAGGAAGGAGAATAACTAGCTGGCTGGCCTGGCTGGCCTGGCTGGCCTGGCTGGCTGGGCTTGGGACTGTCTGTCTGTCTGTCTGTCGGTCGCTCTGTGTGTCTGTCTCTGGGCTTGCACGACCTAAGGCGTGCTGCGTCAAGGGAGCGCCCGAGGATCAGTCAGGTGCCACGGCGGCAGACAGAAAGAGGGCGTCCCAGCCATGGCAGTGATAGGTGTGACTGATTGATGACTGACTGACTGATTGACTGGGTGACTGACTGACTTACTGCTTAACTGGCGGGTACAAGGGCCGACCAGACACGTGTGGCAAGGCTGAGCTTGCAGACAAGAGCATCATCAATCCGTACTACAGCAGAACGGATGGCTGCAGCTGAGACAGCGGGGGGACGGTGCAATAGTGTAAACGGACCGCTGCTGGATCGTCTCCGTAAACCGTCGGCGTCGGCAGATCGGCATGCCCCACCGTATGGCTGCAATGGGTGCCATTATCACGGAATAGTTGACGACGCCTTTCGGAAGCAGGCAGCGCCATTTGACACAGAAAACATGGAATTCCTGATGGTGGACACGAACAAACGCGTATACAAGGCAGGAGAGGCAGGGGCCATCCCGTGTGCCCTGTGTAAGGAAGGAAGGTAGGTACCTAGGTACCACAGTACCCAAGGACTCCATGGTATGGCAAGTTCCGCCACAAACCCCATCGTACCTCCCCCCATCGTGCCTCTCCCTCCCCCCCTCCTTCCTCTTGTCCCACCTGGTTCATCAGCATCCCATCAGATAACAGAGAAGGCCTCTTCAAGGTACACCCTCCTTCGGATCCACCTTCCCCATGATTGCAACTTCTGACCTCGAGGGGGGCTTTCCATTGGGGTATGGCGCTGTCCCGCCGTTCCCCTCTCACCCGACCGATTTCAGTAATCAGCCCGAGATGATGGGGGATAGAGCTGACAATGGCTGCGAAAGTGTGTGCTGTGTGTGGTTAGTCTGCTCACAGGCCATGCGCCCCTCTTGCAGTCTAGAATCGAGGTTTAATGATCCTTCTGTTGTCTCTGTGTCCCGTCAACCCCGTGTCGTGGCTTGTCCTGGTGGTGTCGTCGCTATCAAGGTTTCTTAGATGCAAACATGTGCGCGTTTCAGGGGGGGCGAATTCTTCCGGATGTGGGAATCGGGCTGGGAGATCTGGTGTTATCGCTCGTCACGCTTCTGTGTTTGTTTGCTGATGCGTGTGCGTGTGGCTCAGGACATGTCAGGTTGCTCTGGTTGATCCTTCGGCTCCGGGATATTCGCCACCCGTGATAATACATGATGGGTTGAGATGAGCACCGCTGGACTGTGCAGTCCACGGTAGTAGCTATGGCTTGCTGCTTGCCTTACCTGAGAACAGATAGGTAGAATGTTTGGAACTAACAGCGGTTAGTAGCTAAATCGGAGGGTTGTCCAACGTCAACTTGTGAACGACAGGGGCAGTAGATGGTGTGTGGTGGGCGTTCTGGAGGGGGTGGCACACAACAGGAGGGATGGGAAAGGGACGATCTGGAGGTCATCAGTCGGTCGGCAAACCGCCCCCCGTTCCCTCGGCCGAGTGCGTCAGATACCGAACATCCAGCTGCCGGACCTGGAGCTCTCCCATGACGAACAAGACCAGCGTCTACGTAATTGCTACATTACATCCGCCCAACCAGACTGCCAGATTCGGGGCCTATGTTCACCCTGTGCACAATATGCTGGTCGGGAGGAGTGATGAGACAGCCAGAACGGAGAGACATGCAGCATGCGGTTTCACCATCGCGCTTGAACGCTGCATGCATGGAGAAATGGAGATGGCGATGGAGATGAAGACGGAAAGTAAAATGCTTGCAGGCATTTGCAGGCAACCGGGGCCCGTGTCTCCTCTGCAGATCAGATCTCACAATAACCATATAGTGTATAATACATGTATACTACATACGAAGCGCCACCGAGAATGGGGGACCAAGCGTCCATCATTCGGCCGTCATCAGGATCCTCTATAGCATCGCTAGTATGATCGATTGGGCTCGTTGCAGGGCCACTCACTCTCCCGCAGGGCTTGGGGGCAGGCAGTGGATGAACGCGAGAGCCTGCTGGGTCACATCGTCCCGAGTCAGAGTTTCCAAGCCGAAAGTATCCCATCGTCTTTGCTTTTTGCTTAACCGAGAAATCGAGTCCGTCATTCGGGATGTTGCATGGCGCGCTTTTTCTCCTTGGGACGATGCACCGTCATGTACCAAAGCTACAGGGGGCTTTACAGGGTGATACCACCCCCACGCTTGCAACTTCTCTGCTGCAATGCGCCCAGCATTCTCTGTTCCGGTGCGGCGATGCGTGCAGGTGTGCCCAGTGTGCACAGCTCTCCTCTCTAGGGGCAAAACGCGTTGTGAACCGAACCAGACAAGAAGCCTAGGGCGCCGTTTTACCCCGGATTTGTTGGCAAGTCCCGTCCTGGGAATCCTACTTAGCGAAGTGGACGGTCTCTTGGCAGCATGTCTGGTGAGCCAGAGGGTTGGTTGAAGAGCATTTCCCGAACAAGGCCTCGCATCAGGGAAAAAATGGGGCGCAGGCCTAATCCGAGAGTTGCAACTTACAGCCAATATGATACATCATGTCCACCTCGGAAGACTGCCGATTGACTAGCATCCGCGTATCGTGTATGAGCCAGTCAGCTCAGTAAGACTTGAGGGCGTGGGCGTTGATGGGTGTATGTCGTCAAGCAGGACCGAAAGTGCCAAACTGGGCCACTGTGGAGGCCCGGGAGGAACGTGCCCTGCCTGAACACGGCATCTGCACTCGCCGTCGTGCCCGGGCCAGACTGCCAGATCCAAAGGTGATACAGCTAGGTTAGGTGCGTACAAAGTAGTGAGTGCATCTGCGTCTGCAGGGTGCATCTGCATCCTGCTGCACGCTCTCCTACATATGCCCACGCCCTCGTCCATGCCCAACGTAATAAATGCCCCCTGTACCGCGTCTGTGTGCGTCTGTGTTGCGCCTACTGGCCTACGGCGTTCGGAGCCTGCACTTACACAGTAATTTGTATATGCATGTCTCTCTGTGCATGTCCATCTGTGCAGATCGGAGACAGGCGCGGGAAAACAAAAGTCGAGACCAGGCTGCCCCAACTGCGGCCGCCACAGGACCCAACGCATTGGAATTCCCGCCTGTCATTGACGCGGAAAGTGGGAATTGGCTTCAAGCCAGTCAGTCTGGCTGTTCTAGCAAGCAAGCCAGCCCAGCCTGGCGCAAACCGGTACTTGGACCTAGACCTCGATGTCAATATATCCACACACCGCCCCCCAGCCCTTCCGTGTGTCTCTGTGTCTCTCCCCCGCCTTGTTGGCTTCGGGATTAAGACGCCCCTAGCCAAAGCCCTAGAACGCCTGTGTAATCACTAGACAACATGGCAACGCTGCAATCTTACTCATCTGGAATCCGTCGGCGTGGGCGGGCGTCAGCCTCAAAGAAGCCCCCCGAAGAGCCCCCCTGCTGTTAGAAATCCAAATAAGACGCTGCATGTGTTGGTTCGACGGCGGCTGGAGGGGAGGAAGAGGCGAATTTCATCTGCCTGGCCTTTTTGCCTGCCCGCGAAGAGAGTTGGGAGAGAGAGCCAACCGGCCCTGGACTGGCCTGCTTCACTATCTGCAGCTGTCTCGATGAGGAAATACGGATGGCCGGGGGAGCCCTGGCACGACCCGGACAGGGCCTGGCCAGCCAAGAGATGCCGGCGCATATCTATCACACAAGGTCCTTTCCTCCACTCCACACTCTCCGCCGTCCATCAGCAATGCATCATTGATCGGCCCGGGGGTGGTCACTCTTGAGAAGATCCCCCTTGGTGGGAATAACGGAAAATAAAGATATGGAATTGCACATCGTATGCACGCGGGAGCGCGGGGCTCAGCAGCAGCAGGCAATAACGGAAATGACGCCTCCTACTCTACCGTGCAGAACGTTGGGCCGTCCAATGAGATCCATGATCTGAACACTCTCAACGGGCGGCCCAGGCCTCTCTCTGCCAGACAGACAGCCTTGGGGCCTACCTGGAAGAAGGTGACCAACAGTGCACTCTGGCGCTCGTATTATGCCGTATGAGCCAGCCAACCAAGA
The DNA here is from genome assembly GCA_000800745.1 of Diaporthe longicolla. Classification (NCBI taxonomy): domain Eukaryota; kingdom Fungi; phylum Ascomycota; class Sordariomycetes; order Diaporthales; family Diaporthaceae; genus Diaporthe; species Diaporthe longicolla. Next base: position 130,487 of record JUJX01000027.1, on the reverse strand, counting down.
GAGCCAGCCCCAGGGCTGTTCAGCATGGGCCCGCCACCGCTCCTTGTTTTCTGTCTTGCAAATGTCTCGAGATTCCGTGGTCACGCCGACACCCTACCCCGGAACACTGTCAGTCGTCTCGTATGGACGGCGGCAGCAGCAAGAATGCCACGGATAGGCAAGCAGGCGGCCAAGAGAAGAGTCTGGCGAGGCAGGTCAGGTCTTTGTCTGAATTTAGCCCGATGAATTATCCATGTAGGTATGTACACTTCGTAGCGGGCACATGTCAGTACGCCTTGTCCAGGCGCGGGTCGTCAGCTGCCCCCGACGGTTGTTCAAGACGTGGACGGTTAAAACAAATCATGTCCACATGCACGAGACAACTTTGCCGTGCGAGAGACCCCCACACATCCAAATTCCATCAGCAACCTGTTGGTGCTCTCTCTTTCTGCCTAAGTAGCTTTTTCTGAGTTCCCGAGAGGAGTGACCTTGGGAGTGACCTCGGTGATGAGCATCAGGTCGCGCTCCGCCGCGCGCTTCCTCGCCCTCCGTCAAGCCCAACAGCCGGATGCGCAGCTGTAGACAGAGATACCAGACCTGACCAGGCAGACAAGACGGACCCCGGTGCCTTTGCCTTGCCGGAAGGACTTATATCCAGGCGAGTCAAGCAGCCCTCCATCGGCCCTACCTCCTCTCAAACATTTCGAACACTGGAGATTGGACCATTACATCGAGTCTCGACCGAATCCTCATCTGTTCGAGCGCCCCCCAAGGATCCGTTGCCTGCCGGGAGCCCGCCTGCCCCCCTCCCCCCAATCCTCTTACACGCGTGTTGTGTGTGCAGTGGCAGCAGCTTTTGCCCATTCTAATACAGAGAGTACTTTTACCTGGGTGTCATTCACAATCACCCATAACAATTCCATCCCTGGCCCCACGGCCCAGGAGGAAAGGCAGCGGTGACCCTGTCACGTCCCGGGCACTCCTGTTACGCTAAGTCCCTGGGATCTTGCAGATTAAATCGACACTTGATCACACACAGGCACATGTGCTGCTGCGCACACCACACACAGAAAGCACACGCACTAGAGGCTCACAACTCCCGGGCGGGACGGACAGAAAGCCACAGACAGCGCAGGGACAGGCCGACAGGGACCTTGTGAAACCACACTGCTCTGGTCCTTTGGGGTGACCAACTGCGCACACAGCTACAGAAGGTACAAGTTGGGGAGGTCAGGAAAGGGAAGTGGGTGCATGTGAAAATAATAGTAGGTGGAAGGGTCCGAAAGAGAGAAAACAGGGGTACATACTGTACCAAGCGTGGAAGCCGGGGTTGGAGCGAGTTACAACGAGGAGGTACAAGTGAGAAGAGGCGCGCCACCGCGTGTGCACACGCATGCAGGGTGGTTGGCGGCGGACCAGGAGACTGGACTGGTGTGAGAAATAAGAGTGCGTGAGAGACAAGACGGAGAGAGAGAGAAGAGAGAGGACATCGCAACATACCACCCCCCCTCCCCTACTTGTACTAAATAAGCTGCAGACCGCCCACCCTTACATACGACCACCCGGGCACCTTTCTGGACCTGTACACTCGAGGTGGAACTGTTGCTCTTACATCCGCGTCTTGCCGGTGGGATCCATCGAGTTGACTGATATCATTACATTGAACCGACCTCACCTCACCTGGTTTCGCTTCTCACATCCACTCTCATCTTTCACCTATCCCACGTCTCGGGAGTTCTCTGCAACCTGTCTAGTTGCTGGATATCCGCCGTGTGGTCTAGCAGTGTAAGTGGCTTTTCTTACTCTTTTCTGCCTCATATTCCTTGGAAGAAACAGCCTGCAGCCTGTGGGAATTTTATGGCCCTCCCGCCAACTGCACTGCACATCTCCCTCACCTCCCGCCAGACCCGACACCGAGGGAGTGAAGGGGAAGGGAGCCGTGCGCGCTCCCGCCGAACCAAGAACCAAGAACCCGCCCGCTCCAAACCCCTGGGTCCCCACAAGAGCTGACGGGCCATTTTCCACACACCCCAGATCCCAAGCTGTCGGCACGCTCCTGGTCCGAGCTGGGGGGAAGAAAACGGCTGGACTCGACATTGGTGAGACGAGCAAGAGTCGCGGCATTCCCAGAACGGGAATAACGGAGGAGGGGAAGCGAGAGAGAGAAAAAAAAAGACCAGCCAGGAGAGAGTGGGAAGAATTAAGAAAAAAAGAAGAGACAACAGCCGAGAAAGTAACAACAAAGACCCAGGAGACGCTGCAGCCAAGGCGAGAAAAAGGAAAGGGGCACTGTGGGAAATCCATCAGTCCCGGGAAACTAAACCGAAGCAGCAAGCAGGCCAGAAGCAAGACGACATACCATCACCAGACAAAAACAAAAACAACCAACAAAAGAAGGAGGCAAACCAGATATCTGGGAACTACCAAGCTTTGTTCCCTCACTCTATTTTGGATTTCCGAGGTCACCTTTTGCCCCTTCTGGACCTCGCCTTCCTTTTTTTATTATTCCCCAGCGACGGCCAACCGGAAATTGATCCCACGGGTCGAACCGAGCAAAGAAGCAAGTCACAGATTGGGAAGTGTGTGTTGGTGAGACTGCAGAAGAAAGGAGTTGAGTGAGTGAGGCCTGTGAGAACAAGGGGAGAGAGATATCGCCATCTTGACCTCCACTTTGACAATTCCAGGACAGGACAAGGGCGACGACCACAAGAACGACGACTGCAGCTGGTCGGCAGTTATTATTCCTGATTGCGATCTTGCAGGGTGGATCAAAGACAGCCGGCTTGCTGATTGGTCCGCATATCCATCCTTGATGTTGTGTGCAGGCTGACGTACCCGTCGAGGAGCAGCGAGGCTGTCAGTCAGTCAGTCAGTCAGTCAGTCAGTCAGTCAATCAGTCCCTCGTCTTTGTCTGGTTGGTTGGTGTATCTGGCCGGATCGATCATCAATCACACCATTCGAATCAAGCACCACCAAAGGATCCCTTGACTCGGTTCGGTTGGGAGTGCAGCAGCCAGTGCAGCCAGCGCAGCCAGCGCCAGTGCAGTGCCAGCCAGTAATCCCCCCGTATCCGCCTCATCCGACCGTTATCAGTTCCGTCTGGCCTGGGCATGCGATAAGGTGCAAGGTGGGAAGGACCAGACCCAGACAGAACACCCAGAACCCAGAACCCAGACCCAGCAGCCATTGACCCCTCATCAGACTGCCCTGGCCCGCCTGCACCTGCCTGCGGCTAGACTATCAGAGGCAAAACGGTGCAGCCAGTCCAGCACCGATCCGCCCACTCACCGCCTGGCACCGCCTGGGGGCACAACCTCTCTCTCTTTGTTTTACTATTACTAGCCCCCCCCAGGCCTGCAGGCTCGTCGAGGCCCAGGCCCCACTAGAGCAGGGCCCGCCCAGAATGCTGTCGAGCGCGGGGCACCACTCCATCATGTCGGCACCACACCACCACCATAACGGTCCTGGTCATGGCCACGGCCACGGCTATGCAGTGCAGTCTGTTCAGTCGTATGCCAGTCCAACAAACGGCCACCACAGTCTGACGCTGCATCACCACAACAACAACAATTCCTCAAACACCTCCCACCACACCCAATTGAGGCCGTCTCCCCTCTCGTCCCAGGACAACCTGCCCAGGGACCTGCAGCACCTCAACGCGGTGCAGGCAGTCAATACCCACTATTCTGCCGCGTCCACCACCTCGCCGTCCCACTCCCACTCGCTCTCGCGATCAAACCCGAACCTGAACCTGCACCTGGGCAGCCCTGGAAGCAGCCTCCCCACCAGCAGCAACAACAACAGCCTCAGCAGCCTGAACCTGACCCTGAACCTTGGCTCCCCCTCCGTGTCCACCTCGGCGCTGATCTCCAACTCGAGCTCCTCCAACGACCTGACCTTGACCCCGACCCCGACCTCGACCTCGAACTCGAACAATCACGGTCATAATCTGGGCCAGCAGCACCAGGGCAGCAGCCACAATCACAACCACACCCAGAACTCGCCAAACGGCTTCTCTCTCACCCACGCCCTCGCCCACCAACACCAGGCCAACCACTCGCACTCGCTCTCCCACCCTCCTCCCACCGTCGGCTCCCTTCCTCCTCCCCACTCTCACCAGCACAAGCTGAGGCGCATGCCCAACCTGCCCGAGCACCAACACCGCCGATCGGGAAGCCTCAGCATCACAAACTCCCTCCCGAACAACCCCGCCACCAACAACAGCCACAACAACGCCAGGAACAACAACAACCACGCCCACGGCGGCTCGCATGCCTCGAACCCAACCGCCATGCCTTCAATAAACGCGATCGCCGCTGGCCCTGGCCCGTCCCGTGGCCCTGCTGGTGGCCCAGGCCCAGGCGGGGGCCCCAATGGTGGTGGTGCTGCTGCCGCTGCCGGTGCTGGTGGCTCACAGGCTCACTTTGACGGCCCGAGGAGTCCTCCAAGTCAGTGCATCTTCTCTTCACGTGGCAAATTCGTCTTCTTTTTCTCTCTGTCAGGGCAATTTGCAGTTCTTGTCCGCATCACGAGGCAGGGTCTCTCGACATTGCGACCAGTCAATTCCTGATCCAAGACGGCCCTGCTCGATGCAACCTCCCTCCCGTCCATCCTTGCCCTCCTCCCACACTCTCTGCTAGGCCTCTCTACCTACCACCTTGCCCCGCGCCGCACATGCTGCCAGCTCTCGAGACTCCGGCATACCATGCGATCTCGGCACCAATTGCTTGCAGAATTTTACTGCCTGACCCTCAATTGACTTTTGGCTGACTCGATACCCTCTATCGCCAGACACCTCCCACGTGCCCTGCAAATTCTTCCGCCAGGGTGCTTGTCAAGCCGGCGCCGCCTGCCCTTTCAGCCACGACCTGGGGGCTTCGGCCGAGAATGTCTGCAAGTACTTTGCAAAGGTTGGACCGCATCTTTCATTTCCTCCCAATTTCCAATTCCAATCGAACGCGAATGCGAAACACCCGCGCGAGCGACGGGCTTTATGCATACTACAAGGAGCGTACAGCAGGATACTGACATGCTAATCACAGGGAAACTGCAAATTCGGTCCAAAGTGCGCAAACATCCACGTCCTTCCCGACGGAAGGCGTGTCAACTACGGCAAGAATGGCGTCACCGTCACTCCGCTCAACTTCGGCAGCCGCCTGAACCCTCTCGCGTACGGCCACCAGGCCTCCAACTCGGCCCTGACCACCTCCTTCATGCGCGCCGAAGCCGCCCCTCCGTACACCACATACACAGCCGCCACCTCAGACGACCGCTACGGCTTGGGCAGACAGACGAGCATGGATAACGGCCTGCCCACCATCGACACCCAGTACAGCGGCCCCGCCTCGCCCTACGGCTCACCCCACGGCGGCGAGGATGCCATCCGCACCGGGTTCGGCCTGTCCCCCATCGCGGCCAACAAGGGGCTCTCCGTCCTCGACGCCCCCCTGCCCGCCTCCTTCGACAGCAACGGCATCTCCCACGCCGCGCGATACGGCCCCTGGCCCGCCTCCGTGCCTAACAAGTTCGGACTCGAGTCCCCGACCCCGTCGCTCAGCAACGCCAAGGACAGCCGGACGTCCGAGACGTTGAAGATGCTGCACACGTCCGCCTTTGGGTCCAACGAGCACCTGTCGCCCAGCCACCTCGGCGGGGATGTCGACGCAATGGGCAGCAGCCCGCCCATGCAGCCCATTGGTGAGGAATTCTACGGGCGGCGCGCTATGCACAGCAGCTCCAGCAAATACACCAAGCCCAGGCTCTTGAGCGCCAGCGTGCCCAAGGTCGACCGCGACTGGGAGGATAATTTCCTCTTCCTCGAGGAAGACTACGTGCCCGGCGAGCTCGCCAACGAGGTGCTCACGCCTGCCGAGAAGGCGCGGAGGGGAAGCATGAGGGTCAACGAGGGTGGATCTGAGCAGCATTCGGGCGAGAACTCTGCCTCTAAGTACGGCAGCCCGATTGGCGCATCCAGTCCGAGCCGGTGGGGACCTCTATTCGAGCGACAAAAGCAGGAGGATGGTGGCCAGTCAGCCCTCGGCAGGAGCCTTAAGAGCGCCGGTGCCTTTGGCCATGTTGGCAGCCCTCTCCGCAACTCGAGCCTCGCCAACGGAATCGGTATGATCGGTGGACTGAACGGCAACAGCAGCAGGCCGAGCCTCGCTGGTAGCCGGACCGCTAGCGGCGGAGCCGACAGCCTTTCGGCCCTGACGCAGCAGATCCAGAACACGAGGATCAACGACGAGAGGACCACGAGCCTATCGTCCAGTCCGCGCCTCCATCCCGGCAGTGCGGCAAACTCCAGGCAACCGAGTGCCGTGAGTGCGCACCCCAGCACAGGCGCGATCGGCTCCTCGAATGGGCGGAGCGAGAGAGACCAGCGGGCACTCGAGAGACACATCAGCAGCGGGTCGATTGGATCTAGTGCTAACGGCAGGTTCACGACACCGATTGATGAGGAGGACCCGAGCTTCGTGTTCAGCATGGAGGACGACGACGACGGGCAAAAGGCTAGGAAACGCATGTCCGGCGGGTTCGGCCTGGGCGGAGGAGCCGGCTGGAGCTATGCCGCTGCTGCGACGGGCAAGACCTCGGCCGGCGGCAACAAGAGCTCGGTCGTCGAGACCCGCTGAAGCAAGCCATGTCTCACTGATATGATTGCTCAACAAACGGCGATGTCACGACGCCTCGTGGCTTTCTGACGAGACACGACATGACGGGGAACGGTCACGGGTTTTTATGTCCACCACATGCCTACCTACCACTGGGCCTTTCAATTTGCTTCGGATTGACGCTTTCTGAGCGGCGCATTACGACGCCTGCCACGGGACGACGAATCGAATGGAGCATGAACTGGATGACTGTGACACCTGAGGAAGTCCGCATCGAAGTCCAGGAGGCAACTGGGCCGTTTCTGATGAGTTCAAGTCAAGCAGCTCTGTGAGCCTCGGGGACTTCCACGGCGGAAACTGGTATTCACGCACAACGTGTATCGTACCCGGCGTTGTCCTGACGGAGGGGAATTCCACACCAATCAGGTTTTGGGCAATGGTGACCAAGGACCCGGTGTCAAACCCAGGAAGAAGTTTTCCAACTGGCGAAAAAAAACAAAATAGGGGAGCGCAAAAAATATTCCGGCATGAAGATTGGACACAAAAAGAAACGACGCGATACACCAGGGAACAACGGATGAGGATGGGACAGGACGGTCTGGCACGGTCTGGGCGTTTCTGATGATTCTTTGTCATTTTTTTCTCTTACATTCTTCTTTCTCGTTGCTTCTTCCATTGCAATGGCGGTAAACGCACTACAACAACCACTGTTCAGGAGTCAATACGTACAAACACAACATGGCACATCGCATCTCAACTCCACCACCAATCAACACCTGTCGCTAATTATCTGTCGATATCCACCTACCTACCAACCAAACTACTTACGTACCTACCCGCCATGTCTGGCTGAGAGAAATAACCACGACTGTATTGAGCCGCATCCGGCCGTTTGAGGGAATACTCTTGTTCGTTTTATGTTCGCTCGGGGAGACTGAGGAGGTTTCCTCCCTTGCAGGGAAGGGGGATGATATCTCGACAGTCCATCCGATTCGATGATATTGTCTTCTTTTTTTCCGAGCTTGTTAACACTCTTCACTCCTCTCCTCCCTCTGCGTCTGCGGTATCTATCTATCTATCAATGGCTCGGCTCCGGATTGGATTTTCCCGTCTTTTTTCCTGTCCACGTACGCCTTCACACACATAGAACATGAAAAGTGTCTAGTACGATTACTTGGTTTCTTTTTTCTTGTTTGTCAGTCCTGTTTTGGTCTTGATTTGCGTTTCGTTTCCTCATCATATCCATCCATGGCATGTTGGCGTTTTGTCTTAGTCACCCGCTTACTTCACATGGTTATTTGATTTTATCGACGGGACGAATTGATTGATTTGATCGCTGGTCAGGGGCCAGGCTGTTTGGCCTAGGTACCTTTTTTGATTCTCACTTTATGTCAACTGGTCCTGATATCTCAACTTATTCTGGGGGCAGGCATACTTACTTGTCTCGTTTGGATGGAGAAACCAGACCCCATCCGTCACTTGTTTTGGGGTGGCATTTTGGCCTTGGTTGGATGTGTGTGACTGACTGAGGTGGTTGGCTGGCTCTCTTTCTTTGTTGGTTCCTGATTTTCGATTGGGAGGTACTAGCAGAGTAGTAGTGGTGGTAGCCTTTTTCTCCTGGAGGGGGGTGTGAATAGCAATGAGATGGGAATCAAGTGGCCGACTTACTGGCTTTTGAGATGACCGTTTTGCTTCAAATGCTGTGTGTTGGTGATATGTCGCGTAGAGGGGCGATTTGGGAAAAGAAAAACAGCCTTGTGCGTAGGGCGTGCTCGTCAGTGGACAAAATATCTTTCCTCACTGATGATGCATCTTGTGGCTAGCTAGAACTCTGGGAAGTCTTTCCTGATGAGCAGCCATCCACTGCTCAAATCGTAATTGCCAAGCTCATTCTCGAGCTCGACACTGTCGTCCTGCCCAGTATTCACAGGGTCATCTGTACATGTCTCTCAACACATAAATGGTGTAATGCCCCCTCCTTCCCTTCCTCATCGGGCTTCTTTATCTTCACCAACACTGCCCTGCCAAAAGAAGAAAAAAAAGCAGATCCCCGAGACTTGTTCAAGTATGCTGCCAACTAGCTGAGTCGTCGACTGTGCCTGCGTGCCCAGGTGGGTATCCCTAGTGCTCAGAGGAGTTCTTGTTCCCCCACAAGGTTTCTCCCCCTTCCAGCCTGGGCCTCCCACGAGGCTTCGTCCTCCTCGTTCTCCCACCGGTCTGCCTCGCCCTCGGCGAACTCCCACTCTTGCTCAGCGCGCTGACCCACGGAAAGGAACCAACTGATTAGCGAACCGTTGTCTTCCACACAAAGATCATTTATGACGTATGAATGAATGGGGGAGGGGAGAGCCTCAGTTTACCGATATGAAGAATTCGACATACGTCGTGGCAGAAAGGTGTCTGCCGCAGTACATCCTGATCACCCCACCAAAGTACACATCCCAGCCCGCCTCTGTATGGGTGCAGGTAATGTTCGGGTTCAGGGCGTGGATGAACTCGGCCAGGTCCCGCGATGCCTCGGCGGCCGAGGCGAGGCGCTCAGAAGCCCAGCCGAAGAACTTTCTTTTCCACACGTCGGTGGGTGAGATGTTGAATGCCACGAGGCTCGCGCATGCTGCTCCGGAGAAGCCTGGTCCTTCTTCTGCTGCTCCTCCTTCCTCTGGGGCATAGCCGAGGTCTCTGACCCTCTGGAGCTGGTGAGCCTGGAGGCGGAGCAGCTCTGCCGCCGGGAGCTTGGTGTGGTTGGGGCCGCTGAATAGATGGCCGAAGAGGTCGTACTCGAGGCGTCCGCCCATTTCCAGCTCGAACTGTGCCTCCTTGGGTACCGTCTCGGTCTTTTTTGCGGGGTCCGCATGGGTGTTGTCAGCTGCACTGGACGAAGTCATCACGATATCGCCTCCAGACTCCTATGCAAAATTAGCTTCGCGATGATAACCTTTTGGGAGTCGTTGCTTACCTTGTCTGCGGCGGCAGACATGATTCTTGTGGGGAACCACTCCATGTTGTGGAGTTTCGTCTGCTCGAATTAGTATGTTGGTCGAGTGATGGGCAGAGTTGTTAGCTAGAGGTACTTGCTATGCGCAGAAGATCCCGGCTTGCTTTGTAGATGGAATAAGGCCGAGGCATGTATGGTGAGGGATAATGCCCATCTCGAAGGATTGATGCGCTCTATCTCTTCCTTTTTATGGTGGAAGCATAGGAGCTTTGGAAAGTAGCCTGATGGAAATGGAACCTTCCACCAGTTCTCTCAGTCCCCCATACATGTCAGTTGCCTGACTGGGACAAAGAGATGATCTGTTTGTGGGGGGGTGGCCAAATCGTAAACATTTGTTCCAGACTTTAAAACCAACTTAGGCGGCGAAAAGCAAGAAAGCATTCTCCGTACCACGCAGACAACCCCCATCTGCATGATCACCTTCTGTAGGGGCGTTCCGCCATAGAACGTTGTTATATTCCACGAGGAGATTGTCTCAATAGGACGTTTCGGGAGATATACCATGACATCCCAGCAGATCTTATAACGATGCAAAACCCACATTGGAACGACCTGTACGGTTGGGAGCCCAGGCAATTACTTCACCTCACACAAAACCCATGCGATGCCTCCGTCTTTCTCTTCATTCTCCAACTTTCCAGTTTCCATCCAACACTCCTCTGCCAAAAACAAGTCCCTCAGGCCCATGTAATTGTGGTTGCTCGAGACCCTGCCTGCAGGCTGGGTCGTTCGCTCTGCTGATATAAGAGCTCCTAGTACCATACCGTGCTCTAGTGGGTACTAGAGAGGGTTAATATAATTTCGGCAGTAGAATAGATAATTCTATCAAGGTAGTCTACTGGTAGAATGGTTGAAAGTATTCCAAATATTCTACTGGTAGAACGGGTTTATCTACTGAAAGAATGGTGTAAAATGGTAAGTTGTTCTGCCGGTAGAGATAGAGAACCTCAGTAATGCTAGAACAATCCCAGCCATTTCTACAGTAGAGCACTTCCACCTGTCACTCATTATACCAGTACAAATACCCAGTAAAACACTCATACTTTGTAGAACATATACCCGGTATCAGCCCATCCTACCAGTAGTGTGGTAGTTAGGAGGTAGCAACAAGGGTGTGAATGCTCGTAGTGAGCCTCTCTAGTGCGCACAAAAGCACAGTATAGTGCTCAGAGGAGCCCTGGCCCATCTTTCTCTGGTCTTCCTCCAGAAGCAGCGTGCTGACAGGGCGGATAAAACTGATTAGTGACTGTGGCCTCCAAAAAAGATGATTGATAAATTCGGGACGGTGTCTTTACCAGTACGCCGAGTTTAACAAGAAGCATGGCTTGACCCCTGGGACTGCGTCCATCACAACCCGAGGGGACCCCACGGTCATGTGTCACCCAGTCAGGGTCTTGGTTGAGTGCATTAAGAAAGTGGGTCAGGTCATCGGACTCTTCGGCGGCCGCGACGAGGCGCTGCAAAAGGGGGTCGAATATTCCTGTTCCGGGCCCGGAGCCCTCGAAGCCGCGTTCCACGATGCTCAGGAGTGCCGCCCCGGAGAAGTCGACTCTGTCCGGAGGCGCAGCTGGCGACAGACTCGCTAGGACATCACCATAGCCAAGATCTTGGGCTTTCTGGAGCAGACGGGCCTGTAGGCGGAGCAGCTGCGGCGCGGGCAGCTTGGTGTGGTTGGGGCTGTCGAAGACTTGGCTGAAGGGGTCGGGATCGAGGTCCAGCTCTGTGTCAATTGTCTTCAGCATAGCTAAGATGCCTTTTTTAAGAACTGCAAGCCGTTCCGTGTCGCTGGGCTTGCCATCTGCCTCGTCTGCCTGTTCCTCCTTGATTGCCATCTCATCGGTCTGTCTGTTGAATTCCATATGCCTGTTGTCCGCTGAGCCAGAAGTGACCGTGGCCAGATGTCCTTTAGACTCCTGCGGGAAGTTAGATTCATAAACAGGGAAGGACCTTTAAGAAATTGCTTGCTTACCTGGTCTGGAACAGACTTCTTCTCCATTGATCGTGTTGTCACCATGGCGTGGACTCTGTTTATGCTCGAGTTAGCATATTAGTCGAGGCACAAGCAGAGTTGAAGTCAGATTTAGCCTGCCTACTTACTAGGTATGCACAGCAACTTTCGGCTTGTTCTTTAGATGGGAAAATGCTGAGGTATGTCTGTTATGGAATGTTGCGGACGTCGATATGCTGAGGTGCGCTCTCTCTTCTGTCTTGATAGTAGAAGCATACCAAAATAGCTAGGGAAAAGGGGAATCATCGTCTGCTCTTCGTACTTCCAAAAAGAATTCGTTTGCCAGGAGGATCGAGAAAGAGTCTGTTTGCCTCAGAGAACGGATACTCGCAGGGCAACAAATCACTCCAGCCAATCAGAGCACATCATGTCATCACAAGTCACCACACCAAGCTAGGGCTTTTTATTTCCTCGCCTACACCGCACTCTCTCTCCCCAGTGACGACACCCTCAAGCTGGAAGCCAGTGGCCAATACTAACATCATACTGGTGGCTATGCAATACCATTGACGACCTTTTCGGCGAAGAGAAGGAGATTAAGGAGGAGATTAAAGCGCTTGGGTTGCTACCTGATCACCACAGGCGACGAGGAAAAGCAACTGCCAAACTACTAAGGCAGAAGCTATGACTGCGATGTTGAGAATGACAATGTAGCAACAAATGAGGGTATATTAATGTTATGTATGGGCGAGCCCAGAATGACCTACCTTTAAGGTCTGCGCACCAGGGATAATGGAATAGACTGTTTGAAAAAAAATGTTGGCCCAGTTCTCAGCCGAACGGGGAGGGGAGAAGAGGAGGAAATGTACTCTGTACTTCTGAAAACACGTGGACCATAATAATATTGGATATCCGACAGGGCTGTCTATGGACATTGGTTAGGATTGTTGGTGAGACGGCGATGCCGTCAGATGGACTTTGCTACCCATATCCATACTATTTCTTGGGCCGATTGGTACAGATGCATCCTAATTCTTCTTGAATTTATTGTAAAAAATCAGGTGTCTATCCATCTGTGTAATACTTGAACGCCTCTTCTGAACCAGGAATTCAGTATGTGTGACTTACACAGCGTCGGCACCGAAGTCGGCAGGCATGTCCGTGCAGGCCAACCCCCCGCTATCGGCCGAGAAAGAGCTCGAGCCTTTTGGTTTTGGAGAGGGATGACGCAGGGAAAGTTTAATTCGTCCTGTCTTTTTTCCTGCCCGCAACCAATAACCGCGTGCGCGCCCTCGACCCTCCGTGACGGTAGACCGAGACGATTCACCGCCGTACCTCCGCGGTCCGAGCCCGTCCTCCCTCCGAGTTTGGGTGCGTTGAAGCTGGTCCGCCTGCAGCGACACGGAAAACGATTGGTGTTGGAAGCCGTTGCTGTGCGCCGCGTACGTTCGAACGCGACGGGTTCAACCATCTGCCAGCCCATCTGCTTCCTGTAGAGAGGATTGCCTGACGAGCGAATCCAACGGACAATGGCTTCGGTAGCTGCGGCCACGGCCCCGGTGGCAAAGGGGGACTCGGCGCCGCCGTCCGCGGAAAAGAAGCTGCCGCCTCCCAGCCCGCTGCGGTCGATCCTGGCGGGGAGTCTGGCTGGTGGCATTGAGATCTGTGCGTCCTGACCTGTACTCTTTTGGGTGGCATGGAGACTATTTACGAATGGACTTGGCTGACTGATTTTGCTGGTAGCAATTACATATCCTGCAGAGTGTACGCCGTTCCCAACCTCCACCGATCCGATTCCCTCGAGCTGGCGGGCGAGGTTGTCTTGGGCTTGTCGCATATCCGGGGATACATGAATGAAAGAGAGAGAAAAAAAAAAAAACGCTGACTGTCTGCTACAGTCGCCAAGACAAGAACACAACTTAACCGCCGGCTGGCCGCGGGCCAGAAGCTCCCCTGGCCCCCGTTCGGCCCGCAGTGGTACGCAGGGTGCACGACGCTCATCATCGGCAACTCTGCAAAGGCTGGGATCCGTATGTCTTGTCCTGCTATGGCCCTCTGCCAGAGCATTCATTGGTCTGGGGTGGAGGTGGAACGGGCAAGAGCAGTTGGGCTAACGACCAGCATCTAGGATTCGTGGCGTTCGACCAGTACAAACGCCTCCTCGCCGACGCCGAAGGCAAGGTCTCGGGCCCTCGCGCGGCGCTGGCTGGCTTCGCGGCTGGTGTCACCGAGAGTCTGTTGGCCGTCACGCCGACGGAGAGTATCAAGACGCAACTGTATGTCTCTATCCCTCGTCTCCCTCACTCCCCCCTGAGCCCACGACAGCCAGGCCACCAAACTCTGACAACCAATGTGACGACAGCATCGACGACCGCAAGCGCGCCCAGCCCCGGATGCGCGGCTTCCTCCACGCCGTGCCCATAATCGCCCGCGAGCGGGGCATCCAGGGCTTCTTCGCCGGCTTCGTGCCCACGACAGCGCGGCAGGCAGCCAACAGCGCGGTGCGGTTCGGCTCGTACAACTTCCTCAAGCAGGCGGCGCAGTCGTACGCCGCACCCGGCGAGAAGCTCTCCACACCCGCGACGTTCGGCATCGGCGCCATGGCCGGGCTGATCACGGTGCTCGTCACGCAGCCCCTCGACACCATCAAGACGCGGATGCAGAGCCTCGAGGCGAGGCGCGACTACGGGAACAGCCTGCGGTGCGCGGGCATGATCTTCCGGCAGGAGGGGGTGCTTACGTTCTGGAGCGGGGTGTTGCCGCGGCTTGCGAGGTTGGTCATGAGCGGGGCTATTGTGTTTACCATGTATGAGAAGAGCATGGAGGCTTTTGATCGGGTTGATCCGGAGAGGAAGTATCTGTGAGGTGGGGTGGGGGATGGTTTCTTTTGGCTGGGCGGGGTGGGAGACGGCAGCACGCATAGATGAAACCTTGCAATGGTGGCGGGCGTGTAGATGATGGGAGTTGTGAGGGTCTTGTTAGAGGTGCTGGCTACGGCACCGTGTGGTACACTACAGTGCATGTTCACCTATATACAGAACATGCAATGGATACCATAAAATCAGCCATGCTCCCACAGGGACTTGCCTGGAGTGTATATACACGCCCTACCGCCCTCCTGTAGCTGCTATCCCTTGGGACGCGTCTTCCCTCGTGATTGCTCGCCAGGCTCAACCCTAGATCAACTGTGGACGCCCGATTCCGAGTCCAAACGACCAGCAGGCAGTCTGTCGTAGGCGGTAGTAGCATGCCCTAGTCACGAAGGACCAGGGCGTTTTTTGTCGTTGCCAGCATCGCAAGCGTGATGGCGGCCCATCCTGCCCAAAAGAGCTGCCAAATTGGATATAGTGGGGCCCCGAGTCATCATGACTTCTTGTCACGAGGTTGTAAATCTCTTCTTCTGCCCCATCCTTCGCCGTTCGCAGTCCCTCGCTCACTGCCACCTAAACATCCCCTTCAGCTTCAGCCCGACCCGCTGCCCCCAGGACCGAGTCGGCGCCGCATCGAGGTCCCGCATCAGGTCCTCGTAGTACGTCGGGTTGCTCCTCGGGCTCAGCATGCCGCCGGTGGCGGACTCGGGCGCGGGCGATGTCGGGTACTTGTGCAGGTACCTGTTGCCGAGGAGGGAGACGAGGGCGTTGACCTGGGCGGCTGGGCTTGCGGAGGGGGGCCCGGGGAACTTGTTGGACTCGGCCAGTCGCTTCGAGAGGACGTCCTGGAGCTGGCAGGTCGGGCGGAGGGGGTCCTTGGGCCAGTGGGTTAGGGCGGTGGTGTAGGTGCGGCGGAGGGCCTGGTTTTTTGGTGTTAGTTTTTTTTCCCTTTTTTTCTTCTTTTCTTTCTTGCCGTGAGTTGCACTGGTTGGTGATGCTTGCCTCTTTGCTTGCCATCTTGACGATCTTTGGGGGAGTTGGTCCAAATGGCTGACTGAGTCTGGCGTCAAAATAATTATTTCGAGCCTCGACGACGTCAGTCAATGACAGGCAGAGCAAAAGATGCGCTGGTGCTGTCATTGGCTCGGTTTACTCCCGCCGAGACATGCCGCTTCTGGCCTAGCAAGGGAAAGGACCCTTGGCACATCCATTGTATGGGGAAATGAGCCCTGCGTGCCACTTGCCTCTAACAGTAGTGCAGGGTGGCTGAGCAGGTCCCAGGTGCGAACGGTTACGGCGCATGAGCCATGGTGGGCTTGGGGGCAAGTCCCCTCGCTATCGGTCACCCGCCGAAGTCAGTCAGTCAGGCTGCTTGCATTAACTGCAGGGTGGACATCACAAGGCCGCGTAGGCCTCATGCTGTTACAGTTAGTTGGGTACTGCCGGCCGCCCCTGATTGATCATCCATCCTCTCCCGTTCCCTGATGTCAAGCCTGGGCCTGGCCTGGCATGACCCCCGACCCGATCCCTAATCAATCCATCACCTTCTCTGTTTCTCTACCACTGCCAGACTGCCTGCCCTCCTTTTCCGACACCTCTCTCGTGCACTCGTGCACTCGCCTAGTCCTAGCCTTGGACTGCCGACATTCTTCCATTCCCATTCCACTTCCCATTCAATCATCGACCCTCCAACCCCATCGACAATATTGACGACGACGACGATCCTTCCCTAAAATCCTCTCGTTTTTTTCCTGCTCTCCATTCGACCTGGTCTTTTTGTTTACTTTTCCCTGCTCCTCCTGCGACGACCAACTCGACTTGCATTTCCCACCCTCTGCACCTACTTTTACTGCGTTCCTGCTGCTGCATCGCCCATTGCGCAAAGCGTCTGACCTTCTCGCATCGTCTGCCTGTTCCGACCACACAAGCAGGCCCTCTCCTCCACTCCTCCCGGCAGAACTCTCCAGAATCGCGCCATTTGAGTTCCCCCGAGCATCCGCACTCGTACTGCGACGACGCCTCGAAACACCTCGTCATTCGTCATTCAACCACCGACGCATTTGACCATCATCACCTACGACATACCTAATCGCTCTTTGCTTCTACTTTCCTTTGATTTAATCGACCGGCACCATGTCGGGCC
The DNA here is from genome assembly GCA_000800745.1 of Diaporthe longicolla. Classification (NCBI taxonomy): domain Eukaryota; kingdom Fungi; phylum Ascomycota; class Sordariomycetes; order Diaporthales; family Diaporthaceae; genus Diaporthe; species Diaporthe longicolla. The sequence continues at coordinate 113,941 of JUJX01000027.1, read as the reverse complement.
GATACGAAAGGGTAAGCCATCAACCAAGCCATCAAAAGAGGCCTCACAACAACCCCGACTCGACAACGCACGATTATCATCATCCCCGCCCCACTGCAGGTCCACTAACACCCGCTTGATTGACAGGTTAACGCCCAAGACGAGGAGGACCTACCCTCACCCATCGCAGTATCGAGGAATACCCGCTCGTCCCAGCCAAACTCGCCTCCCCCATCATTCCACTCCAGAGCCTCGTCCGTCGCACCACGGAACCGCTCCGTCCAGGACCCGACCCTCGCTGACGCCTTCGACGCCGACGAGTCCGACAGCGATGACGAGCCCGACGACCGCCAGCGCCTCGTGAGGCAGAACACAGACCCCATCCAGTCCTCGAGCAGCAGTGCCTACCACCAACCAGCCCCTTACTCCCCACCCGGCTCAGCGAGCACGCCGCCGCCCCCACAGCCCCCGCGGCAGCAACAGTCATCATCGGCGACAGCAGCGACGAGCTCAAATCGCATCTTCGGCAGCGGCATCCAGAATGAGGGCGTCTTCTCCAACCTGACTGCCAAGCCCGAGAGAGGGGGCACGGAGAAGGAGGAAATGCCTCCGGTATGTACCGACACGGACCAGCCCCTCGAGCACATCGTGTCACCCACCCCAAGAAACAGTTTGCTAACCACCATGTTTGCGTCACACAACAGACCTACGAACAAGCAGCAGCCGACTCAGCACCGCCCTACTGGGAGACGACCATCCTCGCGCCCGGGCTAGGCGGCGCCGACGACGTTTATATTGATGGCATGCCCGTCGGGTCCGTGTTCAGTTTCGTGTGGAACGGCATGATCTCCATGTCCTTCCAGCTCGTCGGCTTCCTGCTCACCTACCTGCTGCACTCGACCCACGCGGCCAAGAACGGGTCCCGGGCGGGCCTGGGCATAACCCTGATCCAGTACGGCTTCTACATGAAGGGCAGCTCGGGAGGCGGCTCGGGCGCGGGCGGCATGGGCGGCGACGACGGGACCGGAAGCGGTGGGGACGGCTACGCGAGCCCACCGGATCCAAACTCGCACGACTTCGACCCCAATACTGTGGCCAGCAGTGGTGGTGGTGGTGGCTCGGGTGGGCTGTCGGATTTGGCTAGTTCCGAGTGGGTTGCGTACATACTGATGATCGTCGGGTGGTTCATCCTCATCAGGTCTGTTAGCGACTACCTGAGGGCGCGGAGGCACGAGCAGCTCGTGCTGCAGAGCCCTGACCGGGGGCTGGGCGTGGCCATCATCGCCGAGGGCGAGAGTTCCGAGCGGGTTGTCTAGACTTTATCGTCTTCTCTTTTTTTTTCTCCGTCTGGTTTTCTATATCACAACAACACAGCAAAAGGGAAGGAAGTTGCGGGATGGATGGATGGGTGGATGGGTGGGGAAACAACCAAACCAACAAGGTGTTTATTATGTGAACTGGGAGAGGGAGAGGTGTGGTGTGAGGCTAGCATGACGAGCGACGACTGCGTTCAGCTGTCTTTTTCTTTTGGTCATGATCAGTGGGGTGGGAGGTGGGGGTGTTCCGGAGCGCAGCAGTATCAACAGAGCATAGCTGCGTCTTCTCTCTTCCCATCCGGGGGCGGCCCGCCGTGAATGTATGTGGCCTGTTATCCTGTCTGGGGGTATCTTGTGAGGTGTGAGGTTAATCTATGTGAGGCTATCCTGTAGGTGGTTATCCTACGAGAGGTTATGCTACAAAAGGTTATCCTATAAGAGGTCATCCTACAAGAGGTCATCCTACAAGAGGTCATCCTACAAGAGGTCATCCTACAAGAGGTCATCCTACAAGAGGTCATCCTACAAGAGAGTGTCCTAGTAATGCTATCCCAAAACAGGCTATCCTGTAAGAGGTTATCCTACAACAGGCCATCCTACAACATGTTATCCCCAGGTTCCTATGAGCGTTGTGTACCCTAGGATAGTGTAAACCATCCCGGATCACGAAACCCGTGCTACCCACGCAAAGCAGATAAACACCGAGAAACGCACTCATCATTTCCTACTCGAAAAGCCCCCTCTCTGAGTTGTCCTGCATGGTATCTCTACCACACCATAGACGTGCGGGCCCAAAGGGTATGTATGTGTTGTTACTTACTTGGACTTTCGTCAATCGACTGACTCAAGCGCACCGGCACTCTGACATCATGCCCCCCATTTCGTTCGTTATCTAACAAGACTCGGACTCCGCAAGAGTGCCAAGGCCCCACTAGGAGAGAACGAGACGAGTAAACGGGGCCGGCCGAGGTTATGCATACACTAGGAGTTATGCACAGAGACAGATATGGAGCCTGTGGACGACGTGGGTGGATGGGTGGGAGCTGGTCTGGTATAAACGCCGGCTTGCGGCGGG